>VDFB02000015.1:213320495-213685794 GCA_007258455.2 Sequoia sempervirens | reverse complement strand
TTCTTCAAAATCAATACCTTCCATTTGTGAATACCCTTTACATACCAGTCTTGCTTTATTTTAGACTACTTCACCTTGTTCATTCAGCTTATTCTGAAAGACCCATTTAGTACCAATCACATTTTTTTCTTTAGGTCTAGGAACAAGTACCCATGTATTATTCTTTTCAATCTGCATTAATTATTCCTTCATAGCTTCCATCCAGTGTTCATCATTGCAAGCTTAATTGACATCTTTAGGTTCAATCTTGGACATTAGACAATACTCTTCTGCAGTCTTTCTTCTAGTTTGCACACCTTTATTTTATCTCCTATAATTTGATTTTCATAGTGATTTAGCTTTACATACCTCAGAGTTTTAGATTTCTCAAGAACTTCTGATCCTTCTGATCTTTCTTCTGCATTTTCACTTGTCTCTATTTCTTGACTGCCTTGATTTACTGGAACACACGGGACATATGGAACATATGACACAATTTGAAGTTGATTGTGTCTGAACATTCTTCCCTTTGTTTTTATTATTTTCATCTGAATCATATCCACAATATCTGGATGATTTAGCAAAATCCTCATCAACTCTGACATTTGCACTCTCAACCATTTTTCTCAGTCTTCTATTATAGCACCGGTAAGCCTTGCTTCTAGTAGAGTATCCTAGAAAGATTCCTTCATCACTTCTAGAATCAAACTTGACTATATCATCATCTCTCATGATGTAGCATTTGCTTCCAAAGATCTTGAAGTATTTAATAGTAGGTTTATAACCAAACCATAATTCAAAAGGAGTCTTACTAGAATTACCATTTACATTTAACCAGTTCAAAGTGTACACAGTAGCGCTTACAACTTCACTCCAATAGATGTGAGGCACATTTCCTTCAATCATCATTGTTCTGGGAACATCTAGAACTGTTATGTTCTTCCTCTTTGCAACACCATTTTGTTGAGGGGTTCGGGGTGCAGATAACTATCTTCTGATTCCATGCTCTTCACAAAAAGAATTAAAATCCCTGGAGGTGAACTCACCACCTATGTCTGACCTTAAGCATTTGATTTTTAGACCCTTTTCATTCTCTACCATAGCTTTGAAACTTTTGAACTTTTCTAATGCTTCACATTTTTCTCTTAAGAAAGCAACCCATATCATTCTAGAATAATAATCAATGATCGGAATAAAGTACCTTTCACCATGGAGACTTCTGAATCTAGAGGGACCACATAGATTAGTATGTATCAACTCCAGCAATCCATTTGAATTATGTTGTTTTCTCTGAAAAGAAACTCTAGTATGTTTTCCCATTTGACACTCCTTGCAAATTGTGCTAGCAGGATTTACTAGCTTAGGTAGATCTCTTACTGCTTGAGTGGAACCTATTTTGACTATGTTATCAAAATTCACATGACACAACCTTCTATTCCATAGCCAAATTTCATCTACTTGAGTAATTAAACAACTTTCACTAGTTGCATTCAGGTGAAAAATATTACCCTTTGTTTGTTTACCTGAAGCAATTACATTTCCAAAGCTTCCATATATCCTGCATATTCCATCTTTGAATTGAAGATCATAACCCTTGTCCACCATCTGTCCAACACTCAACAGATTGTGCTTTAAGCCTTCAACATAAAGACCATCATTAGTGTTATGCTTACCACCAAGACAAATAGATCTTATGCCACAAATCACACAAGAATTTTTATCACCAAATCTCACAACCCCATCGTCATACTTCTCTAGACTTACAAATTTTCTTTTGTCACCAGTCATATGATGTGAGCCTCCACTATCAATGACCCACTCATCCTTTTCTTCAATTTGTGCTGCAAGAGCTTTCTCATCTTTAGCAGATTCAGTAGCCTCAAGACTATTTTCCTTGATAGCAATGAAAACCCAATCATCTTCATTTTCATTCTCCTTTTCAGACTCATCATCAGTCACTCCTTCTTCAGCAAAATAACATTTCTTTTGAAATCTAGATTTGTAAGGCTTAGATCTAGGGACTCTTTCAGGACACCTTGAAGAAAAATGACCCATTTTACTGTAAGAAAAACATTTGATAGGAAAATTTATTTATACTTATGTTGTCCTCTACCTTCTTTCTTCACAATTAGTGATTCTAGCTCTTCTACTTCTCTTTCTTCATCTTAAAGATATTTTATTTCTTCCTCATACTTGAATGTCTTCCTAGAACTATCTCCTAGATCATATCTTTGCTTGTTTCTTCTGGATACAGTATCTTTAAATGCAGTTTCAGTCTTACAAACATAATCACCAAATTCGCTTAGCTCAAAGGCAACAAGTTTACCAATCAATGTGTCCCTTGTCATATTCATCAATGATTCGGTTTCTTCAATAGCATGAGCCTTTTCTTTGTAGGAGGGAGGCAATGATCTAAGCACCTTGGCCACAATTTCTTCCTCATCTAGAATACCACTAGCACATCTAATACCCATCACTAGTTCATTTACTTTCTGCATAAAAGAAGAAATATTCTCATCTTCACCCATCTTCATATTTTCATACTTTCCTTTCAAACTCTGTAGATTAGCCATCTTCACATGAACATCTCCTTCATACAAAGTTTCTAGCTTCTTCCACATCTCATGAGCTGTCTTTAGACCTAACACATTTGTCATTTCCGAATCTGTTAGAGAACTCAACAAAGCTTCCATATCCCGGACATTATTCTCAACATCTTTAATCTCATCAGCAATGGAGGGACTAGTCACCGGAATAACATATCTATTCTTTGTAACTTTCTAGAAGGGTTCACCAATACACTTCAAATGACACTCCATCCTAGCTTTCCACAACACTAAGTAGTTCATTCCATCAAATTTAGGACTGTCCTTCTTGTATGATGCCATCTCGGATCACCTCAAGCTTTTAAACTTTCTTCAAAGGAACTTGCTTTGATACCAATTGTTGGAAAAACAAGGATAGACAACTGAGAGGGGGTGGTGAATCCGTTGTCATAGGATATTTTAAACTTTTCAATCTTTACTTAACTTAATCTCAGATTTGATAAATGAATAATAAACCATAGACAATCAACACATTAGAAACACAGAGAACACCAAGATTTTTACGTGGAAACCCTATTAGGGGAAAAACCATGGTGGAGGTTAGTCCACAATATTATACCCTGTTAAAAGTATAAGAATAATGGGAACGCACATGCATTCAGGCACACTGCCTAGAGCTCACTACTCAAATACAAAAGAGGAATCACTATCCAAAGAAAGGTTTGGATTAAGACCATCCAAATTATGAACTGAGAAAATAGCTTCTACATAAGCCTGATTACAGTTATAGTTAAGCATAGAAAACCTTCTTCACTCTTTGCTCTAAAAACTTCTTCTCACTTCGCTTAATCTCCTTCACACTCCGCTCTGCAATCTAATGATTTGGACACTATTCACACATTTGCACTTTTTCTGGCATACACTTGCTCTTATGCACACACTAACTTTGCTCAAACAATTTCTCTTATATATTCGCAACATAAGATTACATCAACAATTTAGTCGACTAGAAATATAAAACACATTTTCAATGTCGGCCCAAATAAACAACTCCAACACAAAAAGATTTCAAATAGTTTTGCCTTGAAGATCCACAACACGCTACCACCATCATGTCGGCCAAGAACATGAAAAACTGAACATATTGAGAAAAATATTTGACCACGACCACATCGATCAATGTGGACGTACTACAAAGATAGAGCATGATCTAGAAGCATCCACGAGCACCAAGAAACAACATAGAAACATTCGTAGCAACAAAAACACACATACTTCATTTAGGAAAACTAACATAACCCACATACATATTGTCAAAACATAATTATTCATAACACGAACAGATATTCACACGGACCTCTGAAACTTCTAGAGGATGGACTAGATACACTCAGCAAAAAACTCTTTAATCCACAACAATTTATCTTTGATATACAGAACAACACCTTCATGACCTTCACAGTTCCATAGGGAACCTGCAACACTTCTTTTAACAGTTTTCTCAATATCCTCGACATATACAACCTTCAATACACCAAATGCTAATAGTGTTGACATCAATGACAACCACATATCAGCAACGCATCCATAACATCCAAAAAATTCATCCTTAACAATCATCCCTCCTGAACTCCTCAACACTAGTGGTATTGAACATCATCCTTTACACAATGACACAAACAAGGAACTCTTCACTTAATGTCAATGTCATCTCACAAGATACCAATGATTTGCATTCGATAGATTTTCCTTCCTCCTGTAAGAGTTAAAAAAAATCTCACAATCTAGAGAAACTTGTGTAAGTACATGACAACTAATACTAAGCAAGGAGTGTCTTTATCACAAACCACAAGACCACCTTCTACCATTGATCAAGAAGGAATCTTGTCGAGACTCCTCCAAGATCACTTGATCACCCTCCCTCCTAGAACTCGAAAGAAATGCTCTTACAAGACTTCATTCTATGCCTATCATTGCATTCATGGTCACTCCACTAATGAATGTAGTGCTTTGAGTCATAAAATCCAACATTTTTCAGGAGTTTGGTATGCTTCCCTCCGTGGGGAACTTAATTCCTCTAATTAATACCGATTTTCACTCACCTACATTTCATCAATCATTTTGGCTAACCTTTATCCTACACTCAGTGGGGGCAAAGGGTTTAGTAGCCTTGTCCTTGTATGTCACTTGTCGTTGCCTCCTTTGGCTAGCCGTTAACCTTTCATGAACATATAAGAGCAAGCTTGGGACGTGGATGATGTGCCTTAAGTTGGCTCGCATGTGACATACTACCCTTATTCATGACTTAGCTTATCAAAAACATATGACTTGGCATAGGGATTTTCGAGTAGGCTCTCATGTCCTCTTCTTCTACTTTAAAGAAATTTCTCACAGTATTGATGTTCACAACCACTTTAAAGTGAGGGCATACATCACCACTCACATTTTTGAATTGTGTGATTTCTTTCTTCTTGCGATGCGTCCTTTTCTTGGTGGAGTCATTGGGCTTGATTCCCTCCAAAAGTGTGATATTTCTTTTGACACATCCTCTTTTAGAGATGTTAAGCACAATTTCCCCTAAGATGAGACCTTGCACAAATTAAATAAAATCCCTTTGAATAGTCCTTGCACTATGAGTGTCAAGCATACAAAGTTTTTCTTACCTCATAGAGCTCAAAAATAATTTTTCTTTGTGGCGCCTTATTAAAGTTATCAGGAGGTATAAATTTAATATGGCTAAGCAGGAAGCCCATTCAATGGAATGAATTTCCCCATACCCGCCTATGTGTTTGAGCACATACCAACTAGCATATGTTTCTCACCTTTTGGGCCTTCTCACCCTATGGACAACCAAAAGTTTTGTGGCCCTAGAGAGAGTATACTTTTGGGATTTCTCACCTAGTGGACAGCCAAGAGTTTCATCGCCCCAGAGTGAGTATACATTTTCTTTCCAAAATAAACAAGCCTAGATCTAATCCACAACGTGCTAGACAAACGGTCAAAACTTGATCCACCTTTTCATTCTAACCTTTCTCTTCTTGCCATTGCATGATTATGTATCTTGACAGTTTGACTTAGGATCTTGGATCCCGGGGGCTTGCGCAACCTCCTTTGAATCTCTATCATTCTTTGTCATTGGCATAGAAAAAAAGGACCTCTTGCTTGACATGGGAATAATTCATAATAAATTAGACTTATTAAGGCCTTGATTTAGTGTTGTTGATTGAGCCCTTTAAAATGCATTTATTAATGTCTTGTGAAGTGTTGTAAGACTTTTATGGACTCCTTTCATTATAATTCACCTAAAAATCACCTTTTCATCACTTTTCAAGTCCTATTTTAAAGTGTTGTAAAGTCTTGTAGCAAGATTTCACGCTTTTCTAGGCTTACTTTCACTATTTATACTTCTTATGCTTTATTTGACCCCTTTATGCACTCACAATACTTAATTAAGTGTATTTTTGAACGTAAACCCAACAAACAACATTAAATGCAACACAATTCCTGACACCCACGTACAAGCCCAAGGTGGGACCCATTCGCCATGGGTGGCGAATGAGTCCCTCTTGGCTCCAAATTCAAAATAATTCAAATTTTCTTTCAACTTTTTATTTAACAATACCTTATGTCAGTTTGTGATGAGGTATCATTGGGTAATTAGGGCATAAGTGTGTATAAATAAGTGTGTTTCCATCCATTTCAACCCCCCCATTCATCTCTTAACTCATTAAATTACAACACATTCATCATTTATCTTCTCAAGCAAGCTAGGTTTTTAACATTACAAGCCATTCAAGATCAATTTTCAGACATTCAAGGGTAGATTCTTCATGTTTTATTGTAGATTTCTTCAAGATCAATCATCATGGAAAGGTGATCAACTCCATTATTGCATGTTTCATTCCATTCTTTCATCATTTTGGTTTAATTACCTAAAAGGGGTTTGACCAAGGTAAACTCCCATGCCCTAACATTCACCATTTCTCTCTCTTGTGTTGTGTGTTTGCAGATTTATACATCTTGGAAGCTTGGAAATTATTAAGAATCAAGTTGCAATTTTTTTTAGGTCTTCACTTCATAGGACAAGTCAAAATATCAACAAAAACTCACTTTCAAGTTCGGAAATCAGCATTTTGAAAGTGAACACTTGTAGAGAATCAAAGTGCGGATTGAGAGCTCCAGATTCCACCTTTGAATATTGAAAAATTCAAAAGTGGACTCATTCACCATGGGTGGTGAATGAGTCCCACTCCAAGGTTAGTTGTTGGTTTTCTACATTTTTAGATACCTTTTTGTCTAAAATGGGTTCCAGAACAGTTTTACAAAACTAGAACTAATTCACCTAGAATGGCGAATGAGTCCCACCAAGCCTAAAATCAGCATCAGTAGCATTTCATAATCCATTTCCAGTCTCCATCCATATTCCAAGTGCACACTTTCAATTTCGTCAAATTATGTTGCAATTCACATTCATTTCTAGGTGTTTTTGCATTACACAATGTGTGTTCAAATAAGTTACATTTATTAAGCTTTACATTAATAAGTCATTTATTTTATTAGTTCCTTGCATCCAAACATTCTGTCTAGGCATATTACATCCATTTTCCATTCTTTATCACATTATCTTTGAGTGTAACATTGTGCATTTTGGCCCATCTTTCCCCTTTTAGGTGAAAATCCCTAGAAGTGGTAGAAAGAATTTGGGTGCCAAAATCTATTACAGAAACAACAATCAAAAGTTACGTTCTCTTTTCTCTCTCTTTTCCTTTGTATCTCTTATATTTCTCTCTCTCTTGCTCTATCTCTCTTTGTCTATTCCCCCCCCTCTCTCTCTTGATATCTATCTAAATTTGTCTCTTTCTCTCATTCTCTAACTTTTGAGTTTCTCTCTCTTTATTAGTTGATAGGCTATGTATAGTGTGAGATTTGAGTATGAAACAAGTTTCATGCCTACAAAACACTTTTGAGTCATTGGAAAACAAGTTTTAGCTACCATTTAATGGTAAAACAATAGCAGTTTAATGGTAAAATCCTCCAAAATCTCACAGTTTATCACATAAAATCCAAATAATATTGATTTGACAATTGGATGGGAACATTCTATTTCCATTTGTAGTATTTTTTTTCAATTTGTTGGCAATATTCATTTTTCATTTGTATTGGTTTATGTTTTAAATCTATATGCAAATATTTCATAATAAGATAATAATTAATTTCTTTAAAGAAAAAATCAAGATTTGTCTAAATTTATTTCATTCCATTATTTAGCACTAATTGTTAATTGTTTAATCTAGCCACATGCAGTGCATCTATGCACAGACACATACTCTCTAACATATTAACATACATATAGTTTTCTATCGGCATAATCCTTGAACCTCCTTTAGGTGCAAGTGTTAGTATATATACCTCTATCTCTCTTTCTTTTTTCTAATCTCTCCAAAGATCAATTAAACTATGAATTGGTGAGTTCACAAATGGGGGGACCTCATCACCTATACAACCACTCAATAATACCACCCCAATGGGGTTTGAACCTTGGTGGCAAGAACAACAATGCCACCTTTAAACAATCACACCATGCCAATATTGGCTATATATATATTTTATTTTTTATTTCTTTGGAAAAGAGCATAAAGCCCATATATATATATATAAAGGATTTGCATTGTTCATAGTAGCAAAATAAGCTTTGAAGGCTCTTTAGTAGCCAGATAAAACACTTTAGCCATACAAATTTGACAAAAATCTGATACGAAGCCTCTAGATAGCCAGAATACCCATAGCCAAACAGACTGAAACTACACACCAAACCATACATATAAACCATACCAAACTTAAGAAACTTTGCTAATTACATCATAGAGAGTCCAAAAAACCAATGCTGCTAGCAATTCTATTCTTCCATTTGAACTATAGGATTATTTTCACCTTGGCAGTCATGCATGACTCTGACCTCAAACTGCAAAGGAGGAACAACATTTAAGTGATGAAGGAAATTGGAGCTTTCAGTATCATGGACAACAACCTTTGGAAGCAATTCTTGATGATCATGAGAAAGAAGTTGAAGAATTGCACGAGTCCTTCGAACAATTTTGGTAAACAATTCTTCATCCACCTCTGCAGTAAACCTTTGCAAAGCTTGATTCACATGCCAAATGGATTGAGTAGCAAGAGACTAATCTTATTTAATGCGAGCTTATTTAGGTGGATTTGGTGGGATTTGATCCCATGACTTATGCTCTACAATCCTAACGCCTTAACCATTGTGCCACACGCCTTAACCATTTTGACTATATTATTATTATATTAATATTATGTAATTGTCATATTATTTTTGTTATTATATTTAATTTATACTACTAATTATTATATTTTAATATACTATATAATTATATTAAATTATAATATATTATATTATATTTATATTCTATTATTATATATTTTTATATTATTTTTATTGTTATATTTAATTTATATTACTAATTATTTTATTATAATATAATATTAAATTATATTAAATTATATTATATTAAATCAATATTATAATATTATATAATACTATATTATATTTATATTATATTATTATCTTAATTATTTCATATATAATATTCATAAGTTTAATTACAAATTCAAATTAGAGACAACATCCGCATTGTTTAGGCTCTTCATATTGATTCTCATGGCTTCAAGGATAAAAAAATAAAATAAAAAATTCCAAGTGAAAATGCAATGTTCACAAGGTTTAAAATCATAATAAAAATGGAATGAAAAGGTTTTGGGGGCATGTAAGGACAACAAGGCTAGATGCTTTGTCTTACTTTGAAATCTTTGCATAATTACGAAATCCTACATAGATTGGAAAACGACGAAAAACCTTACGCAAATAATAAACAACAGAAAAAGTCGGTAGAAAACAATCTGAAATTTTAAAAAATCTAACAGAAAAAGATCAATGACTGTAAACCTCTCAACCGTTTTGCATCGTATTTAAACGATATGTACCATTGATCAACTAACTTAGCTCACTCTTCTCATATAGGATACGCCTTTGGCATAATTATAACTTATAATTTTTTTAGGAGAACCTATATATATATTAATATAAAAAAATATACATGACTAAAAAAAACTTATTAATAAAAAGAACATATAATAATTAAATTATATCATAAAATATTAAAAACATAGATAACAAAGATATTAGTCTAATGAAAAGAATAATACAATTTTTTTATTATTATTATTATTTTAATAGTGAGAATCCAAATCTCTATAAAATAATTAATTGATTTTTGTAAGATTTTCTTTAATAAAAAAATAACAATTACATACAAAAAATCATTCTTAAAAAAAGTCAAAATAGTTAACATTTATTTATTTTAGAAAGATTTAATGAAATGAAGTAAAAAATGAAAAATCAATCTTCAAAAAAATGTTTACATTGCTTTCTCTACAAATCTCTCAAGAACACATAATCTTGTAACCAATCATATGTAAAAAAAAATTAAAAAAAATTATAATTTGTAAAGTTCAATATTTTAAAAATTGACTTTACAAAATTGAATTTTATTTTAATTTTTTTAAAATATTGCTTTTGATTGGTTGAAAACTAAATTATTAATAAATTAGTAAAACTCATTACAATAGTACAGTAGGAGGACCATTCGGTTGGGATGCGTAGTTGGTCGATTTATTTGAAAACTGTGGCAGCTTTGGTTTGTCGTGTCGTACATATTTTCAGCGGGTGCCTTCGGAACACAACGAGAAGTCGGTGCACGTATTTTATATTAAACATTTATAAGTAATTTGTTGTTAACAATCCATGCCAAACTTACGAGGCATTCTGCTAAAAAATGTATTGAATTTGGTGCGTTTGTGTGGACGACAGCTTAATCTCTGAAACACCACATTTCTAACCTCTACGATCTTATCTTTGCTTATAATTTTCTTGTTGCCGAAGATGTTTGTTTATTTGGATTAGCGATGTCCTTCCCACACCACCTTATTTCCATAACAATGTTATATATGTTTCTTTGGTCTTTGGATTCTGAAATCATCAGAAAGAGAAGCGTAGTGAGTTTTCATTTGTATTGAGTGCAGAGAAAAGAAAATGGCGAACAACAAGAAGTACGCAGTATTGGTGGGATGCAATTATCCCAACACAGAAAATGAATTGCATGGCTGTGTAAACGACGTTGTGGGCATGCAGAGCACTCTGCTCACACGTTTTGGATTTGCCAAAGAGAATATTGAGCTTCTGATCGATACAGACGAGTCATATACAAAGCCCACTGGCGAAAACATTCTCAAGGCCCTGCTCGACATGGTTGGCAAGGCCAAGGGTGGAGACGTCCTCTTCTTTCACTACAGCGGCCACGGCACAATCGTCCCAATCAATAACCACAAGGACGAGTGTATTGTCCCATGCGATTTTAACTTTCTCACAGGTCGGTCATTTCAAATTCTTATTTCAGTCCTCTAAGCTGATTGAATTCTTCAATTGTTTCGGGCTTTTCAGCTCAAGTATACAAATCGGCAAGCTTTTAACTTATAATAAAAGTTATAGTTTGTTACGTGGTGATCATAGAATTCTTCAATTTTTTTTAGTTTGCTTACATAGTAGCACCTTGATTTAACGTTGAAACGTTTATACTGTTGATTTTTAATGAAGTAATTCGTTTTAGAATATATTGAATATTTCTTGCAATTCTTCATGCATATAGCTTGAGTCTGAAAGATCTAACAGCTCCATCATTACAGTTGAAACCTTACCAGTTATTTTTTCTTTTCAATTAAACCATCCCCTTCCTCATAATCTTTGCAACTACATATTCTATGTGTTAATCTGACGCTTTCTGTGATTATCTACAATTTTCCACATATTGTTAGACTTACCCAAATTCTTGATTTCAATGACTTCTTTCTCAATATAAAAATTGTTTTTCCTTTCCGTGTTATTTCAATTGTTTTGTTTGATGTGTCGCAGACGAAGATTTTCGCCAAATTGTGAATCATGTTCCGGAAGGGGCCTCTTTCACCATGGTCTCCGATTCGTGTCACAGTGGAGGCCTCATTGACCAAGAAACAGAACAAATCGGTCCTAATACTTGCGAAATTACTGAAGAAGAAGAAATGAAGAGCAAGTTTTTGCCCTTGGATTCTATTCTGCATGTCTTAAGAGAAAAAACAGGGCAAGCTGAATTAGAGGCCGATGGCATAAAGAGTGCTCTGTTTGATCTGTTTGGTGGCAACAGCAGCTGCAAAGTGAAGAATAAATTTGAAGGTGGTAAAAAAATTGAGGCGGAGCAAGCGCGTGTTCGTCCAGACATGGGAATACTGTTAAGTGGGTGCCAAACGGATGAGACGTCTGCTGATGCGTGCCCATCGGGCAATCTAGAGGAGGCCTTTGGGGCTTTCACCAATGCTATTCAAATGGTGTTCACAGGGCATCCGAGCCCTATAACCAATAAAGACCTGGTTTTGAATGCCAGGAAGCTCTTGCAACGAGACCAATACTCACAGCATCCATGCCTTTACTGTAGCAATCGGAACGCAGATGCCAACTTCCTCTCCGAACAAGCCATGATAAATTACCATTCCACCCTGTACACGCCACTCTTTCAACGTATCACTTGATTATTTGTAATAAAGATGTTAATGCAATTAGATTTTCACAATTTATATGAAATTAGTTTTGTTGTTTTTGAATTCAATTGTGTTCCAATTTTTTCATCAGAAGCAACAAAACTAATAAAGAAGTTATTTTGTCGTATCTTCTATCTTTTCTATTTTTTAATTTAAAAAATAAAGATAAATAAAATAATCAAGATAATTTTTAAAAATTATACAAATATTTAAGCAGTCCTGGTTATCATTAAAGTCTAAAGAGTAAAGATTTGAGGAGGTTTATCACAAACCCTCCACTTTCAAGAATGAAAATTAAAAGTCTGATCAAACCAAATCATTTTGAAGGAGCTGTAAAAATTGTCAAGATAGAGCATACGAGAGGGATAGCCAAACCGTGACCTTAGAGGTATGATTAATATTACAAGCCCATTTAACCAAAATGTTTGTAACAAACATTTCATTCATGAAGAATATGAAAAAATAAGATAAATTCAAAAAATTATGAAAAGAAAAAAAATTGATCAATAAAAGTCAACCTCCAAGAAGATTCTTGAAATCTTCCATTTTTTATAAGGTTGGCCAACGTCATAGAATACATCTCACAAATAATTTTCTTTCACCTTAGCTCACAAGCTTTCTCAAGAGCCACAAGGAGAGCTCAAGTCTTTATTTGATTATTGGTACCAATCCCCTTAGTAGTATATATATATATAAAGAACTAAACAAACATTATTCATCCAATTCCACTTATCTCCATAGCTCCCAATTTATCATGAGAAATGTTAGAGTAAATTATATTTACCTTAGGCTTAAGTTAACTTAGGAATACTAATTTTATTAATTCGGGTGGTTTCTTTCCCGTATCGGGTAGTTTTACATGTGCCATATACTTTATGCAGTTGTCTCTCTCATTTCTTTTGAAGGTTTTCTGTAGTTGATATTTCTTGAGTTATTCGCTCTAACAGGAAGAACCATCAATGTTAATTTTTTTTTAAAAAAGGAGGAGGAGACCATTTACTACTATATTCACCTTATTAAAATATTTCAGCTAGATTCAAAAGGAAAAGATCCAATCAAATGGTCCATATCAAATTGCTTCAAAATTTGAAATCCATAGAGACTAAAGTCACCATCCAAAGAGCACTTTGTCACCAAAGTTTCTTTTAAGGATTCTAAAATCTTTTGTCAAACATATTGAACAACACTCTAATGACCTTGGAAAATTCAATGATTAATTTTTAACCAAACTCACCATAGAAGAAATACAAGACTGATATGATCCTAGGCCACCAGAAAAGTAGAAGCAAAAATAGGACATCTTAAACTTGCCAAAATCTTAGATAGAGAAGTAGAATGAACAAAAGGTTGGTTCCAGATGTACTACGTCTATCTCCAAAGACCTTTAGAGAAAGGAAATTGAAAGAAGATATGAACTATACATACCTCATTAGCACCATGAAGAATACAGATAGAAGGACCATGACAAACTCTCTTTCTTATATTATTTTGAGTAAGAAATTTATTTTGGTAAAATAACCATATAAAAAAATTACATTTTAAGTCAACATTTTTTTTTTAAATCATTTTTCATCAATATACTCAATTCTTTCTTGGTTTAAAATTTAATATCCATTAGAAGTTGAATACACTCCTTTTGGAATAAATCCCTAAGCAAGAGTATTATCTCCCTCTAAGGAACAACATGGTCACTCATCTAAAATATAAGATAGAGTTATCCAAGCTTCTGAATATCCTCCCAAAAATCAAGAAGGATCCTTACAAGAATTAATATAAGATTCCCCAACTAATTTTTTTTTTAAAGTTAGACATTTTAGACTAACTAGCATCCAAAAAAAAATCTTAATTAAAGGGAGCATATAAAGGAAAGAAGTAAGAGTTATAGGATATTAATCCCATTAATATGACTAAAAAAGACCCTTTAACTAAAATTTATAATCCCAAAAAGGCCTTTCTTAACAAGAAATGAACTCTTTTAAGAGTGCTTTCATAGAACCTTTTCCAATCAAGACCATCCTTAAAACATCATTAGTAGCAATCTATCATAAATACTTATAAGTGATAATTTTGGCGTAAAAATGATCTTGTTGTTTGCACCATCTCCAATAAATATTAGCAACCGATGCTTGACTATTAAATTCAAAAATTCAAAGACCAAGACCACCGTTTTGTTTTGGTTTACAAAAATGGTCCCAAATAATAAGACTCCATTCATACCCAAAGAAACTTCCAAGAAAAAGAATCAAACTCTTTTATGAAAATTTTAGAAGTAGAAATGTTATGGTACTTTTTCCTCAAAGTGAAAATAAATTAAGCACTAAAAGGAGATAGAAAAACAAAGTATATTATGATGAAGTTATTCTAATTCTCTAAAAGATATTATTAGTTCTATTGAGATCTTGTTTATATTCTTGAGTCTTAAGCTACTTAATGATGATAAATAAGAATTTTGGTGTATTTATATTTTAATTATAGATATAATTTATAATCTTTAAATTTATATAGTAAAAGTAGTAAATCTATTTCCATATAAAATAAACTCTAGTATATTAAATCTATCCAATTTTATATAATGGAGAAAAGTAGCTTTACAATAAAGAAACAAGAAATTCTAAATAGGAAGAGCATGCAACATACAATTTAAAAAGGTGAGATGTTTAGCAAAAGACATCTCTTAGAAGGTCTAATGAAAAAACCATATTCTAAACTTGTCAAAAATTCATTTCTACTAAAGATGATTAAGACCATCAATTAACAATTTAAGAATCTCAAGATAATATAAAGGAAAATATCTATTTCTAAATCATGGAATAAGAGAAAAATTCTATTGAATAGTCAAATATGTATTGATTAAATAAATATTTGATTTTCCTCATTAATTTTTTTACTAGAATTTGTCAAAAATACATCCAAAGAGTACCAAAAATTGATAGCCTCCTAAATTTTAGCTACCTCCATTAATTCAATATCATCCACAAATTGAATACAAGAAAGGGAATCAAGATTCCTAGCTACACTCCAACCTTGAATACATCCATTAACTTTGTAATGGTATATAAAATCTCACAAACCTTTAGCCAAAAGAATGAAGAGATAGAGGGAAATGGGATCACCTTGTCCCAATCCTTTGGTAGCTAGAAAAAGAGTAGATGGGATTCTATTAACAAGAAAATACAATGAGGAAGAAACCACACATTTCATAACCTACTCTATCCATCCTAGATAAACATTAATAATCAATAAAACATTTTTAAGAAAGGGCCATTTGACACTATCATAAGACTTGGACATGTCTAGATTTTAAAACATAGATTTATCTTTAGAACAACCTATAGAATGAATAGTTTCTAAAACAATAATAATGATATCAATAATTTGGTTCCTTTTTACAAAACCCCCTAGTTTAAATTATATCATTTAGAATCTAAATCATTTTTAGATGATCAACAATTACTTTAGTGATGATGTTGTAAGAGACATTACAAAGAGTTGTTGAATGGAAAAAAATCAAAGGAGATTGCTCCCACTTTATTAAAAATAAAGCCAATATCTTTAAGAATCTATATGTTATACTATGATTTGTGCACAAATTACAAAGTATCATTCTTCAATATGCCCATAATTCTTGAAAAAAATCAATTAGCCATCGTGCCCAGGAGACTTACCCTTTTGCATTTGGATTTTTTTTTCAGTTTTACAAGAGTAATAGGCCCCATAAGAAAACCATTCATATCCTTAGTAATCAAAGAGGGGATGCAAAATAAAATAATTCTTTCCTTCTCCTCTGCAACATGACCATTTTCTTTAAATAAAAAAAGAAAAATGAGAAAATGCTTCTATATTAATCACCCAGGACAATGACAAATGAGTTCCTTGAGAAGAAATAGTAGATGAAATAAAATTAGTGCTTCTTTCCTCAACATAATTATAGAAAAATGGAGTATTTTTATCCCTCTCCTTAATCCAATTAACTCTTGATTTCCATTTCCAAAATATTTCCTCTAAATTTTCCATTCTTAAAATTCTATATACATAGAGAAATCTTTCTAAAGTAGATTGTTGATCATAGCAAATTCTCTAATTTAAAAAATAATATCATTCAATAATTTTTGCACCTATTTCTTTTGCAAAAAAATAGTATCAAATCCAAAGTTGTTCTATTTCTTAATCTTGAACTTGAAATATTGAAGCCTTTTAAAAAAGGAGTAGATAATAGTACCAAATGAAGGCTTACCCACCATCCACTACACTACCATGTGTTCACATAAATTTTGATCATGAAGCCGCATTATTTGGAAATTAAAATGGGTCTTTCTGAGAAAAGAGATGAGGTAAACTTAATATCCAATGATTAGAACCACACCATTTCAAAATATTAGAAGAAATAATCCAATTATATCAAATATAGCACTCAAATACTAAAATATTGTCTAACTTCTCGGATATAGAGGTAGAAACACATCTCCTTTTATTTGAAGTAAAAATACCACCACTTGGTTTAACGTCTACAAGATTAGAAAAATATATATTACCCAAAATCAAGATTGAATATTAGTCAAGCCAATTCAAACCCCAAAGTTTCTCCTCAAAAGAAATAATAACATTAAAATCCTCTCCAAGTTTGTTTCAGTACTCTTCTTAATTGGTTCTATATAAATAAGACTAGTCATAAGTTATCTTACTTGAATATTTGAGTTACTTGTAACTATATATATATAGATATAGATATATATGACTAGTTAGTGTGAATGATCTAGAAAAATAATAAATATTATGAAATTTCTATCAACCAAGTAGTTACTATATAGTTAAGCACACCTAGCTGCATTAGGATATGTGGTACCTCATCCAAGGAGTAAAATAAAATATATAGATAATTTTCTAGTGGGATGATGGGTGGATGTAGGTAGAATACAAACCAAAATTCACACAAAATCAAACTACTCACATATTTAAATTATAGACGAAGTCAAAGTGCTTTAGTAAACATTGATTTTGAGTTCACGATCCCAAGAAGGTTGATTTTTTTTGGCCTAGCACTATTAATATCTACAACCATACCATCATAATTTCTATACTTGTGTAAATAAATTTATTTTTACTATACATATTCACATCATTGCTTCAAAAATAGACCCCTCTTCATTTAAAAAAAACAACCTCAAATTTCAAAAACCATGGTCATTCAAACTCAAATTTAGGCACTATTTTTTTAATATAGGATGAAATTTTATGCTCTTCATAATTGTATAATTTGCTTCTTAATTTGACTCACCACTTTTCCATATTTTTAATTTTATCAAATGTTTTATTTTTAATTATACTTTTTGGAGCTTCAATTGCTTGTAACTTTCATAAAAAAAACTTCTTTTTAGATGGTTCTTTAAAGTAGGTATTTTTTCAAGCTCTATATAATGATAGTTTTCTAGTTCCTTTTCTATAAGTAGATAATTATTTCAACATTTTGGCCATTTTTGAGATTTGTAAAACTTTATTAAATTTGAAATGTTATAGTGTAATTGCATTAACATAAAGTGCCAAACATTGTAGTTGTTGGAGATAATTTTAGAAACTAAGAGTGTTAAAATTGAATAATCTATGGGGGTTTTTTAATACACACGCACTCAACTTATACAGTGCCAAGTATATTTTTTTTAATTTTTTCAAATTTCACATTATGATTGATTACTTGGACATTCTATCACCTAAAGAAGTTCTATATTTGTGGGAAAGATTTATTTACATTATTAATAATATTTGGGATTTTCTATGTGTTGTTAAGGGTTAAAGTATTTGTAATTTTGGATATCTTTCATTATTCATCATGGGTTTTTTATTTTATCCTTCTTTGATTATTTTGAAAAGGGAAAACTATAAAAAATGGAGAGATGACATCATAAAACATATTGGTTGGCTTCATATGTATCCATATTTGTATGGCTGGGTTCCCTTCTCCAAACACTACTAATAATTGTAACACAAGATTTTGGCACCCTAATCCTTTCTAGCACTTCTAGGGTTTTTCACCTAAAAGGAGAAAGAAGGGCCAAAATGGGAAATGTTACACTCAAAGTCAATGCAATATGGATGGAATATGGATATAATATGCCTAGATGAGATAAAATAAATGAAAATAACTAATAAAATCTATTGATTATTAAGTGAATACTATGGAAATTAAACTTGTTGGAAAACACATTGTGATATGCAAAAACACCTAGAAATGAATGCAAACTGTAACAAAATTTGATGAAAATGGAAGTGTCCACCTAAGAATTTTATTGAGGTTGGAAATGACATCTGGAATGCTGTTGATGCTAAAAATTTGGCCTACTGGGACTCATTCGCCATTCTAGGCGAATTAGTCCCACTTCTAAGAAACTATCCTGAAACTCGTTTTGGACAAAAGGGTATCCAAAACTATAGAAAAAATTGTTCAGGCCTAGAAATGTGACTCATTTTCCATCAATGGTGAATCAGTCCACTTTTGAATTTCTGAAAATCCAAAAGTGGAAACTAAAGTCTCTAGTTTACACTTCGGTTCTTGACAGGTGTCTGCGTCTAAAAGTCTAATTTTTAGGTCTGAAAGTGAAATTTTGTTGATGTTTTGACTTTTTCAATAAGAATATGTCTTCAAAAACTTTGTAACTTGATCTTCAATGTTTTCCAAGCCTCCAAGATGCCTAAATTTGCAAACACACAAGAAGAGAAGGAGAAATGTTAGATGTTAGGACACGAGGGTTAGCCTTGGTCAAACCCCGTTGTAGGTAATTAAATCAAATGAAGAATTAATATGAAGAATGGACATGAAATGAAGGGATTAGTACCTTTCCATGATGATTGATCCTGGATGGCTGCAACAACATGAAGAATCTGCCCTTGAATGTCTAAAAATGCTATATTGGTGACTTGAGATGATAAAACCCTAACTTGCTTGACTTGAGATAGAAGAATGATGGATGAATAATAAAGAATGGTTTTTGAATGAGTTAGGAGATGTAAATTAGGGTTTAGAGACTTGATTTTATAGGAAATTCACCTTATTTTCCTATTGATTGGATCCCTAAGGGCAACATGAAAGAATAATAAACTTAAATTCTAGTTTTTCCCTCTCAAAAGTAAAAAATAACCCAAATGGGACTTTCGCCACCTTGGGCGAATCAGTCCCACCTGGTAGGGACTCATTCGCCACAAATGGTGAATTAGTCCCAGTGGGGTCCATTTTCTAGTTGGATTGTTGGGGAATGAGGAATTTCAATTCATGTGTTGATTTCATTGGGTATTTGATCAAATTATGCCTCAAGATGCACAATATGGGGTCATAAGGGCCTCTTAATGATGATGTAAATGTAAATTAGGGCTTGGGACATAGAATTAATGTGAAAGTGTGATTAAATACACTTTACAACACTAAAATGAGGTCCACATAGCCTAGAAAGGCACAACATCCAATGTGAACGTGTAAGACACATTACAGTAGTAGATTAACATTAAGTTTGTTTTACAAGACTTCTAGATTGATGTGATAATGTAATTAAATACATTTTATAATGTTGAATTAAGAGAATATGGGTTCATTAAGTCTAAAAAAGCATGAAAGTCTTTTACAACACTTTACAACACCTTTATAAGACATTGATAGATGCATTTTCTTTAGTTTGCAAGGGTCCCAGACCTAATGTGGACGTGTAAAACACTTTGCAACACTAAATCAAGGCCTCATTAAGTTCAATTTGTCATCAATTATTCCCAAATCAAGCAAGTTTCCAAATCAAGCAAGTTTCCTTTTTTCTACGGTATAATAATAAATTTTCTCAATATTTTCTAAAGGGGTCATGTCTTGTGAGCTATTGCTATGCATGTTAATGATGAAATTTTCAATTCTATTTTTCATTTTGAGTGTCCTCATACTATTTGGATAAAATTGTGGGGATATATGTAGATCCTAACACTCAACCATTCCAAGATGATCATGTTTCAAGTTTTCTTGTGCCTCTTCATGTTTTAGACAAAATACCAAATGACTATGAAACTACAAGCAAGAGTTTGGTTCTTTGGAGTGCTTCAAATCTTCGAATGAGGATGATGAGATTTCTTCAAATCTCCTTCTTCTCCTTTATAGAAAACTATTTTTCCTTCACCTTCAGTGATTCATTGTTTAGATTAATTGATTGAGGCTCCCATCATTCCTATTTAGAAGGACCATCTTTGTCTTTTAGATTCATGTTTGTGGGATGATTACTTGATAGGTATTTTAGAATTTTTTTTGGAGTCTCATATTTTAGATTTAAAGGACACATTTAAGAGGTTATCTCTCCTCTTTGATTATAGTCATTGCACTAATGTTGTCAAACCATCATTATCTTTTGAGATTGTTCAACCTCAGTTACCACTTGATCTTGGTATGTCACCTCCTTTTTTGATTGGGCATATACCTGATTTGATTATGGCATCATCATCTTCCATGGAGTAGGTGACACATGAGCATATTTCATAGACATCATAATAAATCTTCATGCTTCTTCCTATCAATTCCTATCTAGAATGGGAAGTATTCCTACATCTATACTTAGTTTTGTTTCTTCCCAAGGAGAGGAATATTGTTTGTAGACATTGGATCATGTTTTATCTTTAAGAACTCACCAATTTTGTAGGAGATTACACATTGTGGGGGGGCTACATAGCCTCTCTTTCCCTTGTATGGGGAGGCTATCTATTGTATATTTGTGATGGATGTAGCCTAAATGGGGGGTCATGTTGAGTCCTCCATTAATCACTTATTTCATCACTTATGCACATGATTGTTTTCTTGCATTCTGTCTTTTGGAGAGGGGTTTTTTCCCATGTAGTTTTTCTCCTTTTCTCTAGCTATGAGAGATCGTTTATAAATGGGTACCTAAAATGGCCTAATAGTGGGGAGCCATCTCATCATAATTGCATCATATTTTCATTCTTGCATTTGTCTACTTCTCTCTAAGTTGCACTTAAGGGGGGTTGTTGGTATGAATATGGTATTTTACCTAACTAGTTCATTAGTAGGTCCTATTCACATGTTAATTTTACTTAGATCCTAGGAATATTTCTAAAAGTATTAGTTGTCATTATATCTTATCTTATTTCATTTAATTCTTGTTTGTTAGGTCATTTAATATTTATTATATGTTAATTGTTTCATGTCATAGAATTAAGACAATTTTTGTGATCTTGTCTACACATATCTCTTACGTTCCCTATATAAGTAAGGCCTATTGTACACTATATAAATTATAGGGGATTTACAATTATTGATCTATTATTGATCATTATACATTATTGGCATCCTTAATAATAACAAGCTATTTTCTTGCTCTACTCTCTTGTGAAATGTTATCTTTTATTTTGTAGGTGATCCTAGGGTGTGTGAGCTAATTTTTAGCTCCTATAATCTAATCAATCTATTCCTTGGGATTTAAATCTCCAACATAGTTAAAAATCTCAATTATAGGTATCTTACTAATCTTAGAAATAGATTTCAACATCTTGATCTAATCTGATTCTTCTTCTTCTAGGTTTCTTCTTTCAGGTTTGTAGCTTGGACTCATTGATCATCATCACTATCATCCTCATGTCTAGGCTTTAGACACATTTTCCTATCTTATTCGATAGCATGTAATCAAATCTTCATTTTCCACACCATTTATAACATTTCTTTCACTCTTCTAGTAATATTTTTCATATCAGGCATTCTCCTTAGTGGAATCTTTCCTCATATTCGGTGTAACTACCTTAATTCGGTAATCTGGCTACAATGTTGCAATTTCCTTACATTTGAAGCTATTAACAAGCACTTATAGTTTGTCTCAAGTCAGTGATTTGTTCACCTTTAGATATTTTAGGAATTCTCTTCCAATATAAATATTTCCTAATGAACTAAGTGCTAACTCAATTGAAATGTGGTATTCTTACAACAATTAATTTATGTAATCTAATCCAAAACTCTTGAGATCTAGATATGGTTTACATGAGATATTGTATTTAAACTCTAATTATTTGTCATGAGCATAAATAAGAATATATGGTGAAATGTGGTAAGCTATATTGGGATGCTCTTACATCATGCTACAAGAGATATAATGCAATAAAAATGATAGTACTTATGAGTGAGAGTGTGATCCCAAGGTGCCAAAGTTGATAGGAAAAAAGGATTCAATGGTACTAATAGTTAGAAAATGAGATGTAGATGGAGAAAACTAATAAAAAAATAATGTCATCTCTATAAATCCTATTGTAGAAGCCGATGTATATTACAACATTGGTTACAATGTTGCTACCACACTCTCACAAATTTGATAGAATAAAATAGACTTCACATCAAGGAGATTGTTAGTTAGACTTCATAGAGCTAATTACAATGAAGGATAGCTACAAAGAATTTGCAATTTTTTAAATAGAGAGATACAATTATACAATATAGATTTTGATAGAATGGATTAGAATGTTTGAAAATAAGTTAAAGAAGGAGAACAAATGGCAGATAGTTGCTCAAATCCTCTCTAGAATGGTTACTTGCCAACTGAAATATGGTAGAGAGAAAATTCCTAGAAATATTCAAGGATTGACAAAATGTCATGGAATCCTAGCACATCATATGAACATCCACACTTAACACTAGTGTCTTGACATTTCCAACGAAACAAAGGTCTGAAAACTAGGACACAACACAAGGATCACACATAAGACAGAAGATTGAAGAAAAATAACAACAAAGAGTGCTAAGCATTTGGCATTGGGAGGGAGAAGACTAAGGAAACCAAAGTGGGTGCAAAGAATAGTGTGAAATTGTAAGACTCTATTTTTTGACATTATAGATGTACCTCTATGTAATAGATGTTTAGAGATAGTGATGAAATCAATTTTATATTTCTAACAATCCCCCATAAACTTTATTTCATAATAGAAAATAATGAGATAATATACTTCAATATTCTTTATGCAAATATTGAATTATTAAATGTCTTGAACACACTTTAATTCCAACTGCACAGTTCCACCAGTCGCCGCCTCCAACCCATGGGAGCACTGCTGCTACTCCATGTTTGAGGAATAAGAATATATCCACCGTAACAGATTGAACGGATGCAAGGGAAATATAGGTTATAATATTTTTTTTGCACACGATTGTTGCATGTATTGTTATATACTAAGATCTGGCTCTGTTGCGTACGTTCTAACCATGATAACTGCGCGTTTATATATTTACCTACTCTGTTGTTAATGCCGACGAGCAATTGGGGGTAAACCGTACACTACAAACTATGAGTTGACAAGTGCAAATTGCATTGCCTTTAGAGGTTCAAAAAGAAGAAGTAAATGACAGTTATGTTGGGCAGGTAATGGTAATCACTATAATTTAAAAAGATCTTACCTTTCCAACGCACCTCTGATGAACTTTCTATAGAAACTCACCAATCCGTAAGGTCTTTGCCTAATGTTTTATGGTGTAGGCCATCATGCAATTTCCCTTACTTTCTCTAGGTCCATCTTCAATTGTGCTCAATGCATTGTTTAACCTAAAATGCATGACTAACCACTTGTATAGGTCCTCATTTTTCTTGAATGCAATCTTCCATTCATATTCTTCTTTGATCCTAATCTAGTGAATCTTTTTAAAATACTTTATGTTACTCAAACAATCTATAATTTCATTCATCCTTGGCAATGAGAATCTATATTTGATAGTGAAATTGATAGCTCTTGAATATGTGCACATCCTCCATTATCCATCATTCTTTAGTGTTAAAATTGTCGGTACCACACATGAGTTTAAAATTTCTCTAATTAACCCTTTCCTCAACAACTCCTACACCTATTGATTTAGCTTTGCATTTGTTGTTGGTGTCATCCCATGCACCACTTTGTTTAGTAAACTAGTTTGAGGAATTAGGTATATATGATGATTGATGCTTTGAATTGGTTGAAATCCCTTTGGCACATTCTCCAATACAATATATTGGTATTCTATTAGCAATTCAAATACTTCTCTTTGAGACATAGTTCTTCCTTCAAATAATTCTCTTTGTGGAGGTTCTTCACTGTCCTCATCATGTCTAACATTTCTTTCATTATTATAATAATATTTTTCATATCAAGCATTCTCCTTGGTGGCACATTTCCTCACATCTAGTGTAACTACTTGAAGTCAACAATTTGGCTACAAGGTTGCAACTACCTCACATTCAACACTATTGACAAACACTTATAAGTTGTCTAAAGTCAGAAATTTATTCACCCTTTGATTTTTAGGAATTCCCTTCCCATGCAAATATTGCCTAATGAACTGAGTGTTGACTCTTTTGAATTGTGGTCTTCTGACAACGATTACTTTATATAATCTAATCCAAAACTTCTAAGATCTAGATATGGTTTACTTGAGATACTATGAAACTCTAATTCTTTTTTGCAAGCATAAACAAGATTATATGGTGAAATGTGGTAAGCTATAAGTTGGGATGCTCTTGCATCATGCTACAAGAGATGCAATGAAACAAAAATAATATTATTTATGAGTGAGAGTGTGATCCCAAGATGCCAAATTTGATAGCACAAAGGGATTCAATGATAATAATAGTTAGAAAATGAGAATAAGATGGAGAAAAATAATATAAAATAATGTCACCTCACAAATCCTTTTGTAGAAGTTGATGGAGATTGCAATGTTGGTTGTAATGTTTCTACCACACTTTCACAAATTTGATAAAGAAAAATAGACTTCAAATCAACGAGATTTCTAGTAGGACTTCATAGAGCTAATAAAAATGTAGGATAGGTACAAAGAATTCATAGTTTTTAAATAGACAGATACAATACAATATAGATTGATATAATGGAATGTAATGTTTGAAAATGAGTTAAAGAAGGAGAACAAAGGGGCAGATAGTCATTTGAATTCTGTCTAGAATGGTTACTTTCCAACTAGAAGATGATAAAGAGAAATGCTTGGAAATATTCAAGGATTGAAAAAATCTCATGGGATGCTAGCATGTCATATGAACATCTACTCTTAGTACTAGTGTCTTGACATTTCCAAGTAAAAAAATATCTAAAAACTAGGACACAACACAAAGATGACACATAGGACACAAGGTTGAAGAAAAATAACAACAAAGAGTGTTAAGCATTTTGCATTGGGAGGTAGAAATCTAAGGACACCAAAGTGGGTGTAAAGCATAGTGTCAAATTGTAACAAGGCTATGTATTTTTTGATGTTAGAGATGTATCTCTATGTAATAGATGTTTAGATATAGTGATGAAATTGGTTTTATATTTCTAACACTCCCCCATAATCTTTATTTCATCATAAAAAATAATGAGATGATAAAAATTTGTTGGTATGAGATTTCCACAGTCCATGAAGTTGTATGCAAGCTTTTGGATTAAATTGTGTATGTTTTTAGTTGATGTATCAAATCACACTCAATGATCCATCATTGAGATTTTTTTCCCTCTTCCTAATGGTGGATCACTGAGTGTGATCTAAAAATTCAACTGAAAAACATACACATTTTAATCCAAAAGATTGCATACAATGAGATGATATACTTCAATATTCTTTATGCAAGCATGAAATATGGAATTCTTAAATTCCTTAAACACACTTTGATTATATTTGTAGCTTATAGCTATTAGTCTTGTTGTGTGCTTGTCAATTTAGCCATATGATTTAGACCTTATTTTGAACATCCATTTACAATTACTGGCTTCTTCCCATAATTTATTTCCAATTTTACAATCCTTGAGTATTGATTTTAGTCTCATGTTCATTATTTTAGCTAGTCCATTTGTCGTGGAGTATAGAACTAAGAGTTGTCTCATGATTTCTTTTTGTTTCCAAAAGTTGACAAATTTATTTGAGGTGTATTCCTCATTATTTGATCTTAATATTTTAGTTTTTTATCACATTCATTTCAACTTGGTATACAAGTTCCTTGAAAATATTAAACTTTAAACTTATTATTTAGAAATTAAACACATGAAATATAATGGTTTTCCAATGTAAACTACCCTTCAAATAGTCATCAATGAATGCCATGAAATATCATGGTTTTCCAATACAAACTACCTTTATCAGTCCATAAAAATTAGAATTAACTAGTTCTAACTTTTTGAAAGCTCTCTAAGCTTAATGAAAATAAAACTTCCGTCTATGTTATGTAGGCTTTAGATAAAAAAAACATTTTTTTGTAGTGATGGGTAGAAGATCATATATTTATATTTTCATTGAATGTTATTGTCAATGAATCAAGGTTAATATGACCAAACATTTCATGGCACATGGCACAATTAATTTATTTAAGCAAATCTTGCAACTAAATTTTTTGAGGATTTTGTCCTTGAGAAAAATAGTCCTCCCCTCATAACCCTCACATAATAATCTTCCCTTGATTAATTTAGGCTCTCAAAATAACCACAATAAATTTAGTAATGATCTACAAAATCAACACTATAACATTTTACATTTAGCAATGATCTCTAAGATCAGTGCTACAAAACTTTATATTTAGCAAAAAAAATTGCAATCAATTCTACACCCTTTCTTAAATTTAGTAATGATCTCTACAATCAAGGCTACAACCTTTTAGTTTTAGAAAAAATCTCTAAAATCAATGCTACAACCCTTTAAATTTAGTAATGTTTAATAAAAAATGTAGGTTTTACCATGAATGAACAAGATGATAAACCACTAAATCTTTTCCTTATTAAAACACTCAATTATGAGAGCTAAAAGATGCAAATAACAATCACAAATGATACCCAATTGTTATAGCAACTATGAGGGAAGTTTTTAGAGCATAAAAAGTTGTGTACCTTGAAAAAAATTGATGTTTTTAGGCTACAGAGGACTCATTCGCCTTCAGTGGCATATGGGTCTCTGTTAGGATTTCTAAAACTGAGATCAAGGTCATGTTCATTGATGTCTGCACTCTCAAAATCTGGGTTATCAACTTTTGGAAGTCTGTAGGTAATTTTGTAGCTTCAAATCTTTGATTTTGTACTTTAAATGACAACTTTTGCAACTTTGACAACTTTGATAATTTTGCTCCAAACTTGCTCCACTTGATCTTCAACCTCTAAATTTGCAATCACGCATCCAAGGGAAGAAAAACTTGTTGTTTGTTAGTGAATGGGGGTTTGCCTTGGTCAAACCTCTTGTAGGTAATTAAACCAAATGATGAAATAAAGGAATTGAAGCATGAAACATGAAATAATGCAATTGATATCACCTTGAATGATGTCTTGTGAAACAAATCTGCAATCTAACATGTAGTGGCCATGAAGAATGTAGATCTTGGATCCTTGAATATGATGTGAACAATGCTTGCAAGTAGATCTTCAATGCTACATCCACTTTTTAGCTCAACAACATGAATGAATGCATCAAACCCTTGTCATGATGAGATTATCTTGAATTGTTGCAATAGACTCTTGAAATTTGTCTTGAAATTGAACCAACAATTTTTGTTGTTCTATGCAGTTCTCTTGCACTCTTAGGGTTTTTCACCTAAAAGGAGAGAGATAGACCCCAAAAATTGTGGTGGTTCACTCAAACTAAGGTATGTATAATGTCATTATGACTAAATACAATGGTCTAGATGCAGCTAACTGATAACATTGTCTGGTTATGAATAAAAAACTATTGAAATATGCAATGTTTGAAAATACAGTGTGATATGCAAAAATAAACTAGAAACATAAACAAATGCAAACAAAATTGAATGAGACTAAATAGAGTGCACCTGGAAATGGAATGTTGATGTTGGAAGATTCTAGAATCTAACAGAAATCACTATTGATGACCAGTGGGACTCATTCGCCACTGATGGCGAATTAGTCATGATACTAGTAAAATGACTTGAAATTGGTTTCTAACTGTCGAGAACTGAATTATGATGAAATTAACTTTTCTAGCCTAAAGATGGGACTCATTTTCCACTGATGGAGAATCAGTCCTCCTCCAAAATTCTACAAATTCAAGGGTCAATTCTATAGGTCCAGATCTACACTTGTCTTCTTGTCAGGTTGATGGAGCCAAATCTGTAGAAAACAGGCTGAATATTGTCTCCAAACTCGAATTAGGTTTTAGTTGACTTGAATCACTTTGATGACTTGTTGACCACTTTCCAACACCTATTTCTTTGACAAATCAACCTACAATACCTACAAACACACATGCAAAAAGGAGAAAAATAGTTAAGGGTTAAAGTATAGGGATTTGTCTTGGTCAAATCCCACTTTGGTAATCAAACCCTTGATAAAGAAATGAAATGAAAATAAGAAAGGAATGATGAATAAACAAAATGCAAGTGTCCTAAACTCACCAAACCCTTGTTGTTGAAGTCTAAAGATATGTCAATGGCTTCTCCAAGATGCTTGATAATTGCTTGATCAAATGATGCAATGATGCTTTTGAATGCAAGAATGCTAATTGATGTTGACTGAGTGAATGGCCTGGGTTAAAATGGATGGAAAAACTCTTATTTACACACACTTATTCCCTAACAACCTAAGAATACAACATCACGTGCCGACATAAGGTCTTAATGAATAAAAACTCAAAAGAAATTTGAGTTTATTTTAAATTTTGTGCCAAGAAGGACTCATTGAACCACCCATGGCTAATGAGTCCCACTCTAGGCTTGTAAGTGGTTGTTGGGAATTAAGTTGTATTTAATGTTGTTTGTCTAGTTTGTATTCAAAAATACACTTAAATAAGGCCTATAAGTGCATAAAGGGGCCAAATAAAGCAAAAGAAAGGTGTAAATAGTGATGACAAGCCTAGAAAATCATGAAATATTGTTACAAGATTTTACAACACTTTAAATAAGACTTGATAAGGAATAAAAATGGAATATTTAGATGAATTATAATAAAAAGAGTCTATAAAAGTGTAGAAATGTGTTACAACACTTCACAACACCTTCACAAGACATCATAATTTGAATATTCAAAACCTAATGTAAATGTTTAAGTTACATTATTGTACCGTAGAAAAAAGACAACTTGCTTGATTTGGGAATAATTCATGATAAATTGGACTTAATGAGGCCTTGAGTTGGTGTTGTGAAGTTTTTCTCACATCCAAACTAGGTCTTGGGCCCTTTTAAATGTATTTAATGATGTCTTTGTAAATGTGTTGTGAAGTGTTGTAACACATTTCTACACTTTTCTACACTCTTTTTATTATAATTCACCCAAAAATCACCTTTTTATCCCTTGTCAAGTCCTATTTTAAAGTCTTGTAATGACTTGTAACAAGATTTTATGCTTTTCTAGGCTTAATTTCACTATTTACACCTTTTTTATGCTTTATTTGACCCCTTTATGCACTCATAAGGGTTAATTAAGTGTATTTTTGAATGTAAACCCAACAAACAACATTAAGTGCAACTTAATTCCTAACACCCACTTAAAAGCCTAAGGTGGGACCCATTCACCATGGGTGGTGAATGAATCCCTCTTGGCTCCAAATTCAAAATAATTCAAATTTTATTTTGGGTTTTTTATTTAAAAATACCTTATGTCGGCCTATGATGAGGTATTATTGGGTTATTGGGGCATAAGTGTGTATAAATAAGTGTTTTTCTTATATTTTAACCCCCATTCAATCCATTAACTCATTTTTCACATCTCAATCATCATCTATCTTCTCTCTCAATTCAAGCAAGTAAGGGTTTCACAATTGCAAGTCATCAAGAAAGCTTCCAAAGACATTCAAGGGAAGATTCTTCATGTTTTGTTGCAACATTCAAGATCAATCATCATGGAAAGGTAATCAAATCCATTATTGCATGCTTCATTACATTCTTTCTCTATTTTGGTTTGATTACCTAAAAGGGGTTTGACCAAGTCAAACACCCATGCCCTAACATTCAACATTTCTCTCTCTTGTCTTGTGTATTTGTAGATTTAGGCCTCTTGGAAGCTTGGAAACCATTAAGAATCAAATTGAAAAGTTTTTTAGGTCTTATCTTCATTTTCCAAAGAAAAATATCAACAAAAAGTCACTTTCAAGTTCGGAAATCAGAGTTTCAAAAGTGAACACTTGTAAAAGCCAAAGTGTAGACTGAAAGCTCCGGATTCCACCTTTGAATATTCAAAAATTAAAAAGTGGACTCATTCACCATGGGTGGTGAATGAGTCCCACTTCTAGGTTAGTTTTTGGTTTTCTACATTTTTAGATACCCTTTTGTCTAAAACAAGTTTCAAAACAGTTTTGCAAAGCTGGGACTGATTCTCCTAGAATGGAAAATGAGTCCCAATAGGCCTAAAAATCAACATCAGTAGCATTCTAGAATTCATTTCTAGTCTCCATCCATATTCCATGTTCACACTTTCAGTCTCTTCCATTTCTACTCAGTTTTGTTCACATTTCTAGGTGTTTTTGCATTACACAATGTGTTTTCAAACAAGTTGCATTCTTTAGTTTCCCTTCAATAATCAATCAATCTTATTAGTTTCTTGCATTCAAACATTGCATCTAGGTATATTTCATCCATATTCCATCCATATGCATTGATTTTGAGTTTAACATTGCATTTTGGCCCATCTTTCTCCTTCTAGGTGAAAAACCCTAAGAGTGCTAGAAAGACCTTGGATGCCAAAATCTATGCTACATTTTGGTGAACCTAATTTTTTGAATGCCTTCTTGTCTGATTTGGAGTCCTTCATCATACATCTAGCTTGCACTGATCTTGCATTAGGACTTGCATGAATTCATTTGCATGCTAGGTTTCAAATTTTGCATTCATAGAAAAGTACATTTAAGTTGCATTTTTGGTATCTAAATTCATTTATTTTTTTTGAAATTCTACATTTTTAACTTAGGTATGCAACATAGTACTTAGAAAACATCAAAATCACTCCAAAATTTTGAAAAATTCTGAAAAAAGTCCATACTAGGTGATGAGGGCGCAACCCAAGACTTAGAAAATAACTCACAAATAAGAGAATAATTTTATTATTCAGAAAATAGAGCTTCTTACATGTAGAGGATCTCAAATCCCCAAGTTCTACAACACATGCAAGTTACAGAAAGCTACAAAATCACCCTTTCGCAATATGCGAGCTTGTCCCCAAAAAGTTACCAACAAATTAGAAACCCGCCCATAAATAAAGCTCCTTTTTAGTTTGGAGCCAAAACAACATTCAAATTTGAGTTTAGGTGGTTTGGCACCGAAAAATTACAACTTGAAGTTCAAATTTCAAAAGAACATTTGCAATTGTATCTTCTAGAAAGTGCACCAACTTCTCGGGGCCATAACTTTTGATCTGGGACTCCGATTCACAAACCATTTGAACCGTTGGAAAGGTCTCAAAGTCAATAACGCGCTCAAAATTGCTATGTCAATTTTAGAAAGTTTTAGGGCCGATCCAGGAACTCTAAGTGCCTCAAATCTAACTCGGAAGATTTTTCAGGTGCAAATCTGGGAAACTAAAACTGCAATATCTTTCAACCCAGGAATAGAAAATAAAAACTGTAAATTGGGAATTTCATTATGACGAAAAGGGTATCCAAAAATGTAAAAACATCTAAAAATAAGAAACTTGAAATTTAACTATTTTTGGGTGATGCAAGATTGCCCATACACCCTGGATGCTCACGCATCACACCCGGGGTAATTTGAAGGTGACCCCATCCGTCCGGATGGTGGAGGAAAACCCAATGAGAACCTCTACCTTAGGCAGCGGGATGAATCTTTAATAGGCCTTCCTTTCCATTTCACGAGGATATTCTTCATCTTGCCTATTCACGGTACTCCTTCCCACGACTATCGGGGATTTCTTCAATCTCCTCCTTTTAAAGAGTAGGTGCTAGAATCCCACCTTTGTTCCATCGATGGTACTTCCTCTGCGCCACCTTCATGATACTCTATCAAATCTGAAATGTTGAACACAGGGGAAATGTTGAATCCATCCAGGCAACTCTACTCATATGCATTCCTTGAATCATGCCTCTTCAAAATTTATAGGGACCGAACTTCATCATCTTCAATTTGTTATATGTTCCCACTGGAAACCTTTCTTTCCTCAAGTGGACCATCACTTCATCACCAATCTGAAACTCCTTATACCTCCTCTTCTGATCTGCCTTAGCCTTATACTGCATATTCATCTTGTTAATATGTTCTCTTACCTTCTCATGTATATCCTTGATGTGTTCTACAAAATCTTTGGCTTCAGCACTTATTTTTTTCTCTTGGTCCATCTTCCTCAATTTTGGAGCTATTCTGGGGCTACCTCCATACACAATCTGGAACGGTGATCTACCAATGCTTCTGTTGACAGAATTATTGTAAGAAAATTATGCCTGGGGTAAGATCAAGTCCCATCCCTTGGGTTTATCTACTACCAAACATCTCAGTAGGTTACCTAGACTCCTGTTAACAACCTCTATCTACCCATCTGTTTGTGGATGGTGTGCAGAACTGAACTTCAACTCTGTCTTCAGCTTCTTCCACAAGGTCCTCCAAAAGTACCCCACAAATTTGGTGTCACGATCTGAAACAATACTCTTTGGTAGACCATGTAGCCTCACCACATCTTTGAAGAACAAGTTAGCAATGTGGACTGCATCATGGGTCTTGACATGGAATGAAATGTGTCATCTTGAAAACCTATCAACCACCACAAAGTGAATCATTCCCTCATTGTGTCCTTGGCAAACCAAGAACAAAGTCCATACTTATATCCTCCCATGGCCTCTTTGGTACAAGTAAGGGCTGATCTAATCTATTATTACGGCTCACTCCTTTAGCCATCGACGCCTGCAGCTTTGTACAAACTTCTTCACATCTGTGACAACTGAGGCCAATAATAATGCTCACTGATAATGGCAATGGTCTTATCCCAACCAAAATGTCCTGCCATTCCTCCACTATGCTTCTCCTTTATCAGGTTCTCCCTCATGGAACTCCTCGGGATACACAATTGACTTCCCTTAAATAACATGCCATCCTGGATTATGAAATCCGGCCACCTTGTCCTGTCCACTGTAACAGGTTCCTTGCAAGCTTTCCAAGCCTCTGCAAAATCAGGATCTTCTGTGTACAGTGTCTTAAGTTCATTGAACCCAACCACTTCAATCTGCATCTTTGTCATCAATGTATGCCTCCTACTTAAGGCATCTGCAACCCTATTTGACTTCCCACTCCTATGTTTCAAAACAAAGGTATAACTCTGCAAAAACTCTACCCATTTCATATGCCTCTGATTTAATTTTCCCTGACTATTTAGGTACTGCAAGGCCTGATGATCAGTATATAGAACAAATTCCTTCAACAACAAATAATGTCTCCATTTCTTTAATGCTTAAACTATTGCATAAAATTCGATCATATACATAATACTTTCTCTTGGCATCATTTAACTTTTCGAAATAGGCAATGGGCTTACCTTCTTGGCTCAACACTTTGCTCAATGGCACAACCACTAGCATCACAATCCACCTGAAACACCTTGTTGAAATCTAGGAGGGTAGAGCAGGTTGCTCTGTCACCTTCTACTTCAATGGATTCAAAAAATTTTGCGGCTCATTGCTCCCTTGAATTCTTTTCTATCCCCTCTCATTGTTGTTTTAGTAGGGGTCCACAAATACTACTGAAGTTTTTAATGAACTTTCTATAAAACTAGCCAAACCATGGAAGATCTCACCTCGGTAGCAGTTCTTGGGGTAGACCATTCCAGAATAGCCTTCACCTTCTCTGGGTCCATCTTGAGACCTTCTGCTGAGACAACAAACCCCAAGTACACTAACTCCTCTTCACAAAACTACACTTCTTTAGATTAATCAATAGTTTCTCTTCTCTTAACTTCTCAAAGGATCTCTGAATATGCATCGGATCTCATCCAACATCTTATTGAAAATCAAAATATCATCTAAATGCACAATATGAAACTTCCGAGGAAATTCTTTTTAATACCTGCGTTCATAGGCCACATGAATGTGCCGATTAAATTAGTTGGCCAAAAGGCATGACTAACACTACTCGTATAGGCCCTCTTTGGTCTTGGCGATCTTCCATTCATCTCCCTCTTAAATCGGATGTCTGGTGATATCCATCTTTAGATCAATCTTTGTGAAGTCTTGAGCTCCTCCAAACAATCCATCGGGTCATCCATCCTTAGCCGAAATCGTACTTGATTGTTATCTTGTTTATGGCTCAGGAATATGTACACATCCTCCACTCCCCATCCTTCTTTGGTGCTAGTACTATAGGTACTGCACATGGACTCAAACTCTCCCGTATCAAACCCTTTCTCAACAACTCTTGAACTTATCTATTCAACTCCTCATTTTCTACTGGAGTCATTCTATGAGCTGCCTTATTTGGCAAACTAGCTCCAAGAATCAAGTCAATCTGATGACTGATCTTCCTTATTGGTGGTAAACCCACCGGGTACATTATTAGAAACAATATCCACGAAACTCATCCAACATCGAGCTTCTTAAGGACAGCTACCACTATCCTCCTTACTCACTCTAGGAATCAATGCATAACACACACGCTCATGCTTCATACCTTCTAATTTTTTTTTCCATCTACATAACAAATTCTAGCACTACTGCATACCTTTTCTTCAGTCTCCTTCAGGGGTTTCAACTTGTGACGAACCCCATCTTTTGTCAAGGAATAAGTGTTTGCATGGCCATCATGTATAGCTCGCCTATCGAACTACCACGGCCTCCCTAACAACATATGACATGCATCCATGGGGATGATATCATAGAGTACCTCGTCATAGTAGCTCCTGATCTTGAACTTTACTAGAGCACTCCTCGGTGGCCAAAACTTTGCTTGGTCTTTCACGTCAGGGCAATCCGATACGGATGCGGGTGTCTTTCCCTCTTCAGCTTCAACTTTGTGACCATCTCTTCTGACACCAGATTATCAGTGCTCCCACTGTCAATAATGACATCACAACATTTTCCTTTGCACTTGCACCTTGTGCGAAACAGATTCTTCCTCTGTTTTGGTTACTTTTCCTCAGTCACTAGGGCTCTCCTAATCACTAGGGCTTCTCCCCTTTCAGCATCATCTGAATGTTTAGATTGGGCCTCCTCATCTACATGCGCAACCCTTCCATGACCTTCTAGCCTTTTGTATGCCCTTCCTTGGTGTTGTGGAAATTCATAGGCTCGATGTCCTTCTTCACCACACTGGAAACACATTCCTTTGAAACCACCTCTTCCAAATCCTTGTCCATATCTCCCTCGTCCTCTACCTCTTTGATCACCACTATTTTGATCACGAAGGCGGTAGAAGTTGTCATTCCTTTGGCCCGGTGGTACCCACATCTTCCTCTTCTTTTCATATCATTTTGGCTTCTGAAGGTCTTCTATTGCCCCTTCCGCTTTGACCTCTTTGTCTTTTTTGCTTGCCATCAAATCTTTGTTCAGCTTCTCTTCCACCTTCAGAGCAAACTAATACACATCCTCAATGGTGGTCATTCTGACTAGGCTTAACTCCTCATGAATGCTTTCGGTGTAACCCGGTAAGATGTCGGGCTACCTTCTCATATTAGCCCGCCGGTGTGGCCGTTCGATGATTATCTTTAAAATATTGATTATATTCTTTGTGAATCTGCTTCTGCTTCAACCCTTGAGTTTCTTCAATAGATCTAACTTCGTAGTCCAGCGGTATGGCTGGCTAGCCGGTTTCTCTCTACCATGTGATCCCATCTGATGATGTTACAACATCGCCGATTTCTTTCCATTTGGACCTCTTTCCACCAAATCTTTGGCATGGCCCTTTGAAACTTCTTCGCCAAACTTAACTGGTTGGGTTCTCCTATTTTCTCATATTCAAAGTATTCTTCTGGCTTCGTTGATCCTGGTCGATCAACTCTTAGGGTTTAGACTTCGGAATAGCGGGGACTTCTGCTCTAGATTCTTTCCCGATCTTTTAGAGTGGCCTTATTAGCGCGCATTTGGTCTTGATCAATTGCTTCTTCTTCCTCTTCTACATTTGAACCTTCTTCCTCTCCTTCATCCTCACTTTCCTCCCTCGAGTTTAACCCTCTTCTCAACTGCTCTTGTAACACGTCAATCTATCTCTGGAGGGCTGCCAGTGCATCTCTTCCACCAGCATTTCTGTCGCCTCGACCACCTCTGGAACCACCATGCCTACTAGGCATCACTCTTAGGCATCTTTCTAGACCTTGACCCACAACCCGCAGTCCTAGTGCAAATTGTCTCCGCGATCGTCTGTCCACATAAGAAACCCACTCGATACCGCTTGATGAGTGCGATCACGAGACTTAGAAATAACTCACAAATAGAGAATAATTTTATTATTTAGAAAATGAAGCTTCTTACATCACGGAGGATCTCAAATCCCAAGTTCTACAACACATGCAAGTTCACAATTTCAGGAATCCCTTGTGTGCTAATATATGTAGGCTTGTCCCCAAAAGTTACCCAAAAATTAGAAACCCACCCATAAATAGAGCTCCTCTTAGTTTGGGCTAAAACAACATTCAAATTTGAGTTTAGGTGGTTTGGCGCCAAAAAATTACAACTTGAAGTTCAAATTTCAAAAGAACATTTGCAATTGTATCTTCTAGAAAGTGCGACAACTTCCCGGGGCCATAACTTTTGATCTGGGACTTCAATTCGCAAACCGTTTGAACCATTGGAAAGGTCTCAAAGTCAATAACATGCTCAAAATCACTACACCAATTTCAACAAGTTTTGGGGCTGATCCAGGAACTCTAAGTGCCTCAAATCTAACTCAGAAGATTTTCAGGTGCAAATCTGGGAAACTAAAACTGCAATATTTTTGGGTGATGCAAGATTGCCCTTATACCACTCGATGCTCCTACATCACTAGGACTCATTCGCCACCTTGGGTGAATCAGTCCCTTTTCACCCCTGAAACTACCCTTTACATAACTGAAAACCCTATTTTTCAGCTTTTTTTTGGTGCCATTACCTACTTGTATCAATTAGTTGAGTTTCTGTAACATGCATTTCACCAGATCTCACTTAAAATAGCTCATTTCATTGCTCCATTTTACATTTTCATTTTTCACATGTCATTTTTTGATTGGTGCATAGTGTAATAAAAACATTACCTCGTTTCATATCTAAAAATTTCATTTCATTTTAAGTCATTGCATTTCACTTTCTTTCCTTTCTATCATAGCATGTTTTCTTTCAAAAGATGTGGCTTTGATTTTGTTAATAATGGATTACATAAATACAACATTCCCTCTTATGAGTTCAATTTTGATTACCACAATGGGGACTTTAAGAAACATGATGAAACCATTGGTACAATCCTTAATATTACATTTCCCATTGGTGAGAATGGTAGTGTAGAAAATCATAACAATCATACTTGTTCTTCTCCCGATACCTCTCCTATTAGTGACAAAGGTATCTTGGTGAAGGAAGATACAAGCATTGAGGGTCTTGATTGTCCATCTCCTCATTCCCCATTAGAAGATGTTAGACAACAAGAACATGACATCATAGACACATTTCTAAATAATCACCTTACCTAGTCTCCATAACCATGACAATCAAACTTCTCCATCTCCTAATATCCCTCCTCGATGTAACGAGGATAGGTCCTTGATCCTCCCTTCCCTAATGCTCCTCCCATTTGGGAAAATCTATTTGAAAACCATAGTGGTCCTTCTCTTGATGCCTCCCCTAACACCTTCCCATCATCATCCCCCTCTTCATAATCCCATCATTGATCATTCCCCTATTGGTGATGAAGTTATTGCAAAATAACCAAGCCTTACTTTTCAAGCACACGTGGCTTGTTTTTCTCCTAAAAACTCTCCTCCTCGGGAGAATATCATGGCACTAGAAAATGACAACAATAATAATGTGTCTTCCTTCAATAAACAAGTGGTTCTTGATTGCCCTATATTAGGGATACATCAAACCAAGACCACTGACATTATGAATGTGCAACTGTCCATTAGATCCCCTTCGATCAATGGTCCTCATACATACCCCATAGGACATCCTAACAACCCTCTAATTCTCTACCCACCTTCACATAAACAACAAACTCAAAAAAAACCTAAATTTATCCTTTACCCTCCTCAGAATAATGTTTCGCAACAATTGAGTCATAATACCATTACTCATATGTATAACACTTAAAAAAATCCACAACCAACCTCGACACTATTACCATTGCCTAATCCTATCCCACCTAACCCTTTCTTTCCAAGTCGCAAGGAGTATGAACTTGTCGAGCAACTAAAGAATACTACTGCTAAGATATCATTGTGGGACCTTATTCAAGCCTCTGCTCACTATCACAACATGATCCAAAAAAACTTACAACAAATTCATATCCCTTCTAACGTGTCATCAACTGATATAGAATCCATGATCCAAGGACTAAACACTAACATTTTTTTCCACCAAAGTGAACTCCCCTCTTTGGATGTGCAAAAACAAAATGAAGCTTTCATGATCATAGCACAATACAAAACAAAAAGGATAAAGAGAACTCTTGTAGATAATGGTTATGCTCTTAATGTGTGTAGTGTGACCATTCTGGATAGGCTTGGCATTGATCAATCAACCATTCGACCTGATTCTTTCTCTATTAAAGGATTTGACAATGTCGAAAAAAACCACTAGGGGTAATCATTACGCCTCTTACTGTTGGAGTGGTCACCTTGAATACAACAATCAATGTTATGCCTTATGAACTTTCATGCAATCTTATCTTAGGAAGATAGTGGATTCATGCCATGAAAGGTGTGCCTTCCACTCTTCATCGCAAAATGAAATACATCTACAACAACACAGTCCACACACTTGACACTGATCTTGAACCTAATAGTGCCTTACAACTTGAGAAAAATAAAGCAAATTCCTTAAACACATCAACATCAACTACCCCAGTGGAACCTGTTCAACAAAATAACAACAAACAACAACATATTGAACAATTCACGCATCTATCAAAAGATGATTGGGGTTCCTTGAATTTCGAACATGACTCAGACGACCTTTTGAAAGCATCTGCCTCAACCACTTTAGACAATGAAGCAACTTGCACAACAAAATTTGAAGAACTTAATCATGAACAACCACCAACTTCCAAAGAAATGAAGACACTTTATGGACGTGGTTATGAGCTTATGAAACAACTTGGATATAGTGGAAAAGGATGTGGTGCTCACGAACAAGGTATCCACAACCCTATAGACCCTATCACACAACAAATCACTCATGGTCTTGGTTATTGTCCTTTGATAGAAATTGCCAAGCCTTCACTCAACATCAACAATCTCACACAACACACTCCTAAATCATCCTTAATAGTCATCCATCCTAAACTCCTCGACACCAGTGGTCTTGAACATCATCCTTTACACAATATGACACAAACAATGAACTCTTTGCTTAATGTCAATTTCATCTCGCAAGACACCTCCTGTAAGCGTGAGAATAAAATCTCGCAATCTAAAGGGTCTTGTGTAAGTATGAAAACTAATACTAAGCAAGATGTACCTTTGTCATCAACTACAAGACCACCTTCTACCATTGATCAAAAGGGTATCTTGTTGAGACTCCTGCAAGATCACTTGGTCACCCTCCCTCCCAGAACTCGTAAGAAATGTTATTCCAAGACTTCATTCTGCGTCTATCATAGAGTTCATGGTCACTCCACTAATGAATGTAATGATTTGAGTCATAAAATCCTACATTTTCAAGAATTTGGTATTCTTCCTTCTGTGGGGGAATCTAATTCCTCTAATTGATACCAATTTTCACTCTACCATTCATTTCACCAATCATTTCGGCTCACCTTTGTCCAGCACTAAGTGGGGGAAAGGGGTTATGTAGCCTTGTCCTCGTATGTCACAGTTTGTCATTGCCTCTTTTCGCTAGCCGTTAACTTTTCATGAACATATAAGAGCAAGTTTGGGATGTGGACGACATGCCTTAAGTTGGCTCGCCTGTGACATACTACCCTTTTCATGACGTAGCTTATCGAAAACATATGACTTGGCATAGGGTTTTCTAAGTAAGCTCTCATGTCCTCTTCTTCTACTTTAAAGAAATTTCTCACAGTATTTGTGCTTGCAACCACTTTAAAGTGGAGGCATTAATCACCACTCGCATTTCATTGTGCGATTTATTTCTTCTTGCGATGCATCCTTTTCTTGGTAGAGTCATTGGGTTTGATTCCCTCCAAGAGCGCGATAGTTCTTTTGACACATCCTCTCTTGGAGACATTAAGCACAATGTCCCCTAAGATGAGACCTTGCACGAATTAAGCAAAACCCCTTTGAACATTCCTTACGCTACCTTGCATTTACAATGTCTATGAGTGTCAAACATATGAATTTTTCTTACGTCATAGAACTCAAAAATCATTTTCCTTTGTGGCACCTTGTTAAAGTTATTAGGAGGTATAACTTTGATATTGTTGAGCGGGAAGCCCATTCCGAGGCACGACTTTCCCCATAGCCACCTGTGTGTTTATGAGCACATATCAACTGTATGTGTCTCACCTTTTGGGCTTTCTCACCCCGTGGAAAACCAAAAGTTCCATGGGCCAGAGTGAGTATACTTTTGGGATTTCTCACCCGGCGAGCAGCCAAGAATTCTGTCGCCCCAGAGTGAATATGCATTTTCTTTTGAAAAACAACATAGATCTAATCCACAACTAGTTAGAAAAATGATTTAAGCTTGATCCACCTTTTTATTTTCATATTTCTCTTTCTTGCCATTGCATGATTATGTATCTTGATGGTTTGACTTAGGATCTTGGATCCTAGGGGGCTTGATTTCCTTCTTGATCTTCGTCATTCTTTGTCATCTACATATTTACACTTGGATCTCTCTTGAATTTCTACTTTAGTGTGAGTTTGAAGAAAATTTATCCTCTCACTAAAGTGGGGGCTAAATGTACAGTAGAAAAAAGACAACTTGCTTGATTTGGGAATAATTCATGATAAATTAGACTTAATGAGGCATTGAGTTGGTGTTTTGAAGTGTTTTTCACATCCACACTAGGTCTTGGGCCCTTTTAAATGTATTTAATGGTGTTTTGTAAAGGTGTTGTGAAGTGTTGTAATACATTTCTACACTTTTCTAGACTCTTTTTATTATAATTCACCTAAAAATCACCTTTTTTTATCCCTTGTCAAGTCCTATTTTAAAGTACATTGTAATGACTTCTAACAAGATTTCATGCTTTTCTAAGCTTAATTTCACTATTTACACCTTTCTTATGCTTTATTTGACCCCTTTATGCACTCATAAGGCTTAATTAAGTGTATTTTTGAATGTAAACACGACAAACAACATTAAATGCAACTTAATTCCGAACACCCACTTACAAGCCTAAGGTGGGACCCATTCGCCATGGGTGGCGAATGAGTCCCTCTTAGCTCCAAATTCAAAATAATTCAAATTTTCTTTCAAGTTTTTATTTAAAAATACCATTTTTTTTTTAATTTTTTAGACTGCAGGAATCGGGTAGCATGACCCCATATAAACTGCAGTGTGCCTGGTAAACTTTTTAACGTGACCAGTGGTGCTAGTGCGACACGCCCTCCGGTACCACAGGGGTGGGGGAGACTAGACCTCGTGACCAACCTCCTGCAATAGGAAAGATTTACGAATCGAGCTAGGGCCCCAACCCCTTTATTTAAAAATACCTTATGTTGGCCTGTGATGAGGTATTATCGGGTTATTGGGCATAAGTGTGTATAAATAAGTGTTTTTTCTTCTCATTTTAATCCTAATTCAATCCATTAACTCATTTTCACATCTCATTCATCATCTATCTTCTCTCTCAAGTCAAGCAAGTTAGGGTTTCACCATTGCAAGTTATCAAGAAAGCTTTCAAAGACATTCAAGGGAAGATTCTTCATGTTTTGATACAAACATTCAAGATCAATCATCATGGCAAGGTAATCAACTCCATTATTGCATGCTTCATTAAATTTTTTCTCTATTTTAGTTTGATTACCTAAAAGGGGTTTGACCAAGGCAAACCCCCATGCCCTAACATTCAACATTTCTCTCTCTTGTCTTGTGTATTTGCAGATTTAGGCCTCTTGGAAGCTTGGAAACAATTAAGAATCAAATTGCAAAGTTTTTTAGGTCTTTCCTTCATTTTCCAAGGAAAAATATCAATAAAAGGTCACTTTCGAGTTCAAAATTTAGGGTTTTGAAAGTGGACACTTGTAGAAAGCCAAAGTACAAACTGAAAGCTCTGGATTCCACCTTTGAATATTCAAAAATTAAAAATTGGACTCACTCACCATGGGTGACGAATGAGTCCCACTTCCAGGTCAATTTTTGGTTTTCTACATTTTTAGATACCCTTTTGTCCGAAATAGGTTTTAGAATTATTTTGTAGAACTGGTATTGATTCGCCCAAAATGGTGAATGAGTCCCACCAAGCTTGAAAATCAGCATCAACAGCATTCCAAAATTTATGTCTAGTCTCCATCCATATTCCAAGTGCACACTTTCAGTCTGTTCCATTTCTACTCAATTTTGTTCACATTTCTAGGTGTTTTTGAATTACACAATGTGTTTTCAAACAATTTGCATTCTTTAGTTTCCCTTCAATAATCAATTAATATTATTAGTTTCTTACATTCAAACATTGCATCTAGGTATATTTCATCCATATTCCATCCATATTACATTGATTTTGAGTGTAACATTGCATTTTGGCCCTTCTTTCTTCTTCTAGGTGAAAAACCCTAAGAGTGCTAGAAAGACCTTGGATGCCAAAATCTATGCTAAAATTACAATATTAAATCTAAGAAAAATGAACTAAGCATCATAGGAAAAATACCTAAATAACCATGAAAATTTCAACGATCCATTTTTCTATGGTACATAAATGCCTTATGAATGCTCTTATAATGCTCTATAATGCTCATTTGAAATTGCTAGAATGCTTCATAAACTTGCTAGGAGAAACAATGTGAAGTAACCCCTTATTTATACTAAATTAGGAGATTAACCTTGAAATTCAAATAATTAAGGCTAACACCAGATCTGGAAGTAGACTTTATTAAATTCCTACCAGAATTAAGTTTAAAAAGGAGGTCCTCATTAAGGGAGGACCCATTCGCCACCTAGGGTGAATGGGTCCTATCTCAATTTTCCAAGACCTAACCTCGAGGGATGGGAAGAGCATTAAAAACACATTTAGAATCAACTAATAAAGGGGGGTCCTATTAAGGGAGGATTCATTCGCCACCTAGGCATGAATGGGTCTTGGCACCATTTTCCAGGACTTAATTTTTGCCTAATTAAATGTTTTATTATTTAAATTATGGGTGCCAGGATAGATCTTCGGGAGGTTTCAAAAATAAGGTTTAAATTTGAATTCAAGGGGGTTAATTAATTCCAATTAAACATCATTAATTAAGACCACCCTAGATAAATGTGAAAGTGCTTCATAACACTTTGTAACACTTAAATAAGGTACAAATTTAAATATATTTTATCAAGAAGAGGCCCATTAAGCTTAATTAAGTAAATAAATCCTAGAAAGGTGTGAAAGTGTGTTACAACACTTCACAACACCTTTGCAAAGGATCAATTAAGGCATGTTTTAATCAAATAAAGGTCCTAGAATGATGTGAATGTGTACAACACATTACAACACTATTCCAAGACACCATTAATTTGGTTTTAATGTCAATTATCAAACCAAGTAAGGGAAAAAGGATACTTTTTCTGTTACTACAAGTAACAATATATATGATCAATGCTATAACCTTTTAGATTTAGCAACAATATATATGATCAATGTTGCAACCTTTTTATATTTAACAATGATATCTATGATCAAAGATCAATTACACTATAATTTTTCTCTATTGAATGATCCTAAAACACATTTTATGGTTGGAATCCTCTTTTAGCAAAACAAATTAGGAGTTAAATAATGTAGTAATGGAAAAAGCATCCCTTTTCATTACTTAACTCAAGAATAATTAACAATAAATGAGCTTAATGTTGCCTTGATTTAGTGTTGTAATGTGTTTTCCACATTCACATTAAGTCTAAGACCCTTTTTAATAAAATAGACTAAATGATGCCTTATTTAGGGTGTTGTAAAGTGTTTCTTTACACTTTTACACTAATCTAGGGCTTTAATTAATTAATTAATTAAGATTAATTGAGCTTAATTGGCCCCTTAAATTTAAATCCAAGCCTAATTTAATTGCATTTTCTGAGGGATAAAGCTTGACACTAATTAATAATATTTCACAACACTTAATTTTGCAAGGTTTGTGTTCTAGGATAGTGACCTGGGACCCATTCGCCACCTGGTGAATGGGTCCTCACTAGGTCCTAGGACCCCCTTTTGGCATGTTATTTCATATCCCCAAAGTATGTCCTAGTTGAGTGTGCTAGGACCCATTTTCCATAGGGCGAATGGGTCCTCATTAACTTAGGACACCCCTTTTTTAACATATTCTTGGTAGGATTTTAGTGATTTCAAATCCTAGATCTAATGTTGGCTTGTGTTATTTGAATTTTAGAATTAAATATTAAGTTTTAGTATAAATGTAAGGTTATTTCACATAGTTTCATCCAAGCAACCTTATGAACAAGTCCTAATAGCAAATTTATGATCAAGAGAGCATTCAAGAGCATTCAAAAAGATATTCAAGGGTAGATTATTAGAGTTTTATTGCAGCAATCAAAGGTCATATCATCATGTCAAAGGCATAGTGCATCATGCATGTTGTTGAGCTAATGTGTTGATGTAGCACTGAAGATCTAACTCAAGCATTATTTCACATCCAAATTCAAGATCAAAAGATACATTCCTTAAAGTCACTTCATGCTAGATTGTTGATTTATTATCCAAGACTTCATCCAAGATATCATTTTTTCATGTTTCATTGTTTCATCATAAGGTTTAATTACCAAAACGGGGTTTGACCAAGGAAAACCCTATTCCCTAACAAACAACAATTTTTCTTCTCTTTTGATGTGTGATTGTAGGTTTTAGGTAGAAGATCAAGTGAGAATAAAAGTTGCCAAATTGCAAAGTTGCAAAAGTTGTCATAAGAAATTTTCAATGCTCACAGAAACTCAAATCTAGAGCAAGATATCCAACTTATTTACATGAAATCAGTGGGAAAGTACTTATTTAATTCATATTCAAAGGCTCATAAAGTTTTAGTTCAAAATTTTGCTCCTAGGACACTTTTCAATTTTTCGGAACACTTTGCAATAGTCTGGACATATGAGTCCTAGAACACCCTTTTTGACAGCCTTTTGTAGATCCAGATCAATCGCCAAGAGATTAAAGATTCTTCCCAGAAACCCTAGACTGGGACTAAACTGCCTAGCTTGGCGTATGAGTCCTAGTGTACTTTAAAACAACAATTTTCAAGGTTTTTAGACCTTGTTTTGACCTCTCCATTCTTCCAGGTACTTTTCTATTTTATTTTGTTTTTCAATCTAATTTTATGTTCTTAAGTTTCGAAGGTTTAGAGCATTAGTGTTTTCATTTCTCCTTTGAAACTTCATTTTAATGGTGAACCCTCGTCCAATCACACCTAAGGAAACCACCCCTTGCATTCCTTCCCTCAATTGATTCACTTGGTTGAGGGATCTTGGATTCCTAATGAATTGAGAGTGAAATAGGTCCTAACACCTTAGTTCCATCTCCCAAAAGGTGGAACCCTATTTCCTTTAGTTCAAATAATTTTAAAAAATTGAAATACTTTGTATCTTCCCACTAGGCCCACCAAGCCAAGTTACCATTAAACTAGCCCTTTCTCTTTCAACTTCACTTTATTTGCATTACCCAAATTTTCTTTCACCAAAGAGATAGACCCCAAGTTGAATGCTTGAGGATGTCTTTTCAACCATCATCATCCTCTTTGCCTTAACAAACATAAATTCACCACCAATACTTTAAATAATATTGATTGTCTTAGTAGTTACATATATCAACAGGTGCATCATTCTCTAATGACCCACTTATAAGTGTGTGCGTGTCGAATGTGGAGAGTATTCTAATGTCAACACAAAACTTAATGAGGTGGTTTACATTCAAAGTTTGAAGCAAGTAAAACTACTCTATTCATAATACAATCAAATTTTTCAAATACATATCATTGTCCTCTATTTCTAGGGATTTATTAAACTGTTTGGCCCTCAGATTTCTATGGGCACAAAGGTAACTATTAAAATGACAACCTAGAAAATGATATTTGATGCTTAATATGCAAGCTAAGATGATTTCTATGTGCAAATGTGTGTTGAAAGGATTAGTGGTATGCTTCTAAATGAAACGATATGATAGAATTGATGATGAATACAATGATAAACAGATGATGATGTTGATGATAGATGAACAAGTGGAGATGACTGAGATGATATGAAACTATAGTGAACTATCCATGATTATGCATGTGATCAAATGCAAACATAAAACAAACTACCCTAAAATGCAACTATGATGCAATGGGGATGATAAAATGTAACTATGAAGCAATTAATTAATTTAAGATGAGAATGCAAAGTAACACATGATATGAAAACTAAGTATAAGACTCCATGAAAGCTCCAAGCTCCTAAGATAAACCTGCATAGTAACTTTACTCAAATTGTGGATGATAAATGCTAAGGCAAGAGGGTGTATTTATAGGGTTTCTCAAGCATTTTGTGAGGTGGCACCTATCAACGGTCTAGATTCAAAGGAGAAATAATAGACGGTGGAGATGAAAGGAATCATGATGTTGTCCCCTTGAAAAGACAACATGCCATGTGTGTGGAGAGAATCCTTTGACCAATTGGAAACATGCCAAATGTATGGGATTCCCAAGTGTGTGAAACAAAGACCCATGTGCTCCAAATTTGTTGGAAGTGTGGGGGAATAAAGCCATGTGCTTTTTCTCATTGGTGGAAGTGTATGAGGATAATTCTAATTAATAATTAGACTTATTTATTTTCATGTGACCTTTATGAGGTGGCACACAAAAAGTTGTAGAAATGTGCTCTAATTCTTAGTCAGGATTAAGGAAGGTTAATTAAATAAACATGTTTAGGGTATTTTATTTATTTGGTTATTTAGAAGAATGTGATTTGGGAGAATTAAAAGAAGAGTGATTAATATAAATAAAGTAAGACCTTATTTATATGTAGTTGAAGCATTAATCAAATAGGTTGTATTTAATTAACTGGATATGATGACCGTTTTTAGGTGTATACATTTTTCCCCTCTTTGAAGTAATGTGTTTACACGTTGCTTCAAAGAAAATTTTGATGTCGATACTCAGAAAAGATTTTGATACCCTAGATGATGCAAGATTTCAATGCCCCAGACCATGCCCTAGACTTTTGAATTTCAGGTATTGACGGATATATGCCCCCTCAAGAGATAAATCGGTGAATGTGGGGATGTTAAAATGAAATGTTGGAATGAGGTGATGGTCTTGTGATGATTATGATGATGATCCAACATTGATTCAGTGAGATTTTGATGTTGGAGACAATTTATCTCTCGAAAGGTCATTGCAAGCTCTTGCTTTGAATAGTGTTGATTAATTACCACTCCTTTTTGGTAAAAATGAGAAATAAATCCCACCATAATTCCCTCCATTTTACCCCTAAAAGGTAAAAGTGGTAAAATGGGATTCATTTTTACATGTTGAGTTTGGAGAAGTTAAAGATTGGAGAGCTTAGAGGAAGATGGTGATCCCATACCACAAGCATCATTTCAAGCTTCTTCGCCAACCTAATCAACTTGCTGCCTCTGGACCTACGATACGCTTTATGAGAAACCTCTTTGTTAGTCATTTTCTTACCTTTAAATGGTATTTTGAATGTCGTATCTATAGGTGTTGTAGCTTATCGGATGTCATTTATTCACTTTCAGCTGATGTTTTTGTCATTTTTGAGTTTTTTTTAGCGTGTTTAAGAGTTTTGGCGCCTTTGGATTCCCAAATGGCACCTCTTGGAAGCTTCAAAATCAAGTTTTCATGTGTTTTAAGAGTTTTGGTGCCTTTGGGGTCCCAAATGGCACCTCTTGCAAGAGTGAAATTGATGTTTTTGAGTCATTTGAGAGTTTTGGTGCCTTTGGGGTCCCAAATGGCGCCTCTTGTAAGCTTGAAATTCAATTTTTTGGCCTCCAACACTGTTTTGGCGCCTTTGGGGTCCCAAGTGGTGCCTCTTGTAAGGGTGAAATCCATGTTTTGAGATGCCAAACACTATTTTGGCACCTTTGGGGTCCCAAATGGCACCTCTTGTAAGCCTTAAAAACCCTATTTTGAGTTGCAAACTCTGTTTTGGCGCCTTTGGGGTCCCAAATGGCACCTCTTGTTGCCTTGGAAAGTTTTCATCTTTGTTGATTTGAGGTGGCTTAGCTTGTCGTTGACCCGTTTTGTGGGGTGTGATTGTGAAAATCCCTCAAGGTGATGTTTGCAAGATGTCCTTGAAGCCTAGGAGTCATCAGTTTGTCATGTTTTGGATTGATTTTAGTCAAATTGTGGTATGTGTAGTGTTTGATTGATATTTTGCATGATGATTTGATCTCACGATAGGCGAGAATCAAATGATAGAACCAGTGTTGTATCGACCTCATGATAGGCAAGGAACAATAGTAGGATTGATAGCATATCGTCCTCATGATAGGTGAGGAACAATGGTAGGATTGATAGCAAATCATCCTCATGATAGGCGGGGAACGATGGTTTGATTGATAGCAGATCATCCTCATGATATGAAAGGAATGATGGGAGGATTGATAGCAGATCATCCTCATGATAGGAGAGGAATGATGGGTTGATTGATAGTAGATCATCCTCATGATAGGGGAGGAATGATAGTTTGATTGATAGTAGATCGTCCTCATGATAGGCGAGGAACGATGGGTTGATTGATTGAGATGTTGATTGTTTTGACTGATTTGATTTGAATGACTACACATTAGCTTGATTGACTGATTTGTGTTCATGATTAGGGAGATGGAGATGTACTCCAGTCTCAGGAGCAACTCCTGAAGACCTAGAACATGGTCCACCAGTTGTCCTCATCCGACCTAGATATTATCTCCTATTGTGGGTTGACTTCCTTGTTAGATATTTTGAAATATAGAACCAATAGAGGTTTATTGATAGCATTGGCGGAGAGATGACACAGTGAACATAACACGTTTCATTTACCAACTGGAGAGATGACCCTGACTCCATAGGATGTCTTTCGTATTTTGTGGAACCCAGTGATGGGAGAGATAGTGGTGTATGATAAGATAGAGTAGGGCGGGATAGCTTCATTACAGAGGTTATGTTGAGATGATCATGTTTCAGGCCGATGGATTCCTTGGACAGAGATGGTTAGCAGATATGATCCTTTTCCATGTGTGCTTTCTGGATTCATTGGTGGATTCCTTTGTCCTAATCCTAGGTCAAAGGGATTTTCAACAGGTTGGGGTCGTGTGTTATCACAAATGACACTTGATGGTACTACATATGCATGGAGCTCATGCATGTTAGCCCACTTATACCGAGATTTTCATGAGGTTGTTTATTACGAGGCAACATGCATGTCATGTGGCATCACATTACTACAGACCTAGGCATGGGAGCATATAGTCGTCACTCGGCCCATGGGAGAGAGACATCGACCACCAAGGAGACCCTATGTTTTCAGTTATAGCGGTCCACATATCAAACATAAGTTTGCCAAGGTTGTCTATTGGAGGCATACTCTGGATGATTTGGAGACTTTCACATGGCACCCGTACTTGGATTGTGAGCAGTGGCTAGAGGATCAGCTGGAGATGTCGTATATGTTGTTATCCCGCTATCTGATTGGGTGGACACATGTTGTGCTTGAGCGATACCTGTATCTATGAGTATGTCAATAGTTTGGATGGGTTCAGGGGATGCCCCTAGGAGTTTCCCATTATGCGCAGTGACGACAAGATGTTTTAGAGTGGGGCCCCTTGTGTATCATATGTGGCAACTTGTACAGAGTACTATACCTTGACACCAGGTTTATGGGATTATGTTCCATATATTATAGATGCTGAGATGACCAAGAATTATTCAAATTTCTTCCACATGCATCCCTTTCCTAGATTTACTCATCCAGAGGAGCCAGTACCACCAGTTGATGGATAGGGAGGAGATTACAAGGGTGGTGATGATGGTGGGGGGGTGTTTGCAGAGGTGATGATGGTGGTGCAGAGGGTGGTTGCAGAAGTGATGGTGGTGCAGAGGGGGGTCAGGAGAGTGATGATGGTGTAGTGGGTGGTGGGGAGAGTGATGATGGTGCAGATGACAGTCATCCATTTGATTTTTTAGTTCTGAGGTACAGGAGGAGTGTTATTGTAGCTTAGGTGGTGCTTCCCAAGATTTTGATTGGAATACACTCTCATTAGCAGTCATAATAGATAGCGGCTTTGCAGGTAGAGGTTCAGTCATTTCAGAGCGAGATAGCGCAGGCTCGAGCATAGATTGTGTCCCTCTAGGATGAGTTAGGGCAGTGTCGGGCACAAATATGGAAGCGTGATGGATGAAGATATGGATATGACCAATTGAAGGAGAAAGATGCCCCAAAAAAGAGGTAATGCAACCATGGATAAATGATAGATCAGACTAAAATATTCACTGCAAAATATGTCACACAAGCAACATATCCCTTGTCAAAAGATTATAATGGTTGATTGATTAAGATACCAGGAATGATTGATTTCATAAGGCATGATGATGATAATATTGATGATTGATGATGATTGATTGAAAAAAGATATGATGATTGGATAATGTTTTACAACTAGGCTCAAATATGATTTGCATGATAAGATTCAAGGTTGCAAAGGGACATGATGACATGGATTTTGATAAGCTAGGAGATATGGAATGGAAGAAAGCAAGGATAAGGATAATGAATAGGATGATCAAGATCAACTAGATAAGATATAGACACAAGGACCAAGTATTTTTCCCCTATTCCTCATCAAGACCAAGGATGAGAAGAAGGATGTATCTAGTAAGAATGATGGAATATGGATAAGACGAAAGATATGGATAAAGCGTATAGGATAAGTTATATGATGTTCAAGGAGATCCTTAACCTTTTTAAGATCAAAGGAGGAAATGTAAGGAATGATATATGCATGATAGGAAGATGGAAGGACTTAAGCATCAAGTTTCACGACCAAATATCCCTCTAATAAACCATGGCAATGGGGATTAGACTCATAAATTTTGGCCTATTAAAGGTATGATGGAAGAACCAAGGACTTATCCAAAGGTTTGGATTAAAGGAGAATGATGGGGGATGAATGTTGGATAATCTATAGGAGGTGGGAAGACTTGTTGATAGATGGATGGAAAGTATTGCAAGGTCAACATTGGCACACACCTTGAAGGGTGGTGGAGTGATGGCAGAAAAATGGATTTGGAAGGTGATAGGTTTTTGGTGGAAGAGTGGAGAAAGATTTTGGATTAGCAAATTTGGATTCCAATTTAGATTTTATTGCTTCTATGAGACTTATAGGAATCCTCATGACTTTTGACTTTGATTTTTGCTTTGTGGGCCATTGTGGCCTTTGAGATTTTTCTCTTTGATATATAGACCTTTGTGGTCTTGGAAATTTTTCTTTTTGCTTTGATGGGCCTTTATGGCCTTTTTGATTTTTCCTTTGATTTTGGATCAAAATTTCTTTTATTTTTGCATGCCTCTTCGAGGACACATGTTGATCCTTTGATACATGTGAATTTTGATATGGAAGATTTTGACATTTGGCACCCAAATTGCTTCCAAGAGCAATAGGAGAGATGGATGGAGATGAATGGTATGGAGGTATCATGGATGAGTTATTGGTGGTAGAATTTTGAAAGGGCATCAAGGATGTGTGCCTTTGTTGTTCTTGAGGAATAGGATATGGACCTAGGATAGATGTAAGGTTTGATGAACTAGGATGAGGACCTAGGATAGATGGAAGGTTTGGTAGATTAGGATGAGGACCTAAGATAGATGGAAGGTTTGGTGGAATAGGATGAGGACCTAAGATAGATGGTAGGTTTGATGAACTAGGACACTTAGGTGTATAACCAAGGTCTTGGAAATATTGGTTTTCTTGAGCAAAAAGGGGTTCTAGGATACCTTGTTCATGAACACCTAATCCTTTACCTTTGTAGTTCATACTTTGACACATTCATTTACCAATGGGATATGTATTGTTTGTGAAACAAGACACAATTCCATTTTGGGGAGGATATGATATGGATGAAAGGATAGGCGTGATAGGATCTTGACATGGGGATGATGGGGTACTTTGATCTTGACTTGGAAGAGGATCACGACGTGTGGGAGATGGATTAGCTTGCTCTTCATTAGGTACAAAATCATCATGTAGTGGTTTGAAAGCCATATCTTGATCTTGAGAAGGATGAACATCCTCAGGGAATGAAGGGATATCCTCGGATGGAAGCATATCTTGATCTTGATGAGGAAGGGAATCATGAGATTTTGTAGAAAGAATATCTTGATCATTGAGCAATAGGACATCATTAGATAGGATGAAAGAACTAACATGATCCTTGGATGCAATGGAATCTTGAGATGGTATGGATTCATTAGATGTGGTGGAAGGAGGACTGGGAAGGATACTTTTCTCTTGAGATGGAAAGGAATGATTGTGGACGAAAAGTTAGAGGAGAGGATCATCATAGAATTCTTGAGAGATGGGGTCTTGGTCAACGATTGGAAGAACTTGTGGAATTTTGGTATCATCAAATGAAGTGGAAAGAATGCTTTGATCTTGAGGTGTAGAGGGGTCTATGATAGCATGGTTTAAACTGAGAGATTGACATGAATCATTGGATGTAGAAGATATGATAGAAGAAGGTGGTTGTATGGAATTGTTGACTTTGGTGAAAAAATATTGAGATTTATTTTGGCTTATGGGAGATGAAGATAGATGCATGACATGGTATGACTGTTCAATATCATTTGTGTTTGAGGACTGAGATTTGGGCTTCTCATTTAACTTTTTCAAAAATTCAAAGACATTGAACTTGGATGATGTAGTTGTTGGTGGAGAAGGTGTCATGTCCATATTTCTATCAGATGAATAGGAATAGATGTGTGGCCGAAAATTTCTTTCTACATGGTTGTTTCCCCTTGCATATCCCATATTTTTTGTTGAAGATTTTTCATTTGATGAGCTAAAGCATTCAATTGATCCTCATCTATTTCAGCCATGATGGTTTGGATTTCACTATTTTATGTTTCAATGTTGGGATCTTGTTAAAATGGGCATACAAGTGTTATGATTTAGACTAAGCTTTGATCTAAGTTTGAAATAGTGCTAAGGATTACAACTAGGTCAAATAGAATAACAAATTCTATTGATAAGACTAAGTTTGATTTGATTGCATAACGTCGTTTCATGATTAAAGGATGACAAATCCTGAAGATGAAACTAGGTTGTACAAGCAAAGATGTGATGAATATTGATGATTTAGGCACCTTGAAATTTTTAGATCTAGGTTTAGTTTGAAAATTTCCACTTGTATAGGTTCGTTTCGACACGTTTATACTTCTAAGGTATCTAAGGAATGATCTTGGACTTGAAGTTTTGATTCAAGAGGTGTAATTAAGGTACTCAAAACGTTGAAAAAGTCTTGGATTTTGACAATCATGTATAACTCTAGATTGTTCTTACAAGATTTCTTGTAAAAATTGAAGGTTAAACTTTCTCTAAAGTCGTAGAGCATAGAAAAATGTTTTTGATGTTGTTTTGGACTAAGAGGTTTTATCTTTGGTTTTCTAATCTTGACCTTTCATGAAATCATCGTGTAAACCACATATTCTGACTCTATTTTGCTTAAGGAAAGGTTGAACACTGCTGAAAGGACTGATTTTATGAAGGTGGATGGATCTAAGTTACTAACTTGTCTACCTCAATGGATGTAGTTCTGAATCAAGGTTTTCACTTTCAAAGAGTAATGTTTTTTATGGTGTTTTGTTTGAGTTTCGTTTATAAGACACAACAAGCAAAATATACACTCCTAAGGTTGTGTAAGACTATTCTTTTAGATTCCATGCGGGTTTTACCCCAACCGCGCTATCTTTAGCTGATGAATTCAGAAGCTTGGTTGCATGGGCTCCCCCTTACATTGCACTCTCTTCTCAGGCAACCAAGCTTCCAGTCCCCATGAAACTCCCATGGCGAACTGATCAGCTCTACTAAAAACTGTGAGAATGTGGATGCCTTGGAAACAATCGTTGTTGCACCAAAGAATAGATAAAGGATTTTGGAAAATCTACAACAAGGGTTTTAATTCAAACATTCCATTCATAGGGAGTGACCCATGAGGCGAGATTCCCTTTCGATCCATCTCATCAGAGCCACCTGCGTGATACTTGAACTTTCCTCAAGTATCCACCTCTATATCCCGGTTGGAAGTCGCTTGGCTTTAGTGTGTTACCGGTTGGGTCGTTCCCTTGGGTGATTACTTTTTCCCACAAGGCAGGCCCTCTAAGATAAAAAAAAGCAAGCAAGTATACCCATAGTTCAATCGATCTTTATTTCACATGAATAAAAAGAGAACTCATGCCATATACTCCACTTACACTCGCACATAAACAAGAATGGATCTAACTTTTTAGATCACCCAGTTAAGGGGAGAGCATATGCCTACCATTCATCAAATACAAAAGACATGGTGTTCATTAACCCATTAATTAAGCTATGTTCCTAACTTAAAACCAAAAGGAAAAATGATATTTGTTAACCTTTTAATTAAGCTACATTCCTAACTTAACCAAAAGAAACAAGTAAATAACGTCCAGCCCCTACAATATGTTAGTAGTTTATGTTTTGAGTCTTTGACAATGAATCTGGGAAAACCTGCAAATGCACAACACAAAATGTGAGTTTCTGATTTGGTGAAAAACTGCAAGAGGCGCCAAAACAGAGATAGAAAGCTCAAAAATAGAGTTAGACAAGCCATAACTCCCTAAAACAATTTGTAAGAGGTGCCAAAACAGGTAGAAGAGGTGCCAAAACTCCAGAAACAGTGTAGAAGGTTCCCATAATAGGTGAAAATGGTCTTGGAACAAGTTGCAAAAGGTGCAAAAACTCAAGCAAGAGGCGCCAAAACAGGTGCAAGAGGTGCCAAAACTCTAAAAGTGGCCCAGAATGGTCCCAGAATAGGTGAAAAAAATCTTAGAACAACTTGCAAGAGGCACCAAAACTCAAGCAAGAGGCGCCAAAACAGGTGCAAGAGGCGCAAAAACTCTAAAAGTGGCCCAGAATGGTCCCGGAACAGGTGAAAACAGTCTTAGAACAACTTGCAAGAGGCGCCAAAACAAAGACAAGAGGTGCTAGAACTCTAGAAACAACCTCGAATTGCCTCAAAATATGTGCAAAAGGCTCCCAAGTCTTCAATTTGAACCTGTGATCATGAAATTTGTAAAAAAGTTAGAAACAAGTGAGGTAAAGGCCCCACGGTGGGCGCCATTTTTGTGCATGTGTCAAATGTGGAGAGTATTCTAATGTCAACACAAAACTTAATGAGATGGTTTACATTCAAAGTTTGAAGCAAGTAAAACTACTCTATTTGTAATACAATCAAATCTTTCAAATATATATCATTGTCCTCTATTTCTTGGGATTTATTAAACCGTTTGGCCCCCAGATTTCTATGGGCACAAAGGTTGTTAAAATAACTACCTAGAAAATGAGATTTGATGCTTAATATGCAAGCTAAGATGATTTCTATGTGCAAATGTGTGTTGAAAGGATTAGTGGTATGCTTCTAAATGAAACGATATGATAGAATTGATGATGAATACAATGATAAACAGATGATGATGTTGATAATAGATGAAAAAGTGGAGATGAGTGAGATGATATGAAACTATAGTGAACTATCCATGATTATGCATGTGATCAAATGCAAACATAAAACAAACTACCCTAAAATGCAACTATGATGCAATGGGGATGATAAAATGTAACTATGAAGCAATTAATTAATTTAAGATGAGAATGCAAAGTAACACATGATATGAAAACTAAGTATAAGACTCCATGAAAGCTCCAAGCTCCTAAGATAAACCTGCATAGTAACTTTACTCAAATTGTGGATGATAAATGCTAAGGCAAGAGGGTGTATTTATAGGGTTTCTCAAGCATTTTGTGAGGTGGCACCTATCAATGGTCTAGATTCGAAGGAGAAATAATAGATGGTGGAGATGAAAGGAATCATGATGTTGTCCCCTTGACCAAAGACAACATGCCATGTGTGTGGAGAGAATCCTTTGACCAATTGGAAACATGCCAAATGTATGGGATTCCCAAGTGTGTGAAACAAAGACCCATGTGCTCAAAATTTGTTGGAAGTGTGGGGAAATAAAGCCATGTGCTTTTTCTCATTGGTGGAAGTGTGTGAGGATAATTTTAATTAATAATTAGACTTATTTATTTTCATGTGACCTTTATGAGGTGGCACACAAAAAGTTGTAGAAATGTGCTCTAATTCTTAGTCAGGATTAAGGAAGGTTAATTAAATAAACACGTTTAGGGTATTTTATTTATTTGATTATTTAGAAGAATGTGATTTTGGAGAATTAAAAGAAGAGTGAACAATATAAATAAAATAAGACCTTATTTATATGTAGTTGAAGCATTAATCAAATAGGTTGTATTTAATTAACTGTATATGATGACCCTTTTTAGGTGTATACAATAAGCATTTGCACATATCAAGTATTCTAGAAATGAGTCTTTCTTTCTTTTGAGAAACAAATATGCCTCATAATTATATCAAGTTCTATAATATTCTATCGACCCATCAATAACATAACACCATAACTTATCATTTTTCTAATTTATCCCATTTGATCTAGTAATCTTTATTTCCATAGAAGGTGAAAAGTATTGCCTCATTGAGAGTAAAGATGATTCAATATATTCTTGATCCAATTTTGAAGCTTCTTCAAGTGAATCATAGGACTATTTTATCTTTCCTTTAGACTCTAGTTAGTGCATTTAGTATAGCTCTTTACAAATTTTTATGCAAGGTTTTTTGTATTATCATTTTTAATAACTTTTCTTTGCTTTGAACATGGAGACAAATATGAGGAATATGTATCTTCATTACCTCACTCATTTCTCAAAAAAATGATTTCTCTAGCCAGAAAAAGTTTAATGGAAGAGAGTTAACCTTTCAACCTTTTAGAGAAAAGTTTGAATCTTTTCTAGTGCTTTCTCCATTATGACTTTAAACTACCATGTTGGTCTTCAAAGTAAATCACCCATAATACTAATGGGCACAATGATTTATTTTAGCTATGCAAGCACTTCACCTTCATTTGTGAGGTTATAGAATTGTGTAGACCATCAAAATTTCTTATTTTAAGAGCTTCATCACACAATTTATCATATGAACACCCTAGTAGCACACCCACATCTAAGTATAGCTTCATAGTGAGTATCTTGTTATCCAGGTGGATATATGCTATAAAATACATTGAACCTCTCAATAACCTAGCTATCAAGTTAGGTACTAATGATAGGCACTAGCTCTTCAAAATAAACACTATATTCCATGATGACCAAGCTTGTACAACATGGAGGTTTAAAAGCAATAGATTCTCTCTTACTACTAAAATAAATTTCACCACTTAATGCAAAATTCAACCTTAAAATCCTAGGACTAATTCTTAAAGATAGCAATAAATGCCAACATTTAATTAGCATCTAACAACATATAATAATGCATTTCTTAAATCAATTGATATTTAAGAAAAAATCAAAGAGAAAAAATATGCAACTCTTTCAACTAGTAAGGAACTATAGGACCTAAATCTCATGTGGTAAATTTGTATTTATCAAAACAACCTATAGATTTGGTGGAAGATATCAATAAAGGTTGTATATTTGGTCCTTGAAATTGTTAACAACTCAAGCACCATGTCTACTACTAGTGCCAATGCCTTTCCTTAAAAACGACATTTAAAAAAAATGAAAAACTAAACTTTTAATCCTAGCCTCGAGGCTCAAGTTGAAGAACCTTGGATTCAATGAAATTAGTTGGGATAGATCCTTTTCCTTGAATGTTAGTTCCCCTTTACAAGTTTATGAATAAAAGATTGCTTCTAAAGCATACACATTACAAAGGATTCACTTACTTTAAGAAATAAGAATCAATTTTTTTTTTTCTTCTATACACGATTCTCTTTTGCAATATTTGAATCAAGGTTCAAGAAGAGCTTAGTAGAAAGGAGGGGATATTGTTGGACTATGAAGCTATACATTCTAGAGTCTACAACAATTTAGGAAGTAGCAATAATATGGATGCACGCATGATCACAAAGGGTGAAATAGTATATATGCACAATCATCAATTGCCAAATCCATAGGCATATGTTAGTTCAAGAGGTTATGCATTTGCTAAAGGGTATATTGAATTTTTGTCAACCACAAAACCTTATCAATTTATGATATCTACTTTCAATTGTCCCAACATTTATTTAAAGTTAAAAAAAATAATGACTCTCATATCAATTGTTAAAATTGAAATATTCAAAATTAATTTTTTCTATGTTAAAATCAAAGATATAAAAATTATTTGAATAGACAACATATATGAAAAAACATTCTTAAAAGATAGATGCACATCTCTATGTAATAAATATTTAGAACTAAAAAAAAAAACATTATATTTACAACAAAGTCTGCTATTATAAACTTATTACGTAACCACAATATTTATTTTGATTTAAACATTCCCTGACTGATTTGACGGAAATTAGCTATTAAAATTAGGGCAATAGATACAGCAGATTTCTAAATACAGACCTCACAATGCGTAGTTGACCGAGATTTGTGTCTCAGTTGTCATTGTGTGTGATACGTTCAAACCACCTATTACAATAATCATCACTGAAATTTTTATGAGTATTGCAGGGATACCTGTGAATGCAGTCATCCCACACGGTACTTTCCAAGGGATGGGTTTCTCGCATGACTTCCCACACGGCAGTGTTACACTTAAATCCAGAACCCAAACCAATCTGCAACACGCGGTCACCTACCTTGAGGCGTCTCTTAGCTTCCAAGTAAGCCACTTCATACCAAAGTCCACTAGTGGAGGTGTTTCCAAAACGAAACAGAGCCATGCGCGAGGGCTCCAGATCATACTCACTCAGCTTCAAGTTTTTCCCGATTCCACTGATCACAGCCCGGCCGCCCGGATGAATACAGAAGTGCTGGAACGCCAGCTTGAAATTGGGAACATAAGGCTCGCGTTTCATCTTCAGAGATTTAATGCAGAGGAAGTTGACGAAGGCGTAGTAGAGCATCTCCTTGAGCGGAAGAACCTTGGGGCCCAAAGTGGAAAGATTGGTCTTTACGGCATTAGCGGCCACGGTAAGAAGCGCCGGGCGGAGACCGATGCCGTAGTAGCCTTGGTCGTCTTCCTTGGTCATGACACAAGTGTAGGCGTCGTCGTGGGCTGCGGCATTGGTTCTCACCGTGTGCACAAGTCTCATTTTGGCCCGCCGCCGGTCTTGCGGTTTGTTGGAAAGAAGCATTGCGTAGCCGCCGACCCGGAAGAGACAATAGCAGAGCATGAAGGACTTGTCGGTGCCCTCGTAATGGCCGTGCAGAGTAATACTCTCGGTACCCACCGCCAGAACGTAGGAATTCGGGTGCGTCTTGAGCATGTCCCTGCCCATATCCGCCGCTATGACGTTGGCGCTGCAGCCCATGCCGGAGAGATTGAAACTCTTCACATCTTCCCTCATCTTGTACCGGTTCACCACCCACGCCACCAGCGAAGGGGCCGGGCTGAAGGTCGACACATTGGCGATCACAATGTCGATCTCCGCCGGTTTCACGTTGGTCTTCGAGAACAGATCGTCCAGAACGGCACTGAAACTCTCCTCAATCTCCTCCCGCGCTTCCTTCAGCGAAGGCTCCGGCATTCCTTCCTTGAAAAACGAGCTGCAGACGCAGGTTTCTTCCCCCAGCCCGGACCGCAGGTACATTTTCCACTGAAAATCTAAGCGCTCCACGTCTAGGGGCTCCTGCTTTCCTGAAAAATAGACGCTCAGCTCCGTGGTCGCCTGTCGCTCCGGTGGCGGTTTATAGCAGGTGAAGTCCACCAGATAACACTGCTGGCGGCCTTCCATGGCGGTCCTGTAGACCAGCAGAAGTAGGAGACCCCCAAGTGCAAGCCCAACTGCACAGTTCCACCAGTCGGCGCCGCCAACCCATTGGAGCACTGCTGCTGCTCCATGCTTGAAGAATAAGAATATATCCATCGCAACGGATTGGTTATGATTTTTTTTGTTGCAGACGATTCTTGCATGTATTGTTATATACTTAGATCCGCTCTGCTGGGTACGTACTAACCTTGATAACCGCCCGTTTATATATTTACTTACTCTGCTGTAAATGCCAGACAGGCGAGTAGGGGTAAACCGTACACCGCGAACTGTGAGCTCAGAAGTGTAAATTGCATTGCCTTTAGAGGTTCAGAAGAAAGAAGTAAATGACAGTTATGGCGGGCACGTGATGGTAATCACTCTACTTCGAGATTGAGCTGGATCAATGTACGTTTCATGGTAAGATCTGAAACTCTGTTATTTATAGCTATGCAGAGGATGCGTCATCTATATACATGGACTTCATCACGCCGAATTTTCTAGATATTTAATAACTACCAACATTAAATATATCTCAGCTTTTTTTAATGTAAAGTCTCTATTACGAATTTTTAAGTTTGTCTACCTAGTGTGGCAGAATATTATTGTTTGGACTCTTTAGTAATTGGAAGTAAACGCCATTTGTAAGGAGGCATGCATATTATCGTCTATTTGATGTATGTTAAAATGTATACTATCGTCTACTTAATGCATGTTAAATTTTCTCGGTACTTATTAATTGTTAGCATTCAATATTTTAAACAACCATGTCAATGTGAATACTAATAAATACTAGTTTTTTTAGATTTTTTGGATTGCCATTATTTTTCATTCAACTTTGATTAATATAAAACAAAAATAAATAAATAAATACTTATTAGTTGTTAGCATTCAATATTTTTAGCAACCATTTTAATGTGGATAGGTATCTATAATGAGTGTAATTTTTACTCAATGAAATAATTTTGAAGAAACAAAAGTATTTTTTATGACAATGGAAGTTATTGTACAAAATACATATTGTAAAAGGTTAGAGTATAATATTAATTGAATCATCCAATAATTTGATGTTGACATTGCATGCTGATGATTGTCCTCCTCCCTCTTGTGTAGACATGCACTATCTTGCACTATATTCTAATTAAAAAATGTTGCAAGTACTTGCCCCTCAAGAGGATTCATTTATTTTAATAGAATGTGGATGGAATCATCTATTGTGGATGAGTTGATTTTGAATGTTGCAACATCAATCAAAGCTGGCAGCAACAATAGTAGTTTAGATGGAGGAACAACTTTTGAAATCGGATGTCTAATTCAATGAATCAAGTATGATTTTTATTGCTTGTAGTACATTTAATAATTACTTGAAGGGAAGTTTTAAATCCTGCATTTGTAAAGTAGGATACAATAATATGAAATGTATTGCATTGTCCAACTAATATACTTTTTGGGTGAAGGCTTATGTTTTCCTAGTTACATGTTCTGAAATGATATGTTGATTGAATAATGTTTATAAAATCAATTACTAACACCTAAAGGGGGTGGTTATAATGCCCACTAGCGTAGTTTATGATCCTTTCTACCAAACTTTCCAATGAGACCTTATAGTATTATCATTGTGTTCAAACTATGTACCTTTGATATTTATGTTGTGATTTGATGTGTTTTATCACTATTTGTGATACATTTTAGATTACTATTGATTTATATTATCAATGAAATTCTAGATTAGCATATGTGGTGTTGACACCCAACTTTACAATGCCTTGTTTTGATCTACTTCTAGAGATATCTAGATTCTCATTATTCTTACGAGAGATAAATGTCTTCAACTATAGCTCGTGTTGGCACCCAACTATGTAGTTCCTAAATTTGTTTGGTCCCTAGCCCCTTTATGCTTTTGGCCTCATTTTCCCATTACGTATAATCGATCTAAGATTATTCATAATGGTTCTCCTTTGGTCATGTTTGCATAAATATTATTCATTTTCATCCTTTATATCCCTATAGGTTATTGGAAGTTGCTAAAATTTAAAAAAAATAGGTCTAGGAGTGTTTTCATCATATTGTACTATTGTAGGCTTTCATTGGACTACTACGTATTTCCTACTTGTCCAATATGTAGTTCTAGTATTGTTGTCCCTGATTTTTGACTTGTTAAAAATCCGGATAACTAATCAAAATTTTGCATTAAATTTGAAGGTTTTCTTCTCTATGGCACGCATTATGAGGTGCATAGAGTGGCAAATCTCAGTTTTAGGTTTATAAACCTTTGGGCTACTCTTTTTCCCTCTTTCGTTTCCGTTTTTGTCAATTTCTGAGTCTTTTTCAGTATGTTTTTGGTCAAAATCGGGTTTTTGAAGCAACTCAGCAAATAGGGAAATTTTGACTTAAAAGCAAAATTGCTAAGGCTCTTTAAAATCCTGAAATTGCTTAAGTGAGTCAAAAATCCGAATTTATTAAGAGTCCTCATTTTTGACAAAAAGTAAAATTGTTATATGGCTTTAAAAACCCCAAATGCTTTTAAAAAACTCAAAAGTCAAACTTTTTAAACACGATTCAAAATTCAAGCCAAAAATCTCTTTGTTTTGCTGTTTCAAGAAGACAAAATGTTGTTTTTGACTGCAATCATTCCATCAAATTCCAAATTCGTCTTCACCATTCACTTTCCATCATTTTTTCTAAAAACCATTTCATTATCCTAGGGTTTGAGTTTCACCATGTCCGCCTATGTTGATGCTGATGATGTTCTGAACTTATGGGGTTTCCACCACAGTCTTGCAGATTCCTGTTCAATAACAGACGAACCAGCTTCTCCAATTAGCAAAAAGATGAAATACAAATTTGATAAGTATCAGAATGAGATTTCTCCATCTTACGTAGTTTCAAATATTGACGAGATCAAGGACATAGAAATTGGGCATATTGATATGTCCGAGTTTCTTGGGAGAGCTGAGAAATCTACTTCTCCTGACATGCAGAAATTGCTGAGAAGTCATATTCATCTAGTCTCTTCTTTTCCTATTGCTGCTCTTGAGCCTGAATTCGTTCTTGCATGTGCATCCCGTTTTGACAGTCAATCTAGAACTATCAAAGACGATGACGGCAACATGGTTATCAGACTAGATGCTGAGACAATCAACAGAATTTTCAGAGTTCCTGATGCTACTACATATTCGGAGATCACATTGAAGAGTGCTCACAAACATTTCGAGCAGAAAAAGAATGATTGTATCAAACATATCAATTCTAAGTGGCTTCTCAAATCACGACCTTGTGTGATCAGGATACCTAAATTGTATCAATCTGATTTTAAGGAAGAAATTAATGATATGATCACTCTCCTGAGCAGAATAGCAGGGTTGAAGGTTTCTAATGTGTTTGAAAACTGGATGTATAAGTTCATGGTGGTTATTAGAAAAGCACAGCATCCAATATTCTGGGGAGAAATAATCAGTGACAGTTTGTGTGAACAGCTTGCACAAGTCCCTACCACTCTTACCTTCTATATGAACTCATATTTGGTTTATATAGCAGCTTCATTGAGGCATCTTCTAGGCCTATCTCCTCAAGGTGACAGATCGTTGGTGCATGTATGGGAGTATTATGATCAGCTGACTTTAAAACCAAGCCGGGCACATTATAGAAGAGTTCAAGATGCTTTCTTTGGTTATTTTATGTGTTTATTTGACAAAGCATTGGTGAACAACAGGGTATCTGAGGCGGCTTGGAATAAAGTAAATGAGTATGGCTGCTTGTTTCTTCAATTCCCTACCTTCACTTATATGAGAGTCGGCTGCTTTGAAGACCAACCTTATATGCTTCCAAGGTATCCGACTAATAAGATTATTCTGATGGAGCTAGGAAGGCAGTTGATGCTAGTGCATGCACGCCAAGTTACACAACACAAGACTGGAGTCAGTATTTCATCACATAATCCATTAGTAATTGGGAGGTATTCTTTGACAACTTCTTCAAGAGCCAAAGCAATGGAGACTGAACTTCAGGAAATAACATTGAAAAGATTTCAGGCCAAAATAGATTTTGATTATAGAAGGATGAAAGACAAAATTAAAAGAGCTTTCACTCATGTGCACCGCATTGAAGACATTTGGGCAGACATCCAGACAGAAAAGGATATATACAGAATGGATTATTGCAGGCTTACAGTGGAGCAAATTATTGATCTGAATCTGACCTTAGTTCCAGAGGGTGTAATTGATGATAAGCAGGTTTTAGATCCTGAATACGAAGAACAAGCAGTTGCTAATGCCCCCATTCCTGCAATCCAGTGGTCTCAAAAGGAATTTGTCTCTATCTTTGATAGGTTTCAGTCAGTCTTGGCAAACACCAACACTTGGCTCAAAAGCATAGGTGTTAAGACTATTAAAATCAGAGTTAGAGCTGAAGATGATCCAGCTGGTCCTAAAGGATTGAAGTCAGAAATTAGAGAGAAATCAAAAGAAGGAGCTTCTTCTTCAGGTACTAGAATTAAGTTGAAGGTAAGTCGAGCTGTGGAACAACCATTGGAAAAGGAAACACTAAAGGGAAAAGAAATTAATAAGATGCAAATTCAAGTTTTGGATCAGCAAGAAGAAGATGAGGTTCTTGAAACCTCTACCATTCTAAGTGAGATAACTCCTCACATTGAAGCTCCAATACCAGAATCAGCCATATCTCCTGTGTCCCCTATCGATAGTGATGTTGATTCCTTCTCCACAGTTTTTGTTCCTTCTATCCCACCTCAAGAGACTAGTTATCAGTCTTTATCAATAATGAATACACCCATGAGAAGTTTACCCAATAACTTGGAGAATATTTTTTATGCAAATCCAATTTTTCCAGTCATGTCAGAAATAACTCTCCCAGAGATTGATACATCAGTAACAAGCTTTGATTGTTTCATGGCTGATCCTAGTCGTAATTTGTCTTCTGAACAAAACATAGTTGCTGTACAAACTGAGGCACCATCTAGAATTTCAGTTGTAACACAAACTGAGTCTATTTCTACGGAGACTGTAGTTGCTATTTCAGATGTGACAACCTTGGATCTTCCTCCATGGTTGAATTCAATTGCTCCCAAAAGAAAGAAACAAGTAGTGTCTCCTGATGTTTTTCATTTCAAAAAATTGAAGAAATCAAAACCAATGGTTGCAAAGAAAGCAAAAATAGTCTCGCAAGTGTTTGTTGATAGCAATAAAATGAAATATGCTGAGATTGCAGAACCTCTTGTTGATAAACCACATGAAGAGATGCAGGTATCTGATTACAGATTCACTAGGGTGGAATTGGGCAAGCAGACTCATGCTAACCTAATGCAAGATGCTCAGAGTTCAGTGACGATTTTAGCACAAAGCTATAATGAACTTTTAGCCAAAAAAGAAAAGCTCAAAGAAGACAATGATCAGCTAGTTTCAGTTATTCAAAGGATTACTGGATCATCAGAAGCAATTGATTCACTATCTGTAGTTTCTCCTAATCAATCAATTAGGCAATTAGAAAAAATTGCACAAAAGGCCAAAGCAGTTGATTCATGGGTAACCCAGCTGATTGATCAAAGCATTCCAATGATTGAAAAGACCTTGCAAGTTCTCAAAAATGTTAGAATAGCTAAAATAAAGTTAAATCAAACTTTAGAAGCTTTCAAGCAGAGTTTGGAATCGCTTGAAAAGGATTTAAAAATCTAGCATGAGATAGATCAAATCAAGTTACAAATTCTATGCAGTAATTCAATCTTACCAAACAGAGAGAAATACATAGAATTTGAAGAACTTATGACAAATAAGTCATTAGTTATTCAAGATCTTATCAAAGATATCCAGGCCACATTAGAAATGAATGATGAAGTTCAGCAGGATATTCTTTCAAGTTTTGAGAAAATCTCTTGCACAATTTTGAATCATGAAGGTGAATTACTTGCAGCTGATTTAGTTACTACAGGAATGGCAGCCAATTTTCGTCAACAATTGGAATCAGAGCAGTTTACCATAGATTCAATTCATAAACTTGTTAATCATCAGATAATTCTTGATAAAATGCAAACTTCTTATGAAGAACACAGACTTGCAACAATCAGATATTTTGATGTAATCTTGAAGACAATTGCAGTAGCCAAGAACACATTGGGCCCAGATACAAATGAATTGCAAACGATCATCAGCAAATTCTTATCTTTCAAAGATAGGAATGTGACAAATTAAAATATTAGGTTGTTTTATGTATTTTACTTTCGACAAAATATATGTAAAAACAAGTTTTGTAATTGCAAGTGTACTTTCCTTGCAGTTTTGAAAAATGTGATTACATGTAATTTCTTACAAAACAAATCACAATTTGGATTGTAATTTTGAATAAGTCAATTGCAGTTAGTTATCGGTTGAGAGATTTTCTCAAGTTTGTTGAGATCCTCCCACCTTTTTCTCCAAACCTCCCTCCTATAAATACTTGAGGGGGTCTTTTGTAATTTTTTATCTTTTTAGCAAGCAAGAAAACTCTGCAGAATTTTGTACTCATAAAGTCTTTGAGCTTTATAGTTGAATATTGTGAATTTTCAAGTAATATCAAGAAGTTGGAATTTCAGACTTTGAGCTGAATTCTTATTTTGCATCCTTCATGTTCTTATGTCATTTTGGAGCATCATTTTGTAACTACTTGAGAATTGTGGAATATTGCTGAAGAGAGATTCAATTTAAATATCTGCAGTCTTTGTACTATAAATGTGAAGATTGAATTTATAGTTAGTATTAGAAATTGAGAAAAATTATAAGACTTTGTGCTCGTAGTAGTTCTCATTTAGAATAATCAAAAGATACATCGTAGTTATAGACTTTGAGCTGTTTTATGTTGTATGTTTTCATTAAGTAATTATTCTGAAAAGGGTAGATAGGATCTCATTCCTCAAGACTTTGTGCTTATTGGTTGTTTTCCCATCCCGGAGGAAGTAACAGAAGTCTTTGTGCTCTCAGGAAACTTTATTTCCTCTTTCTTAATTCCACTACATAACTGCTGTAATAAGTTTTATCAACATATACTGTTTCTTTTCTGTGAAGAGAGAATAACGTAATCTTTCCTGAAATAAGAGGAACAATTGCTGTCCTACCCATATCAGTTTTATTTAGTTAAAAGGGGGAGCCTTCCCTTAATTAGGAGAGTTTAATCTCATGTGATGTGGTTGAAATCACTATTTTGTATACTTTCACAAGAATACAAAATTTCCAACCAACAAGTATATTGTCCTATGTGAAAGTTTTATGTGATTCTTCCCTCCCTTCCTTCCACTTCCCTTTATTCTACCTCTTTGTAGGACCTCAATGTAGATTCAGACATGTATTCCATCTTTAATCCTCCCAACCACTTCTACACCATCTCTTTGTATTATTTCATTATCCCATTTTATAGAGTTTTGAGGTATATCAATATATTTCCCTTATCATTTTCCCTTGTCATCATGTTTTGCTTCCAACTTTCACATTTCTTCTTACTCGCTTCTACCACTCCTCAAAGCCTCCTAAGACACCATTAATGTTAGACATGACCCTAGCAACTATTAGTTAGGAATTTCCCACCTAAAATCCATTATATATGCTAAAGGAATAGATTCAAATGTGTTAGGATAAGGTGACATTAACCTTATAATTCAATGTCATTTGTATGTCTCCACATTCCTTGGAATGTGTTCTAGGGGATATGAGAGAAAAATATTAAATTTTGGCATGTTGTAATTATATTTTAAAGATAGGATTTAATTTAAGCAAAGGTTACACATCAAAAATGGATAAGACATCTTTCCTAGGCATCAATAATGGAAGTTGGAAAGTCTTGATGGGGCACCCAATATTGGAGAATAAAAGGTGTTCATTCATGAAAGTCATTAGAGCATTTGAAAAGGCAGGAGTTGGATAGGATATGGGCTAGGAGCCCATGTGGGAGTCTTGTAATTCCATTATTATGTATTTTGGTTGTCCAAGGAGAGGGGCATGGGTTTTTACAAGTGGTTTTTTACCTCTTTTTTTAGTTTGGGAATCGCCAAGCCTTAAGCTTGTTATTTGCTTTGGAATACCAATCCAAAGGCTTGGAGTGCCTTCCCAATGTCCAAAGATGTGTTTTTGCAAATTCTATAATATTTCACATAATCATCTTCATGCTAAGCGTCAAGTTTGCACATGTTTCAAGATCGAACAAATCGAACACTTGGGTAATGTTAGGCTCTCTTTTAGCTATCTAATGATGTAATTTTTTTCACATTTTGACAATGTTAAGCCTTTGATCTATAATTTCTTTTGTTTGTGTGTTGGTTTTTTGGCAAAAACCAATGTTTTGTGTTTTTTTCATTATAAATTAACTATTCATCAAAATTTCAAAATAAATTACATTTTTAGAAACTAGACTCCATTCTACACATATTAAAAAATATATTTTTTCAATTAGTTTTCAAAATTTATAGGGGTAGTATGGCCAAAATTTTGTTTTTCAGGAAATGTCCACTTTGAAAATTAAAAAAATTCAAATATTCATTAAAAAATTATTAGAAAAATTGGGCATAAACTACATATTGTTAGCTAATTTCTCACTGAAGCAATTTTAAAAATACTAAACAAAAGTTAACCTTTTGAGGGAGCCATAAAAATTGCAATGCTATGTTTTTCTGACAAAAATAACACCAATTTTTATGGCCCCCTCTTTTGAACCCCTTAATCTCTACCATTTAAAAAAAAAATAGTAGTTTAGAAAGTAGACTTGGAGCACTACAATCCTTTTTTTTGTTACATCTCAAAATTTTGAGTGTAACTATCCTCAATTTCACGTCCAAGGTTAGTATTTCCTAATTTCAAAAAATAAGTGGCCACTTAAGACCCCTTTTTGGTCCCCCCATTGAAAGTTAAACTTTTGTAGCTGACTAGGAAGGATTTTTTCCATCCCAACATGATAGATTGTGTTTTGGAGTTTTTTTATCTTAAAGCCTTGTAGTATAGATTGAGTTTACACGAGATTATCTAGGTTCCTTTCCTCTAGATCCACAAAGATTGGTGTATCATTAGCAAAGTAAATATTCATGAGTTCACTGTTATCAAGAAGAGTTAAACCTCTAACTCTAGGGGAGACACTTGTGTCTCTAAGAAGGAAGTGGAGTGCATCCTCAAAAGAAATTACAAATAGGGTTAGGGCCAAGGAGCATCCCTAACACTTCAAACATGGAGCCATTGACATCTAATTGAGTAGATGTTGTTGCAAGTATGAGTAAGTTTGGTTGTGTTTTCATTGATGTTGTCATTGATGTCAACATAGTATAGGTTGTTGTAGGTTGTGCATGTACAGTTGAGATGATAATGAGATGTTGTGAGTACATGGAGCTATCTTTATAGTGTTGCAGATGTGCTGATATAATGAGTTGTCAGAGAAATTATGAAGACAGATTTATGTATGTTTAGAATGTGCACCAATTTGTGCTATGTATTTCTTTTGTGTTGATCCTATGGTTGTGTAGATCTGAAGTGTTGTTTATGGGCATCTTTTGATGATACATATTGGATTTTTGTTTCTGGTTTGATGGAGAGTGAAAGTTGTGTTCACCGGTGTGTGAACTAGTTTGATAGAGTTTTTTGTCTATGGACTGGGAGAAATGTTTCTACTCTGCAGTCCTCTGCTAGTTTTTTTAGGTCTTGCAGATCTGGAAGATGTCTTGTAATGGTGTTGTCTGTGTTCTGGTAAAGATGTTCATGGTTTGGTGCTCCAGAAGACGAGTTTCAGAGTTGTGTGCATCTGTACAGTCTGGATGGACTGATGGAAGGTTTCTATGTTTGAAGGTTGTTGCATTTGCTACAGATGAATCTGAAGGCATCTGAGATGTGTTCTAGTGTATGGTGAAGCATGTTATGTGGTCCACATGTTATCTTTTTGTTGCGAAAGCATGTACTTCAAAGTTTATTTGTGTTTTAATTAGGGTTGGCTGACTTGGTGTTTACACTTCAATTAAGGAAGCGTGTGTTTGATCTGAGACGTTATTTTGGGTCTTGGCTAAGTGTTTGTTTGATTTGCTCTCATTCTCTTCCACCGCGGGAATGTTGAGTTGCCGACTTAATTTGAATTTATGAAATGAAGCATGTGTAGCCAACCTTCGAGAAAGTTTCTAAAGTTGAATATGGTATAAATACAAGTTGAGATGTGAATGAGTCACAAGTTTGTGAAGCAGAGTTATGTGAAAAAGAGTTGAGGCATCAGTACTTTAATGTGTCAAATTCTTGAAAGCAGTGAATTGAAGGTATCTACAATCTTTTGATCAAGGCTTCAGATGTGTGTAACTTGTTGTGGTGGATCTTTTATGTTCTTTTTTGTATCTGTAGGCAGCGAGCCTCCTAGTTGGATAGTGAGTCCTTTCTGTAGGTAGTGAGCCTTATATTTTGGGCAGTGAGCCTCTTTGTATTCGGTTTTGGAATTACTTTATATTGTGAGTTAATCCTCACCGTGGTTTTTCCCTTATTGGGTTTTCCACGTAAATCTAGTGTTTTCTATGTTGATATTTCTTTTTGTTATTTGCATTTCATGTTCATACTTAATAACAGAATTAAGTGGATTTGAAGTTGATAAGTGTTTGAGATTTGTGATTGAATTTGGTAACAACTAATTCACCCCCCTCTTAGTTTTCTTGTTCCTTTCAACAATTAATATCAAATCTTTGGTTCCTTGGGGAAGAGCTTAATTGCTTGAGGTAGATCCGATGGTGCACAAATTAGCAATCCCTATGTTTGATGGATTTGACTATAGTGACTGGAAAGTGCAGATGAGAGGTTACATAATCTCTCTTGGTTACAAGACTTGGAAAGCAGTTGAGACAAAGTATGTTGCATCGGCAAGTGGTCCTTCTTCTCCAGATGAGATTTCTACCTATGAGGAAAATGAGAAAGCAAGGTATGCAATCTACGGTGCATTATCTAAGACTGAGAGAACAAAAGTTATTTCTTTGGGAATTGTATATGAAGTCTAGAAAAAGTTGGAAGATATCTATGAAGGAAATGATAGAGTGAAATTGTCAAAAAATCTAACTAAGCACAAATATGAGAATTTGAAAATGGAAGAGGGTGAAGATATTGCAAGTTATTTTCAGAGGGTTGATAAATTGCAATGAATGAAGTGAAAATTCAAGGTGTTACTCTAACATATGAAGATGTGATGGAGAATATTTTGATGACTCTACCGAAGAATTACAGTGATAGGTTCAAGTTATTGAAGAAGTATATGATCCTAAGAAGTTTACTAAAGAACAACTATTTGGCACCTCGACTGCATTTGAGATGAGGAAGTTTGGAAAGAAAGAGGAGAAGATAGAATCAATCTTTAAAGCTACAAAGGTAGAGGATGATCCGGATAGTGATAATTCAGATGAGTTGGAAGCAAATTTTACAAGGAAACTTTGAAGAAAGGTACACTGGTAAGTACAAAGGTATGTTGTCTTTTAAATTTTTTAATTGTGGAAATATTGGTCATTATGCTTCGAGGTGTCCAAATAGAGTTGTACATAAGAAAAAAGATAATAAAGACAGAAAGGATAAGAAGTTCAAGAAGTTGTATTATGTTAGAGAAGATGCTAGAATTTTTGATGATGAATCTGATTTTGAAGGAGATGATGATGAATGCTTCTTTCTAGCCCTAGAGAATAAATATGTGTCTACTGACTCTAGAAGATGTGCAAGGGAAAGTGATCCAAAGAACAAGAAGGATGATACGGAAGGTACTCTGGTTACTGCATTTCATGCTAGACAGAATGAAGACTATTGGATGATTGACAGTGGATGTTCAAATCACATGACTGGAGATAAAAGTAAGTTCACTAAACTTGAAAAGTATGATGGTGGATTAGTCATGTTTGGAGATGATTCTAGAGCAAAGATTGTTGGAAAAGGAACTATTAGTTTTGATGGAAAACATAGTATTGATGATGTCTATTATGTAAGGGGCTTAAGGCATAATCTTTTGAGTGTTGGACAAATGTGTAGCAAGGGATTCAATCTTGTGTTTCAAGATAATACTTGTGAGATCAGAAAAGGGTCCAGAATAGTGGTTGTTGTAGGAAGAAGAACATATGGAAACATTTATTAGCTTAAGTGTGTTGATGGTCAGTGCCTTGTATCTCAAGTTAATAAAAGTTGGCTATGGCACCAGAGGATGGGACATGTAAACTTTGATCATTTGATTAGGATCAATTCAAGAGAGGTTGTCTGGGTTTTGCCTAAAATCACAAAGCCTAATACTATTTGTAGAATTTTTTGGTTGGGAAAGCAAATAAGATGCAGTTTCAAAGGAAAAGAGTAATCAACTACTAGAATGTCAGAATTGGTTCATACTTGTTAGAATTGGCTATGGATGCCAAGATCTATGGACCAAATGGAAAGCACAAAAAGAGAGAGAGAGAATATGACAAGAATAGACTGTATTCAATGTCAATGATATGATAATGATTATGATTATTACAATGAGAGAGACCCCTTGGTTATATAGCCAAGGTGAGGACATAGAAGGGCATAAGATTATGACAAGTGTCGTAATCTTATGACATGAGACAACTAGGAAAACCTATCACTCCACAAAAGGTGGAGAGATAATCACATGATGTGTCCACAAAAGGTGGAAGTGATGAGGTAATGACATGTCAAGTCCACCAAAAGTGGAAAATATCCAACAACCTCCTATGTGGTCCCTAAGTAAACTTAACTAAGGTGTAATCATGACTTAGGACAAGGTACAAGACATTTAATTACACCAACACCCCCCTTAAGTGCAACTTAGGGAGAATGTACACAAAAGAAAACAATGCAAGATGGGTCTCGGCTACGAGGCCATGTTAGGTACCCATGTACACACAATGCAATCAATGCAATCTCTCACAACTGGAGAAAAGGAGAAAACCTAGTGGAACAAAACTCCTCCCCAAAAGAGAGATGAAATACAAAAAGTGAAATACTCTCAATGAAGAATGAGAAGGTAAAAACCCCATGTGAGGAAAAAGACCCCCCCATAAGAGAGAAGTAGAAGAGAGACAAAGTAGCCCCCCCTCAATGTTGAGTCTCCTGCAATAATGGTAGAAGCTCGACATTGAATGCTGAAGATGATCCAATTGTGTCAAACAACATTCCTCCCCTTAGGAAGAAACAAAACCAAGGATGTAGGTAGGATATCATGAAGATGGATAATGGATGATGGTGTCTCTGAAGCATGCTCAAGTGTCTCCATGTCGATGCTGAAAGCTGAAGCACTCCAAATAGGGGTTCTAGGCCACACTGCTAAAGAGGAAAATCCAACATCTAGTAGAGACTGATGTAGAACATAATCCAAAGACAAAGATATCCCCTCTGAAGACAAAGAAGCCTCCTCCAAATGTTGTCCAAAAGTATCCACACTCACGCCAATCTGTGAAGAATGATCATGTAGAGAATGAACAAGAGGGTCAAAGTGTTCCCTCACAACAACTGAAGAAGGTGCATCTTCATCAAAGAGAAGATGAATGCTATCAATGGTGTCCTCCAAATCTGCAAGATGAGACTCCACAAACAAGTCTGAAATACCTTTTAGCAAGCCATCCAAAGTAGTCATATCTGGAAGACAATCAGGATCCTGCTGCATTGAATCACTAGGAGCCAAAACTGTTGAATCGCAAGTAGCATCAACTGCAACAGTAGGAGGAGGAGATGAAATGCATGGCTCAAGGACTGGATCTGACATGAGTATTCCCAAGTTCAAAAAGCCAAATGTCTCCTCAGAATCATAGTTGTGATCAACAGTCGAATGAACAAGGTCATCATCAGAAGCAAACTATGCAAAGCAATACAACTGAGATGAATGATCAACCACCCCAGTAGCAATGACATCTTTAGTCTCCAAGTCACGAATGATAACAGAATCAGGAGTAAACTCCACAGTTCTCCCATCTCCACCATGTGTAATCTGATAAATGGAAAGTAGATTGTTCATCAAATGAGGAACACATAAGACATCTTGAAAAGTGTTTTCCCCAATGCTAATAGATCCCTTCCCTGTTACACTCATATATGTATTGTTTCCCATCAAGATAGGAGACATAGAACAAGGTTGAAATGAAGAGTAGATAGTCTGTGAAGATGCCATATGATGAGATGCTCCTGAATCTAGAAGCCATCTCCCTGATCCTGGACTTGAATGAGCACAAAGAGCTTGTCCTTTATATCCTGATGTTTGACCTTTATCCTTTTTAGACTGTTTTGAAGTAGAAGGAGAAGAAGATGATTCGGACATTCTAGAAGGAAAATCAATGTGATTCTTTTTGAGAAGATTTTTCAACTCATCAATATCCTTCTTATAACAATAATGTTCTTCATGTCCATCCTTCTTGCAATATGCACAAAAAGGTCTCTCCTTCTTAGATGATTTCTCTTTTGAAGATGAATATTTATGTTCTTCTGTGGAATTTGATGTGGCTTGTGTGTTCTTCTTAGGCTTGTTCTTTGTTTTTTGTTTGCCACTTGAAGGCTTCTCATCCTTTGCAACCAAGGCATGTGATTTTGAAGACTTCAAAGTACCCATTTGAATAAGCTTATCTTGCTCCCTAGTGAGTTGCATAACAAAATCTTCAAAGGAAGGCATCTTAAACTCACTCCCAAAGGCATTCTTTGTAGCATAGAAAGTAGACACAAACACTAAATATTCAGGTCCTAGCTTTGAAAGAACACTTAAGATCAATTGTGTATCTGATTTCTCAATTTTACAATTCTTCAATTGTGTTCTTAGTGACTTGAATTTGGTGATGAAGTCTTGTATGTTGTCAAAATTACATGGATTGAGACTGATTAATTCATTCTCCAACAAATGTCCTTGAATTTCATCTATTTTCCCAAACAATTCTGACAATGTAGTCCACATAGCCATAGGTGTATCCAACTACTCAATGTGAAACAACAACTCAAGAGATACATACAAGCACAAATAGCCAATTGCTTCTTCACAACTATTCAACCACTTATTCTTTTTAACTTCATCATTTTGTGGTTCACCATCAAGCCCATGAACTATCCTATACAATCTTTTTACTCTTAGCAATTTGTTCATTTCTGATTTCCATTTAGGATAGTTGTAAGGTGTTAGAAGAGGAATTGTAGATGGCTCCATGATGAAACAAGAACACAAATCAAGAGGAATGTAACCACAACCACAAGAAGAATCTCCCCCAAATTCACTCAATCAAAAAACCCCCCTAGCAATATCTGATTTGGCACTTTATATTTAGTGCGTTTACAGTTGCTAGATGCCAAAAATAGCAAGCTAGACTTGATCTTAGTGCTTACAAATGCCAAAATAGGCCATAGTATCAAGTACAATTTTTGGTATAAAATGAGATCAATCTAATCCTACCACTGAGAAGTACATGAAAAATCATGCACTTTCAAAAAAAACTGCACTCAAAAATGTTACCGTAGGAGCAAGATATGAGCTCCCGAAGTTCCCAAAATGAGGACGAAGCAACAACACCTGTGAGAATCTGAAAATTCTGGAAAAACCAGGCACCAAAACCAAAAAATTATTGACCAGTGTGTAGAGCACGAAAAATTAGCCCAAATCAAAAAAAATCACACTGAAAAAGGAGTCAGAATGAGCAAGATATCAACGTTTGAAAATGGACTGCAAAATCAAAACTACAAACGGAGAAGGGGAAATTTTTTTGAAAATGCTGATGTATTGCTGACGTCAGCAATCCACTGTGTTAAATTTGACATCCCGTAGACCGTCAAAAAAGCATATTCTCTGCCACAGAATATTCTTTGAATCAAAGCTTAAATTTGACATCTCTAGGAATGTCACAGTTGTCGGCAAAATCTGTGAGATGCTGACGGAATCTTAGGATAATGTCGAATCTCCCTGATCGCTCGGAATCATTGACAGTCCGCCAGTGATTTTGAAATATGGCTGGTTATTTTTGAACGCCGGTCGGAATTTGTTGCAGCTGCCACCGGTGGAGGAGAAAACGGCCGCCTGTGAATAGATGTGGAGGGCCCACGAGGGCCACGGCCGGACGGCCACGTGGCTACTTGTGGGCCCCACGGGTACAGACTGAGGTCTGCGGTACCTACGTAGTAGGTACTGTAGAGTACCTCAAATATTTTTTTTAAATCTTTTGATTTTTTTTATGATTTTTTAATAAAATTTTCACAAAATGAAAATATAAAAAACTGCGAATTTTACAATATTTGAAAAAATTCGCAGAAAAATATTATAATATTTTTTTTTTTTTCAGAAAATCATACCCTCGGGTAATTATGACAACCTGGGGGGGCGTATAGCTCTCCGGGCAAAAAATTTTGCCTCACCGGATGACTTGCTCCGAATCGGACAATTTGATAGTCGATCTTAGGGTTTTTGGCCCTTCTGGACATGATGGCAAGGTCGGATTTGACCCAAAATGCTCCAAAATTGCAGCTACCTTCTAGATCTGGCAACCACACTTCAGCTTCAAATCCTCCTAGATTTGGCCTCGTATGTCCGATTTGGACGAAACAAAAGGCAAAATTGACTATCTCGAACCTTCTGGACACAATGGTGAGCTTAGATTTGCACCAACAAGCTCGGATATGAACCTACAACAAAGAGCCACGAACAGAACCTCCTCAGATCTGGAATCTCTCTTTAGAATAAGAATCTCCAATGGCACCCAACCTGCTCTGATACCATGTTAGAATTGGCTATGGATGCCAAGATCTATGGACCAAATGGAAAGCACAAAAAGAGAGAGAGAGAGGGAGAGAATATGACAAGAATAGACTGTATTCAATGTCAATGATATGATAATGATTATGATTATTACAATGAGAGAGACCCCTTGGTTATATAGCCAAGGTGAGGACATAGAAGGGCATAAGATTATGACAAGTGTCATAATCTTATGACATGAGACAACTAGGAAAACCTATCACTCCACAAAAGGTGGAGAGATAATCACATGATGTGTCCACAAAAGGTGGAAGTGATGAGGTAATGACATGTCAAGTCCACCAAAAGTGGAAAATCTCCAACAACCTCCTATGTGGTCCCTAAGTAAACTTAACTAAGGTGTAATCACGACTTAGGACAAGGTACAAGACATTTAATTACACCAACAATACTGACCTATGTGGTCCTACAAGAATAGGAAGTCTTAATGGTGACAGGTATTTCATGCTTTTGATTTATGATTATTCAAGAATGATATGGGTTACATTTCTTAGAGAGAAAGTTCAAGCTCTAGACAGATTTAAAGTGTTTATGGCGATAATAGAGAATGAAGTAAACCTGAGAATCAAATGTTTAAGGTCTAATAGAGGTGGAGAATTTCTTCTAGTGAGTTTAATGCATTTTGTGAAGAGCATGGCATAAAGAGACGTTTTTTGCTCCTAGAACTCCTCAACGGAATAAAGTAGTTGAGAGAAAGAATTGAACTGTTCAAGAGGTTGCAAGAACAATGATGAAAGAGGAAAATGTATCTGATGTATACTAGAGAGAGGAAATCCACACTGTTGTTTATATTCTTAACAGAGTTTCGATCAGAGGTAACAACACAAAGACTCCTTATGAGTTGTGGACTGGTAAGACTCCTACTATGAAGTACTTTAAGGTGTTTGGAAGAAAATGTTACGTTAAAAGAGATGATAAGAACCTTGGAAAGTTTGATGCTAGATGTGATGAAGGTATATTCCTTGGGTATTCAACTAGTAGCAAAGCTTATAGATGATTTAATAAAAGACTAAGGAAGATTGTTGAGAGTGCAAATGTGAAGGTTGATGAGGATATGCACAAATCAGTTGAGATAAGTGAAGTTGAACAGGATGAGCCTATCTACGGACCAATACAAGAAGAGGATAAGGAGGAAGAAGAATAATAGATTGGAGAAGAAGAAGAAACTTCAAAACCTGCTCCTAAGACTCCTAAGCATGTAAAGAAGAATCATCCGGAAGAAAAAATAATTGGAGATAAGAATGAAGGTGTGAAGAAAAGAAGCAAAGTGATAGTAGGTAAAGTAAATCTGTGTTTACTTTCAAAAATAGAACCTAAGTCTGTGTGTGAAGTATGCAAAGATGAGAGTTGGGTAAGAGCAATGAAAGAGGAATTGCAACAAATAGAGAAGAATCAGACATGGGAACTAGTTCCTAGACCTGTAAACAAGAACGTGATTGGTTCAAAGTGGGTGTTCAGGAATAAGCTAAATGAGAATGGTGAAGTTGTGAGAAATAAAGAAAGACTTGTATGCAAAGGTTATTCACAAGTTGAAGGCATAGAATTTGAGGAGACATTTTCCCCAATGGCAAGAATGGAGGCTATTCAGATGTTCTTGGCATTTTATACTCATAAAGACCTCAAGGTATATCAGATGGATGTCAAGTATGCATTCCTGAATTGAGAATTGGAAGAAGAGGTGTACATGGAACAACTAGAAGGATTTTAGTTATCAAAGAAACTAGATATGGTTTGTAAATTGAAAAAGGCTTTGTATGGACTCAAATAGGCTCCTAGAGCATGATATGCAAGGTTGGACAAATACTTGATACAATAAAAGTTCAGTAAGGGCTCCATAGACAGTAATCTCTATTTCAAGGTGGAAGGAAACATGATGTTGATAGTAGTTGTGTATGTGGATGATATCATTTTTGGAGGAAATGAAGGTATGTACAAGAGATTTGTAGAGGAGATTCAAAAAGAATTTGAAATGTCCATGATTGGTGAGTTGAATTTCTTCCTTGGACTTCAAGTGAATCAAACTGATAAGGGCATATTCATTTCACAATCAATATATATTAAAGAGTTGTTGAAGAAGTTTGGAATGAATGACTCCAAACGGGTTTGTACCCCTATGGTGACTAGATGCAAGCTGAGCAAGAATGATGAATCTCCTAAAGTTTATCAGAGCATGTACAGATCTATGATTGGTGGACTACTATATCTTATTGCTACTAGACCAAATATCATGCTTTCAATATGTTTGGTTGTCAGATTTCAAGCAGAACCGAAAGAAGCACATGTTACAGTTATGAAGAGGATATTCAAATATCGTAAAGGCACTCTAGATTATGGGTTGTGGTATCCTAAGGATACTAATTTTACCTTGAGTGGTTGTGGTATCTTAAGGATACTAATTTTACCTTGAGTGCTTACACTGATGTGGATTAGGTTGGTTGTGTAGATGACCAGAAGAGTACAAGTGGTGGTGCATTCTTTCTTGGAGGAATATTGGTTTCATGGCTAAGCAAGAAAAATGATTCAGTTTTTTTATCCAGTACAGAAGCTAAGTACATTGCTATGATATCTTGCTATACACAGGTTTTGTGGATGAAGCAAACATTGAAGGACATAGGAGTGATATGTGATGAGCCTATACCTATCTTTTGTGATAATACAAGTGTTAAGAATATTTCCAAGAATCTAGTAATGCATTCAAGAACAAATCATACATCTATCAGATATCATTTCTTGAAAGAGAAGGAGTTGGAGAATGAAGTCAGATTGGAGTATGTGCCTACAAAGGATCAAATTGTAGATATATTTACTAAGGCTCTTCCAAAGGATACTTTTGAGTATCTCAAGAAGAAGTTGGGGGTCATTGGCCCTCCTTTGAACTAGGTGCACATAGAGGTGCATCAGTTTAGTGGATCTACAGATTCTTCATTTGTTTGGACTAATGATTGGGTCTACTCCTCAGGGGGAGTAGGAAGTTTCTTATGAGGGAGAGAGAGAGATTGTTGCAGTATGAGATGTGGGTGCACTCCTAAGGGGGAGTGATTATAAGTTATGTTCTTTTCCATTGATGTCAGAGAGGAAGAGAGAGTCATGTGAAAAATAGCGAAAGAAAAAGGGAGAGAGTATTGAGAGTGCAAGAATGTTGTGTAGGTTGTCTAATCTGGAAAATAAAGGAGAGTGTTGTCTTTGGTGGTTTTTCACATCATGTGTTTCCATCAATGACAAAAGGGGAGATTGTTGCAAGTATGAGTAATTTTGGTTGTGTTGTCATTGGTGTTGTCATTGATGTCAACATGTAGTACAGGTTGATGTAGGTTGTGCATGTATAGTTGAGATGCTTATGAGATGTTGTGAGTACATGGAGCTATCTTTATCACGTTGCAGGTGTGTTGATATAATGAGTTTTTAGAGAAATTGTGAAGACATAGTTGTGTGTGTTTAGAATGTGCTTTGGTTTGTGCTCCACATTTCTTCTGCGTTGATCCTATGCTTTTGCAGATCTAAAGTGTTGTTTATGGGTATCTTTTGATGATACATCCTGGATTGTGGTTTCTGGTTTGATGGAGAGTGAAAGTTGTGTTCACCGATGTGTGAACTAGTTTGGCAGAGTTTTTTGTCTATGGACTGGGAGAAATGTTTATGTTCTGCAGTCCTCTACTAGTTTTTTTTAGGTCTTGTAGATCTATAAGATGTCCTGTAATGGTGTATTTTGTGTTATGGAAAAGATGTTTGTGGTTTGGTGCTTCAGAAGATGAGTTTCAAAGTTGTGTGTGTCTGTGCAGTCCAAATGGACTGATGGAAGGTGTTCTATGTTTGAAGGTTGTTGCATTTGCTACGGATGAATCTGAAGGCATCTGAGATGTGTTCTAGTGTATTGTGAAGTGTGCTATGTGGTCTGCATGTTATCTTCTTGTTGCGAAAGCATGTACTTCAAAGTTCATTTATGTTTTCATTAGGTTTGGCCAACTTGGTGTTTACACTTCAATTAAGGAAGTGTGTGTTTGATACAAGATGTTATTTTAGGTCTTGGCTAAGTGTTTGTTTGGTTCGCTCTCATTCTCTTCCACTGTGAGAATGTTGAGTTGTCGACCTAATTTGAATTTATGAAATGAAGCATGTGTAGCCAACCTTGGAGAAAGTTTCTAAAGTTGAAGATGGTATAAATACAAGTCGAGATGTTGTGAATTAATGTATCAAACAAGCCACAAGTTTGTGAAGCAGAGTTGTGCGAAAAAGAGTTGAGGCAACAATACTTTAATGTGTCAAATTCCTGAAAGTAGTGAGCTGAAGGTATCTGCAATCTTCTGATCAAGGCTGTGGATGCACGTGTAACTTGTAGTGGATATTTTCTATTATTTTTTGTATCTATAGGCAGTGAGCCTCCTTGTTGGAAAGTGAGTCCTTTCTGTAGGCAATGAGCCTTGTATTTTGGGCAATGAGCCCTTGGTAGTGAGCCTCTTTGTATTTGGTTTTGGAATTACTCTATAGCATGAGTTAATCCTCACTGTGGTCTTTCCCTTATTGAGTTTTCCATGTAAATCTCTAGTGTTTTATGTGTTGATATTGCTTTCTGTTATTTGCATTTCATGTTCATACTTAATAACATTTAAATGGATTTGAAGTTGATAAGTGTTTGACATTTGTAATTGAATTTGGTAACAACTAATTCACCCCCCTCTCAGTTGTCTTGTGCCTTTCAATCGATGCATCTTTTAGTAGAGTGTCAATCAAACTACAAAACTACTGAGGGAAACCAAATGCTTCTAGCGCTACTATCAGGAATGCCCATTGCACCATATCATAGGCCTTCTCAAAGTCTAGTAGGAGCATGGATGAGTTTTTCTTGGAGAGATTGGACCATTACATTGCTCCCCAATTGGTTATGAGGTTATCAAGAATATATCTTCCCTTAATGAAACATGCTTGATTGTTATTTATGAAATTTGGTAGTATATTGATTAGTCTTATGGCTAGTAATTTTTCCAATATTTTGTAGGAGACATTTAGAAGTGTTATTGGCCTCCAATTCTTAATGTTGGTCTTATATCCATCCTTGGGTAGTAGCTTTATAATCCCTTTGTTTATATTACTTCCCAAAGTGCCCTTATCAAGAGCTTCTAGGTATACCTGATGTAGGTTATCACTCTCTTCCATATTTCAATATGGTATCCGATCAAATAAGTTATCTATCTTGGGCAAGGGGTAACGAATTTTAATTGTTATACTATTCTATATATATTTTTACCTATGTACCCATTTTAAGGGTTGTTGAGTTCTGAACTAAATGTTTGTATAAATTTTATGAGTTCATTTCATGGTGAAGGACCTAACTCAACATGGAATATGCATATAGGTGACACACCATAATTGGGAAACTTAGTCACGTTACTAAATGGAGAATCTTTAGGTCGAGCCTCCCAAATTTAGGAAACCTAGTTCAGTTTGGCTAGGTCAACAATACTTTTTGTAGTAGTTATTGATTCTCTATTTTTTATTTTTTTGATATAAGTTCTTTTTTATAGGGTCAACAATCAATTGGGTTTCTAGATTACAAAAAGTGGTAGAACTCTCAACTATAGAGGATAAATACATTACACTCACTAATGGAGCTAAGGAAATATTATGGTTGCAATGACTATTAGCTGAGTTGGGGAGAAAACAAGTTTCCACTTTATATAGTGATAGTAATTTAGTATTATACATCTAGCCAACAATACAACATTTCGCATTAAAACAATACACATAGAGATGAGGTGTCATTTCATTTGGAGTTACTTGAATAGGGTAAGCCAAAGTTGTAGAAGATTCACACTAGCCTCAATCCTTTAGATGCATTTACCAAGATTGTTTCAAAAGGGAACCTGGAGTTTAGTAGTGCTTCTCTTGGCTTGGTTAAGATGCAACAATAAAACTAAAATTTTTGGGTGATATATCTAAGCAATGACTACTTGCAATAGTGGTTTGAACTTCAAGTGGGAGATTGCTTGGTTGTGAAGTCCAACCATCATGACTCTTGTACTTCCTTCAGTTGTCTATTTGTTTGCATCTATTTTTTTATATTATGAAGAATGGTACATTATATGATGGATAAAAACTTCTTGTATTTTCTACATTGATTAATCTAAGATATTTCCCCTATTTTTCTTATGGATGTAGCCAATTTTGGTGAACCATGTAATTCACTATGTCATGTCTTTCTCTTCTATGTAATTGATTTATTTATTACTTATGTGTTTATATTTATCTATATTTGCATTTAAACATTAATAGCTATTAATTCTAAAGATGGTAAGTTGGTTCAAGATGTTTTGTTTTCACCAACAATTAAATAGAAATAATATTATCTTTATGAGAAATTAATTGTCATGCAGGAATGCATTATGAAGAAATTAAACCAAGTGTTAGTGATGATCTAGTCTAGCCAAAAAAGAACAAAAAAGGGGATAATGATCATCCAAAAATGGATTGAGTATAAAATTAATTTAACTTGTTTAATCCCATCCAACAATTCCATGAACATTACTAAAATCATTGAGAAGTGGAATTATTAAGCTCTTTCATAACAATGAAACATCATATATAATCATCCATTCTGAATTCTTATACTTTATCTATTTCATTTTTTTTCTACTCTTAGACTATAAAAAGCTTATTAAATCTTTACATTGTAACTGGTTTTGTATGGTTAACGCTCCTCGTAGCAAAAGTTAAACATGCAGACATTACACAAATCCAATTCATGTACAATATAGCTTCTATATAATATGTCATTCTTCAAGTGCTAATGTAAAAAGGTCAATGTATATAATGCACATTTAAAGACTAATTATAAATAGTTTAGGTTACACTCTATCTTAATCTATTTCTTCTAGCATATGTTAGTAATTAGTATAAGTAGTTCTTGTTATTGACAAGTATATTATTGAAATTAGAATTGTTTAAAACTAATTATATATCAGTAATTTTTATGCAAAGAAAATATTTATGTACAAGTTTTTGAACAAAATAAATTATCAACAATCTAATTGACTAGTATCTTTTATCTCTCATATTTCATTCACTAATATTTTAGTCTATCATTCCAAAACCTCAACACTCCTGATCTTTCTAGGCCAAGCTGTATGGGAGCTCGATGCCTCCTAGAGGGGAACGCCTATTGATTTAAAATCTCTTATTAAAAAACACACTAATTCAATTTAGTCATTGACATTTACAAAATCCTTTTTAAATAATTACAATTTTGTATATGATTTTACTTAAGGTCTTGGTAATAATATTTATAGATTGAATTTTCGTTAATAATATTTGAGTTGGAATATTTTCTTCAATATATTTAGTCTTTATATAGAAATCATATTAAATTTTAAGTAAATTAAATGAAATTCTGATTGTTATAATAGATCAATGTATGATGCTTTGGCAATTGAGAGAGAATAGATCACAGCCCTTTGATCTTTTTGACTACTTTATGAACAAAATGTGTATGTTCTATCTTTATTGTGGATAAGGCAATAGTAACTTCCCTTTTTCTTACAGCAAGCCTCAGAGCGAACCAATCCGTTGCATGGTTGTCTTAAAACAAAAGAAGCAATTTAGAATGCCTGGTGGACCGTGTTGATAAAGAACACTACATGAGTAGTCGCATGAGTAGTCGCAGTCCTCTTTGCATGGTAAACTCTCTTACATGCAATAACATTAATGATCCGCTTTCTTATCTACCATTCAAGATGTTGATAGCTCTTACAACATTCACTAGACAATCAATCACTAAAAGATTCCAGGACTGGAGCTTAGCATTGTTTAGAAAGGAAACATGGTCATACGTCCCCAAACATCTTTAAATATGAAACTATCATTCGATCTGAATTTTAACCATGCAGCGGTTCTTGTAACAAAGATAGTTTTTAACTCAAATATCTGCTTATCCATCACGCAAGACTGGAAAGAGTGATAATATGGACCTGGGCTTAAACAACACACCAGTATGTGTTGTACCATGTGGGGCCCGTTTTCAAACTCGTTGATATAATTTAGTCTCTCTTCAAACTTTTCTGCCACCAGTGCTTTTACCAAATTTTAATACCTTAATATCAACAGATCTGTTAAAAATGTATTGCTAAATTTTTTGGTTTGAAACTGTTTGAGTTTTTTAAATCAACGTCTCGAAACAAACTCCATGATCCATCATCAGGATAATGCATGCAACACTTGAGAGAAGAAGAATGATGGATCAAACTCCATGATCCACCACTCTTCTTTTTTTCTTGTTACACACATTATCCTAATGATGAATCATGGAATTTGATCTGAAACATTGATTTAGAAAACTCACACAATTTCAAGTCAGAAATTTTAACAATACATTATCATGAACTGTGAAAAGCTTGATGTTGTTAATAGAAAGTAAAGTATTTTTTCCAATTTATATGTTGTTCTTTTTTCTCTTATGGATCATCACAAAACATTGCTCAAAATGGTGGTATGTATCATGTAGGAGCTTGACAGAGTTCTATGCGTACGAGCTGCATGCATTGTAGTTGATATTTGCAACCAAAGAGAACCAGGCATTCCATGAAAAACAAAAAGGCAATGTTTCTCTTCAATGCTTCCACAAGACCCTTACGCTGCTTCAGCACAAGTGTGAACATTTCCGTAGTTTTTAGATGTATACAACAAAAATGTTCTTCTCACAGAAGAAAGATGGCAAGTAAGAGATGAGAAGGATGCAAATTGGTGTTCTCTATTTATTCTGTTGTAGCATCTGCATCTTCACAGTTAGAATTTGGTATATCTTTGCCATTGACACTACTTAGTTTTGGAGATTTTTTGCTTGCAATCTCTACTTCTTGATGATACTTCTTGGCTCTCTAGTCAAATAATATTGTAGTTTTAAGTAATCAATTTGCCTTTTGTGCGTGCATATTTTTACATTCCTCTCACCTTGGTAGAGCTTCTTCCTATTATCATAGCACTAGGGTCTAACTATTAACCTAAGGATTTTGCAAGCAAAGGCATTTACAGGGGTGTTATTATTCCCTAAAAGACTTTGATTCCTAACATTCAAGTGATTTTTCAAAAAATTAACTAAAGATATTTTTTGGTTGAAGATGTACTTGCAATCCCCACTCTCTCAACATCTCAAATTGGTTTTCATGGCTCTTTATGCATTTCCAATGGTGTTGTAATTTAAGTAATTGCTTTGTAATTACCTATGACACTTTTATGTGTTAGTTTAAATCTTTTGTAACATGCTGGTGCAGGAGCATACAAGCAAATAAGCGATCAGCACCAACCAAAAATATTGTTGGTTTGTTTTTCTTTCATTTTTGGTTTGTTTCGGTCTTGTGTTCCATCTCTAAAGGAACTCAACTGTGCAGTCAAATTGTGAATTTGAAGTTTTTTTTTCCAAAATGTCGTTTTAAAGCTCCATGGACAATTTTGAAAATTATTTTTGGAAATTCTGTAAGGAATCAAGTAAATTCCTTTTGCAAGAACATTCGTGGAGGTACCATGTCGAATGTGAAAACATAATCAAATACATATCTTTCACCATTAGGGAGAAATTAATGCTAGAAATTTATGTTTTTAAAGTCAAAAGTGTGTTGCCATTTTACGAATAATTTAATTTTTTAAAATTGATGAAGGCTGGAGAAAAATCGTTTTGTAGAGGACTTGAGGGGGTCATAACACAAATTTCGGAAAATTTTCGTGTAAAACAAAGAACTTTGCATTTTCCACCTACCGACACCAGCACTCTGGAGAGTGTCAAAGTCAAATAATCAATTACCTTTATGAATTAAATTGTGCAGCTTCATATTGTTTTAATTGATAAATTATTTGATTTTTGATACTAAGGTGAAGAATATTGGTGGAGAATAGGAAATGAAGCACCAAATTTGAAAGAGAAAAATGAAAGGTCACGACATAAAATTAATTGTCAATATACAGAAGCAATTAGGGGGCGCTCAATTAAGGAGAATAACACAGCAAGAAGATTTGAATTATTTTGAAGACTAAATGATGAGCACCATAGCAAAAGAGCATTTAAAAATTTACAAATGAGAAAAAAACACTGTTGAAACTTGAGGTCGATGGAATAAGAAGGTGAAGGGGCAGATTTTAAGAAAATAAAAAACATGAAAGAAAAGACAAACCTGGGTTGCGTGGAAGGAGGAAAGAAGCTAAGGCTATTCATTAAGGAGAAATGGTGAGGGGCTGATATGCCCATTCCTGTTAAATTTTAAATTGCATAGTAGATAAAATAATAGGAGTGGCGTGGGGTAGCATGGTAAAGGGGTGTTGCAAAGGAAAGAAGAATTAGAAGGCTGCAAGCATGTTATTGCCATTCAATTTGCAACAACAAATGAGATAGAGAGTCACCACAGGAAAGAGAAGGTGCAAATTGGGAAGAATAAGATAGTAGATCGAAATGGCATGCGAGGCCATTGAATGTCAAAGAGAGCATTTTGTAATACAGTTATATTTGTATTTGAATTGAATTAAATAAAATATGAGTTTGTTACAATTTTTGTTTTATGGAGTGTTGAATTTGGGTAGAGTTGTGCCTATGAAATTTGTTTTGTGAAAGAGTTGGTTGGTAGAGGGGAGTACCCTCTTGTGTCAATTGGTATCATAGCAGGGGATCTTGAGAGTGGCTCAAGGATCCACCAAGACCTGCGGGTATTGTGTGGTGTGAACAGATCGTTGATTGGGAGGCAACCCGCACTTAGTGGGAAGTGAGTAGTGGTTGAGAAAAAGCTGGTGAGAGCTATTGTAGGTGTGTGAGGAATCCTGAGTAGTAAGAGAGAGGGCTTGAAGCTATGAAAAATGTGAGTTGTGAAAAATTGCAATAGCAAGATGGGTTGGGTCATGAGGAGGCCTATGTAGATATTGTTTTGGGAGTAGTATTGGGATGATGTGGAGAATGAAATGTGTGAAGTTATGGAAAAGATGGTTCGAGGAAAAGTGGAAAAGAATGTTGGAAAAAGTGAGAAGAAAGTGGTAAAGAGGAATGAGAAGAAGAGTGAAGACAACAGTCTGAGATGGAAAGAGGAAGATGTAGTTCAGATCGATGCAAATGAAGTTTTAGTAGAGATGTGTCATGAGGAAGGCATGACAAGAAAAGAAGAAAAGACAGAGGTGAATAGCGAAGAGGTCACAGTTGAAGGTGAAGGTGAAACAAATTTGTTCGCTCAACTATTGGCGATTGAGGAAGAATGGATGACAAAGATCATTGTTACAACAAAGAGAGAAGAGAAAAAGGTTGTAGCTAATGAGGATGTGGAAGACATTGTAGTGAAGTTTGATGTTGTGGTTATGAATGTGAATGAGGTAAATCAGTTATGTGATGTTATTATGTTTTTAGATGTAATAGTAAAAAGTGAGTTGGATAGAAGACAAGAGTGTGTTGTAATGTACATATTTGTTAGTAGAAATTGTGGAGGATGTCACAGGGTTTTGGTGGAGGTGGAGGGTCAAAGGTGGGTTTGAACCCACGAAAGAGGAGAGGAGTGTGAAAAGTATTTGGTGGAGGAGGTCGGGCTTTGGTGGATATGAGTCCTATTGGAATAAAGAGTAATTTCACCCACCGTCACCCACCATCATTAAGAATAAATCTGATCTCCTCCACCAATTGGCATTAAGTCTGCTTGACTTCATTACTATGGACACGGAAAAATAACCCTTCTACTTTTTCTTGTTTTGTCCCTCCTTGTGCTTATTTGGCTTGATTTTGCCTTGATTTAATGTTGCAATGTGGCCCACACATTCACATTAGGTCTTGAATCTTTATGAATCATTAAGACTTTATGATGTCTTGTAAAGGTGTTGTGAAGTATTGTGACACATTTTCACACTTTTCTAGACTTTTCTTATTATAATTCACTTACATACCCCCTTTTTATCACTTACCAAGTCTTATTTTAAAGTGTTGTAAATTCTTGTAACAAACTTTTATGCTTTTCTAGACTTGTCATCAACAAATACACCTTTTTTATGCTTTATTTGACCCTTTATGCACTTACAAGCCTTAATTAAGTCTATTTTTGAATATAAACTCGACAAACATCATTTAATACAACTTAATTTTTGACACTCATTCACATGCCTTGAGTGGGACCCATTCGCCACTAGAGGCGAATGAGTTCCTCTTGGCACAAAAATCAAAATAAATTCAAATTACTAGCAGCTTTTTATTGTTGGCAAATAGTCAGCGCTCCTCTCGAGATTCGTGACATGGACTAACTACATCCCGTGGATTCGTTAACTTTGGCAGTTGTATCAGGCATTAACATGTCAATCTTTTGGTGCAACAAAAATTGTGGACCAACAATTGGTATCAGAGCCAAAGGTGTCGAGTTCGAATCCCCTTGAGTAACACTGAGGGGGAGTTTTTTGGTAGATAGTTAGCACTCCTCTCGAGATTCGTGACATGGACTAACTGCTTCCCGTGGATCCGTTAACTCTGGAAGTTGTATCGAGCATTAACAGGTCAATTTTTTGGTGCAACGACAATTGTGGGCCAACATTTATTGCTTAAGACCTAAGGTCAGCCTGTGATGTTGTATTTTTGGGAAATTAGGGCATAATTGTGTATAAATATATGATTTTCTATTCTTTTTAACCCCCATTCATCCATTCAAGTGTACATGCATTCATCATAACATTCTAGCATTTTCAGCACTCAATCAAGCATTCAAGCATCTTGGAGCAGCATATCTTTAGACTTCAACTTCAAAGGTTTGGTGAGTTTATGACATTGCATGTTATTTTTTCATCATTCCTTCTTTATTTCATTTCATTATCAAGGGTTTGATTACCAAAATAGGGTTTGACCAAGGCAAACACCTATACTCTAACCCTTAACCCTTTTTCCCCTCTTTGCATCTATGTTTGTAGGTCTTGTAGGAATATTTTTCAAGAAGAAAGGTGTCAAAAAGGTGTTGTAAAGTCATCAAATTCATCAAAGTCAACACAATCCCATTTGAAGCTTGGAGAATACTTTCTCGCTAGATTTTCTAGATTTAGATCCGGCAAGCTGTTAGGCAGAAAAGTGCAAACCAGGACACATAGAGTTGACCCTTGACTTTTCAGAAATTTGCAGGTAGACTAATTCACCATCTATGGCGAATGAGTGCCACTGCCAAGCTGGAAAAGGTGTTTTCTAAATTTTTGTGTTCCCGACATCCTGAAACTTGTTCCGACAAACTTTACCAGAAACAAGACTAATTTGCCATCTATGGCGAATGAGTCCCAGTGGGCTTCAACATTGATCTCTCCAGCATTCTAGAACCTTTCAACATCAACTTTCAAGCTCTAGGTGCACCTCATTCAGTTTCATCAAGTTCTATTCTTGTTTGTCTATACTTTTAGTTCATGTTTGCATACAACATTGTGTTTTCAAACACTTTGCATTTCTTAGTTTTCCATACATAATCAATAGCTTTTATCAGTTCTTTGCATTTAGTTCATCTCATCTAGGCACATTGCATCCATATCACATTAATTATTGAATGTATACATTGCATTTTGGCCCATCTTTCCCCTTTTAGGTGAAAAACCCTAGAAGGGCTAGAAAGACCATCAAGTGTCAAAATCTTTGTTCACAATTGCTTCAGTCTTTACTACGTTGATAAAATATGATTTTCCTAATATTTTCGCAGTTAATAATCTATCAATTTTATCCATCTACTTCTCCCTCCACGTTGTTCATCGTATCTTCTGTGTTGCCTAAAGACCTCTATAAATTGTTGAGGCATATGTAATAGAAGAAATTAATAAAGATCTAGTGTGTGTTGTAGCATATGTTTCTATCTCTTTGTTGTCTTCAAATTGGTATAAGATCCATTCAAATCTTGGGTTGTAGTTTTGGTGGTCTAGACTGCTGAGAGTTTGTTGTCAACAAGAAAGCTTGAAGAGTCTATGTTGATGTTATTGTTGTTTGAAAGACAAATATAAGAGCTCAGAAGATCGTGGGCAGCAATAGAAGATTGTTGTTGTGTTGCAAGTTGCTTTAAAGGAAAGGAGATCTGTCAGAGATCCCAGCCACAGAATTTTGTGTTGTTAAGCAGATATTGAAGAGGAGATCAAGTGTTTGAAAGGCACAATCTGTAAGAAGAAGCCTCAAAAGAAGGCTATAATATTTGGGAAAGACGCAGAAGTTGTTGTTTGCATGCAGCCATAATATGAAGGTATTAGACTATTGTATCAGATAAGTTTGCAGTCATGGCATCGAGCAGTAGCCTCACACAACCTCAAATTTTGTCGTTTACTGGTAAGAACTATGATTTTTGGTCAATAAAAATCAAAACATTGTTTTGTTCTCAGGATATATGGGATTTGGTAGAGAATGGCTTTGTAGAACCACAGGATCATGCAACTTTTTTGGCATTAACACAAGCAAAAAAAGACCAGCTCAAAGACACCAAGAAAAAAGATGCTAAAGCCTTGTTTATTATTCAGCAAGCTATGGATGATTTAGTATTCCCTAGGGTTGCTACAACAACTAGATCCAAACAAGCTTGGGAGGCATTAGAAATTGCTTATCAAGGTACAACCAAAGTAAAGGTAGCTAAGTTATAAACATTAAGGAGAAGTTTTGAAAATGTTTATATGAATGCATCTGGATCTATAGATCATTTCTTTACTGAGGTGATGAATATTGTTAATCAAATGAGGTCACATGGTGAAAGTATTGTAGATCAAAAGGTGATTGAAAAGATACTTAGAAGTTTACCTAGTAAGTTTGATATAATTGTAGTTGTCATTGAAGAATCAAAAGATTTAGCTCAATTATCTGTAAATGAACTATTGGGATCTTTATTGTCTCATGAATCCAGAATGAATAGGAATAATAATAATTCTTCAGAGAATGCTTTTAGATCTCAAGTGTTGTTTAGCAGAGGAAGAGGAAGGTCAAACTTCAAAGGAACAGGAAGAGGCAGAGGTGGACGCATGAGTCCAGATCAAGGAAAAAGGACTAATTAGTCCAACCAGAGTTTCAATAACAGAGAACGAGGAAGAAATCAATTTCAACAACAATCACCCAAGTTTGATAAGTCTCATATTCAATGTAATCATTGTAATAAATTTGGTCATTTAGCAAATGAATGTTGGAAGAAAAAATTAGAATTGGATAAACAAAATGCAAATTACTCAAGTGTATCAGATAATAACTTAGGAGGGTTATTATTAACCTGTAATGTTGCTCAAGAAATTTTTGGTAATATATGGTTTTTAGATAGTGGATGAAGTAATCACATGATAGGCAATAGTGGATTATTTGCTAGTTTGGATGATTATGTGAAATATGACATGAAATTGGGAAATGATAGTAAAGTATTTGTAATGGGGAAAGGTGTTATAAATATTTTGACTAAGAATGGAGGAAAGAGATATATTCTTGATGTCTTCTTTGTACCCAGTTTAAAACATAACTTGACGAGTGTTGGTCAGTTAGTGCAAAAAGGGTATAAAGCTTCTTTTAACAAAGACATGTGCAATTCTGGATAGTCCTAGTGATAGGTTAATCGCAAGGGTTGAGATGACCAAGAATTGGATTTTCCCCCTTCGGATTGATTGTATCCAAAGAACAGAGGAAGTAAGTTTCAAAACAGTGTACTTAGACCCAACATGGCTCTGGAATTTAAGGTATGGCCACCTTCATTTTGAAGGTTTGAGTTTATTACAAAAAAGAAATATGGTGAAAGGTTTACCACCCATAGAGAATCCAGCTAATTCATGTGAAATTTTTATACTAGCAAAACAAATTTGAGAAATTTTTCCTATAAGGAGTTCATACAGAGCAAGGACACCATTAGAGTTAATTCACACTGATATATGTGGACCAATGCAAACTCCATCCTTAAGTGGAAGCATATATTTTCTAACATTTATTGATGACTTCAGTAGGAAAACTTGGATATACTTTCTCAAGCATAAGTATGAAGCCTTTAGGAAATTCAAGGAGTTTAAAGCTATGGTTGAAAAGCAAAGTGGTCTACACATTAAGATACTCATATCAGATAGAGGTGGTGAATATAGTTCTAATGATTTTTTAGACTTTTGTAGAGATCATGGTATCAAGAAAAAATTTACAACAAAGTACACACCACAACAAAATGGTGTAGCAGAGAGGAAGAATATAACCATAATGGATATGGCCAAAAACATGTTGAAGGCCAAGAATTTGTCTAATGATTTTTGGGAAAAAGCAGTAGTATGTGTTGTATACATCTTGAACAGACATCCTACGAAAAGTGTCAAGGACCAAATTCCACAGGGAGCATGGACTGGTAAGACGCATTTTGTATCTCATCTTAGAATTTTTGGATGCATTGTATATATTCCTTAGTTCCATCTGAATTGAGAAGAAAGTTGGATGATAAAAGTGAAAAGTGTATTTTCATCGATTATAGTGAGCAATCAAAAGCTTATAAATTGTATAATCCTATTTCAAAGAAAATGATTATTAGTAGGGATGTTAAATTTAAGAAGGAAAAAGTATGGGATGGAAACAAAGATAGTATAGTCTTAAGTGGAGCACCCATACCTCATAGTGAAGAAGAACTAAAAGAAAATGATGGCCAATCATATCAAGCTGGGCCAAGTACTCCACCAAGAAATTTTGTGCAGGGTGAACCGTCAAACTATGAAAGCCAACCTACTCCAAATTCAAATGTAAGTAATGAGTTAGATCCTACACTTGCTTCATTAAGACCAAGCTCTAGAAGTAAGAAAACAAGAATTCTTAAAGAAATATATGAATAAGATCGAGAGAATGTAGATCTGTGTTCAAATTTTGCTTTATTCTCTCATGATCCTGTTGGAAAAATAAAGAGGATCTCATTTTGTTACTTTGTGTTGTCATTGATGTCACCATGATATATGAGTTGAAATTGCAAGATCAAGTCTGCAGTTGTTCTGGTAATTTGGTCTAGTATCTAAACCAATATTTTGCTTACATCCTTTGGTATTTTGGTATATATTTGGTTGCTAGTAATTACTGTTGCTTGCAATTTTGGGAAATGTTTTGTAGATGTCGAGAGCATGTACATTCAAGATCTCATGTATCCAATTGTTTGTATGATGTATATGTGTTACACTAGTATTTGCATTTGTGTTATTAGGTCTATCCCTGGCCGACCTAATGGATGTATCGTGTGATGGTGAAAGAATTTTTGCAGATATATGTGTGACCTAATTTAGGTCTATGTCAACTTGATGAAGTGTGTTGGATCTATGAATTATCTTTTTGAGAATTTTTTTTATGAAAGCTTGAAGCCAACAGTTGGTATTTTTGGTAAATGAGAAGTGCATCTAATTAGGTTGACCTAATTGATGCTTGCGAAGAGATCAGATATGTATTGGATTATCTTTGGAGTTTAATGAAGCAAATTTTGGCATGATGAGAATGTGAATGTAAAGAAGAGTGAATATGATGAAGTATGTTAAGCCAGTTTACTAAGCTACATTGGAACTGGATCTGCACTTACAGCTAGGTGTACTCCATCAATTCATTTTTTGGTTGTAAGCCATTTTTTGTAATTGTAATTCTGTAGGCAGTGAGCCACCCATTTTGTAATATATTATAACCAGTTATACTATATTGTGAGCTAACACTCATCGTGGTTTTTCCCATTTTGGGTTTTCCACGTAAAAATCCTAGTGTTCATGTGTTCTATGATTTTATGCTCTATTAATGCTTTTACTTGTCTTTGCTATTATGTGTATTGGAATAATTGGATGGTATCTGATCATAAAATTTAAGAAGATATTGATTCACCCCCCCTCTCAATATCTTAGACATTTAACAATTGGTAGCAGAGCTCGGTTCCTCCAGAGAGGCCTAACAGCTTGAGGAAGATCCTGAAGATGGAAGAAATGAATGACAAAGGAGAGCTTCAAACTGCTCTTGAGGATATTGACAAAGTTGAAAGAGAAAACAAAGATCTGAAAGAGAATATTGAAGATGCTAATGAATGTGTTTGAAAATTAAAGGAGCAACTGAAAAAGTTCAAAAATAGGCATAAGGAAGTAACTGATCAGTTGAAGAAGGCTAATGAAGATATTTCCTGTTTGAAAGTGCAAGTAGAGGAGAAGAAAAGAATTGAAGAATGTCTAAACAAGTTGGTTCAAAGCAAGTATGAAGATTGCACCAAGCTTGAACAAGAAGTTGTGAACCTGAAAGTAGATCTGGAGAAGGAAAAACTCTGTGAGAATAATTTCAAATCTAGCTCAGACAGGCTTGATGAATTAATTGCAGGACAGAAACTGAATAAAGATAAAGGTTGTCTGGGAAATGATACCAATAAAACTTCTAAAGTTGTGGACAATTAGAAGACACATAATAAAGGAAAGTAGAAAGGAAATTCAAGGAACTCTGCTAGGAGACCTTCGGTGAGACAACCTAATGCACAAAGGTATCCTTCTTTTAATGGAACTTGTTTTTCATGCAACAAATTTGGTCACAAGGAAACAGAATGTAGGAGTAGGATGAATCAGTTCCCTGGTCCTTTTATTGGTCAATGTTTTACATGCAAAAGAATTGGACATAGGGCAAGTGAATGAAAAACTTTGATGATGAATCAATTCAATGGAGGAAGAATGAATCAATCCTTTAATGGCTATTTCTATGCCTGCAACAAGTATGGACACAAAGCTAATCAGTGCAGAACAAGAATTAGTGGAATTCAACCTAATCAAAGAAATATTGTCTACTATAACTGCAACAAACTAGGACATGTTTCAAGAGTTTGCAGAAGTAAGAAAAGTAAGGAAACCAATTTGGTAGAAAAGGATGAATCTGTGAAGAAGGTCGACAAAGATGAGATTAGGCAAGAGATGAATAAGATTTGGAGAAAGAAAGAAGAACCAGATACTACTGATGAGTTTGTGCCCTCATCCTGTACAGATGACTTATTTGGTAATTAAACCTAGCAAGGTCACAGGGGGAGCATTATCAGAAAATTATAAGAACCCCCTGGATAAATGGCGTGCCAAAGATTGGAATGAGGATGAAATGTGAAGAATGATCAAGCAAAGGTTTTGGAAAAGGAACCGATAGGAAATATGAAGGGATGATCATTTGTGGAGCGAATTAGTGTTTTTTTGTGTAAAAGAGAAGAGTTTTTAGCAACTTTTTGGGGAAACTACCACATTTAATGCAAATGAGGGTAGATCATTATTTTATAAAGGAAATGATTAAGACATTTTGATCATTCATGCATTTGAAGAAGTTGAAGAGCTTTTGGAGCATTCTTGAAGAGAATTGGAATTCGAGCTGTGGAAACCCTAGTTGTGGCCCATCGTGCAGAAAAAGGTATTTTCATCTCCTGAGAAATTGTGTTTTGTGTTATTTAAGTTGTTTAAGTTCAGAATTGGAAGAATGGAAACTCCTATTCATGAAAGTATCAGAGAGGTCGAGGCCCTCTTACAGAAAATATTCATCAAAGGTTTTTGAAGATGACCCCATGGGTGCATTTTCAACAATTCCACATGGAGTAATGCCAACTGAGGATACAAGGATGTATATTCATGTAAAGTTTGAGGAATTCAATCATGCAAAGTTGATTGACATTTGGGACAAAGAGCTTACTGGTGATGATCTCTTGATAAAACCTAAGTACTCGAACTTGGTTGCAAAGAGGTTAGAAAAGTGGAACAATTTCCCTAACTTCAGCTATGATGAAAAATTTGTGAAAGTAGTCCTAAGCAGAATACATGATAAATTCATGTGGACTAACCAACCGCACCTGATAAATAAGGAAGCGATTAGGGCTATAACCGGCCTCTGGGATAAAGGTACAATACCTGTGTTGAAATCCGTGAAGAATGAGGTTGTAATGGAACTTATAGAAGCCACTTAATTATGACAAAAGAGCCTTAGCAACAAAAACCATCACTAATTCGGCTGTGAAGTGTGCAGCTATCATGATCGGTCATAAAATATACTTCACAAATAGAGAGAATTTTGTTTTGGCTACAACAATATATACTGGTTTTGATATGGTTGTAAATGGTGTTGATTATGATCTTTGTGAGCTTCTTCGATTACAACTACTTGAGAACTTGAAGTCGATGAAGGAAAAGAAGTATGCTTTCAAGTTTGGTTCATTAATTGTATGTTTGTTGTTTTATTTCATGAAGAGGCTTCCAAGAAGGAACGGTGAAGTAAATTGAGACTCATCCAAACCAGTAGGACATCAAATTTTTGATTATATGCATAGTCTGGGTAATGTGTAAAGTGGGACTCATCCAGACCAGTAGAACATCAAATTTTTTATTATATGCATAGTCTGGGTAATGTGAATGCTCAAAATGATGCTCTAACAGCATTATTTTTTGTATTCAAAAGAAACATGAATGAAAGGGAAAGAATTCTGAGGAAAATTATTGATGACATCATATTCCATGTTTCCTCCAATGAATGTATTCAATTGAGGTTGTAGAACCTCGAACCATATGGATTCAGCCTCTGGGATATGAAGTAACAGAAGATGAAGCTGAAGGATATGTGCAATTATTGTTGAAGAATCAAAAGGACCCCAACGAACCCAGAATTGGGACATATGCTAAAAAATCTATGGAGATTCATATGGAGCAGCAGATGCCTAAAATTAGGAAGAAAGTGGAGAAAAAACTTAAAGAAGTTGGATTCACTAATGAGGATATTTCCCTTGGAAGGGCTAGGGGAGAACAGTTGGAGGCAGAATCATCTGGCCCTGAGAAGATCTAGAAGGACTACCTCTGTAAAAACCTCTATAACCCCTGCAACAAAGGTTGAACCCAATACAATTGATAAAGGCAAAGGTCATGTTTCCACTGGACCAACTACTAGATCTGGGAAGAGGAAGGAAACTCCTTTGGTTGTCCCTAAAAAGAGAGGAAGGAAAGAGAAAGCAACAAGGGAGAACCTCAGTGTTACACATGACCAGGATGAAGAAGAAGAAGAACCTGATGCAAAGCTGGTGAGGAAAAAAAGAGGCTTATCCTCTAGTGAAGGTGTTTCTACATAACTTGTTGGTTACAAAAGAGTACTTGGTGTATCATCTTCTGATGATGAAGATGCACAAGATTTTGGTGTCCATGTGCACACCAAACCAAAATCAAAGAAGTCTAAGGTGGCGGTTGAAGCCTCTGTGGACCAGGGAGAAGAACAAGATAATTCAATGAGTTCTGGTCCTTGCTTAAAATTAGAACCAACTCTCAATTCCTTGGTACATTTTGAAAAAATATGCTTCAACCCACAACTGTATATTATGATAAGGCTAGAGAAGAAGACAAGAAAACTTTGCTTTTAGTTGTTATTCAATATGTTATCATTCTAGAAGTTAAATGGGATGATATAAGGAAAGATGTACCTAAAAGCATGTGGGATAATCTGATGAAAAGGAGATCAGAGGTCATTGTATTTGAAGAGAAAATTAGAAATGTTGCATATAATAAGATTGGGTCTTCCCTGACCCTGGATGATCTGGAAACTTTGAAGAAGATCTGTGCAGAAATGTTTCAGATGAAGAGTAGATTAAACATGTTAATGACAAGAAATAAGAAGCTAACAAAGAAGGTAAGAAAGGAAACAACAAAAGTAATCTGGGAAACAGTAGAAAAATATGGAATACTTAAGGCCGATGAAGATGTTGCTACTGAAAATTGTTGAGGAGAACACTCCTCTTGATACAGGTAATGAAGACATTTTTTAAAATTTTGATGTTGAAATTAATGTTGGTGGTGAAAATGATAAATGGAATGAAGGAGAAGTTGAGCCTGAGATGCATAATGATGCTCCTCTGGAGCACAATGAAGGAGAGAGAGGAAATGATGAACAAGGCAATGCAAAAGAAGAAAAAGGCAATGAAGAGGAAGAAAAAGATAGTTCAAAGGAAGAACAAAAGAAAGATGAAAAAGATGAAGAGGATGACCATGATAAAGACAGAGATGAAGGAAAAAACAAAGAAGAACAAGAAGAGGAAATGGAAGAAGAAAAGGAGGAAGAAGAGAAGGAAGAAGGAGAGGAAGAAGAGAAAAATGAAGAATCTACGAGGAAAAATGAAGAAAGTGAAAAGAAGATTGTAAAATCTCTTAAGATTCTTGAAGAATCGTCATCTGGTAATGATGTTCTGAAAGGCTTTCTTTCCAAGCAAATCAGATTTCATCTAATAATTCCCCAAGAGCTTTTACAAATTCCTATGATTGAAGGTTTGGTGGATATGGAGAAGATGTCTCTGGTGCATAAAGTAATGTTAGGAGATGCTATGCAAGCATCCAGTAGGAAGGAAATTCTTGAAGCACATCAAAGAGGAACAAAACTTATAGATGATTCCCTCAAGGCATTACAAGAAGTTATACATGGTGCATTCATTGATACATCTCTCAACCCTATTGAAAATTTGAGATTGCTGCTAGATTCTCTCAAGGAGTATACCTCTGGGCTTAGTGAAAAATCAAAACAAGAGGTTGAGGAAAAGTTGGCAGAAAGAAGGTTATTGGCTTTACATGACAAGTGTGCTATTGCACACTCCAGAGTTGAAAAGAACCTAAAAGTCATGAAGGTTTGTGAGTCTCATTTGTCAACCGTCTCCGGTACTTACAACTTATCTAAATATAGAGGCTACTCAACCTAGAATGCAATCTTTGCGCATAAAGAAAAATTCTTTGTTTTGCAGAAGCAGAACGAAGAGATCATTAGAAAATTTGATCGGTTGAGTGACATTTTGAGAATTGAATTCACTCCAGTTGGCAAGGCTCTGGCTTGCACAAAAAAAATTGAGAAGATAAACCTGACTCCTGATACTTCAGATGGTGCAAAAGAAACTTTGATTGAGTTGGAATCTCTGAACAGGATGCTGATTGCCGCAAAGGATAGTTGGGAGAATGGAAAAGTTGTATGGGAAGGTATTCTAAAGGATCTTCAAGGCTCATCATCTTCCACTTGATACATGTTTCTTTTTTTTTCTTTGCTTTAATATTTTTCAGTTGTTTTTGGGACACCCTTTGTCCTTGATGTCAAAGGGGAAGTGAAGAATGGTGAAATGCTGGTGTTAGGGGGAGAATTTTTGTAAATAACATGTTTTGTAAATTTTTTTTGGCACATGTTGCCATCAATGACAAAGGAGGAGATTGTTGGAAAAATGAAGAAGAACATCTCATTTTGTTATTTTTTGTTGTCATTGATGTCACCATGATATATTAGTTGAAATTGCAAGATCAAGTCTATAGTTGTTCCAGTAATCTGGTCTAGTATCTGAATCGATGTTTTTCTTACATCCTCTGGTATTTTGGTCTACATTTGGTTGTTAGTAATTATTGTTGCTTACATTTTTGGGAAACGTTTTGTAGATGTCGGGAGCATGTACATTCAAGATCTCATATATCCAATTGCTCGTATGGTGTATTAGTGTTACACTGGTATTTGCATTTGTGCTATTAGGTCTATCCTTGGCCGACCTAATGGATATATTATGTAATGGTGAAATGTTTTTTGCAGATATATGTGCGACCTACTTTAGGTCTATGCCGACTTGATGAAGCATGTTGGATGTGTGAATTATCTTTTTGAGAAGTTTTTTTATGAAAGCTTGAAGCCCACAGTTGATATTTTTGGTAAATGAGAAGTGCATCTAATTAGGCCAACCTAATTGATGCTTGCGGAGAGATCAGATATATATTGGACTATCTTTGGAGTTTAATGAAGTGAATTTTGGTGTGATGAGAATGTGAATGTAAAGAAGAGTGAATATGATGAAGTGTGTTAAGTCAATTTACTGAGCTACATTAGAACTAAATCTTCACTTACTAGGTGTACTCCATCAGTTCATTTTCTAGCTGTAAGCCATTTTCTATAATTGTAATTTTGTAGGTAGTGAGCCTTTGTTTCTGGACAGTGAGTCCTAGTAGTGAGCCACCCATTTTGTAATATCTTATTACTAGTTAGTCTATATTGTGAGCTAACACTCACTGTGGTTTTTCCCATTTTGGGTTTTCCACATAAAAATCCTGGTGTTCATGTGTTTTGTGATTTCATGCTTTGTTAATACTTTTACTTGTATTTTCTATTATGTGTATTGGAATAATTGGATGGTATCTGATCATAAAATTTAAGAAGATACTGATTCAACCCCCCCCCCCTCAGTATCTTGGGCATTTAACAGATCCAATATATTTTGAAGAAGTAGTGAAAGAAGATAATTGGATCAAAGCAATGGATGAAGAAATGGATTCTATTGAAATAAATTAAACATGGGAGCTAGTGGATCTACCTGAAGGTAAAGATTCTATAGGAGTTAAATGGGTCTATAAGACTAAGTTCAATGTTGAAGGTAAAGTTGGAAAACATAAAGCTAGATTACTTGCAAAAGGATTTTCACAATAGTATGGGATTGACTATAATGAAACATTTGCTCCAGTTGCTAGAATTGATACATTTAGGACTATTTTAGCAATAGTTGCACATAATAGTTGGAAAGATTATCAAATGGATGTAAAATCAGCTTTCCTAAATGGTTTTCTTGAAGAATAACTTTATTTTCAACAACCTCTAGGATATGAGGTATATGGGCATGAAAATAAAGTGTGTAAATTGAAAAGAGCACTTTATGGTTTGAAACAAGCACCAAGGGCATGGTATAGCAGGATTGATTCATATTTGATAAGTAATGGATTCAATAGAAGTAATAATGAGCCCACATTGTATACACAGACCAATGAACAAGGTCAAATTTTGATTGTGAGTCTATATGTTGATGATTTAATTTTCAGTGGAGATTTGTTTGTAGACATGCTCAAGTCAACCTTAATGAAAGAATTTGAGATGACAGATTTAGGCTTAATGAGATACTTCTTAGGCATTGAAATTGTTCAATATGATAAATGAATCTTCATTTGTCAATCTAAGTATGTGAAGGATGTATTGAGAAGATTTATAATGTTACAAAGCAATCCAGCATCAACTCCAGTTGCTACAGGAACAAAACTTAGCAAAGAAGATAAAGGGTCATATGATGATCCAACTATGTTTAAAAGACTTGTTGGAAGTCTAATGTATCTTACAGCTACAAGGCCAAATATCATGTATGGAATTAGTTTTATCTTGAGGTTCATGGATTCACCTCAAGATTCCCACTGGCAAGTTAGAAAGAGAATACTGCGATATGTTGCAGGAACAACAAGATATGGAATTTTATATTTCAAAACTAATGATTTTAATTTGGTTGGTTACACTAACATTGATTTTGCAGGTAGCATAGATAACAGGAAGAGTACTTTTGAACACATATTTCATTTTGGATCTGGAGCTATCTCATGGGCATCGAAGAAGCAACCCATAGTAACAATTTCATAAACTGAAGTAGAATATGTAGCTGCAACTATGACATGTCAAGCAATATGGATGCGTCGAGTCTTATTAGATTTGTTGCATAATCAAGAAGAACCAACAACAATCTTTTTTGATAACAAGTCAGTAATAGCATTATCAAAAAATCATGTTTTTCACAAAAGGAGCAAACACATTGATACAAGGTACCATTTCATCTGAGAGTTGGTCAACAATGGAAAAATCTGCCTTGAATTTTGTAGATATGAAGATCAATTAGCAGACATTTTTACTAAGGCATTACCAAAGGAAAATTTTGAGTATCTACGACAAAGACTAGGTGTTATTGATGTTGAAGCAATCAATGATTGAAATTAAGAGGGAGTGTTGGAATTAAGAATAATTTCACCCACCGTCACCCACCATCACTAAGACTAAATTTGATCTCCTCCACCGACTGGAATTAAATCTGCTTGACTTCATTGCTTCAGTCTTTACTATGTTGATAAAATATGATTTTCCTAATATTTTTCGCAGTTAATAATCTGTCAGGGTTATCCATCTACTTCTCCCTCCACGTTGTTCATCTTATCTTCTTCGTTGCCTAAAGACCTCTATAAATTTCTAAGGCATATGTAATAGAAGAAATTAATAAATATCTAGTGTATGTTGTAGCATGTGTGTTTCTATCTCTTCTTTGTCTTCAAATTAGTATCAGAGCCATTAAAATCTTGGGTTGTAGTTAAGTATGTTGTAGTATACATTTCACCCACCATCACCCACCATCATTAAGACTAAATCTGATCTTCTCCACCAATTAGCATTAAGTCTGCTCGACTCCATTGCTTCAGTCTTTACTATGTTGTTAAAATATGATTTTCCTGATATTTTTCTGTTAGTGTTATCCATCTACCTCTTCCTCCACGTTCATCTTATCTTCTTCATTGCCTAAAGGCCTCTATAAATTGTTGAGGCATATGTAATACAAGAAATTAATAAAGATCTAGTGTATATTGTAGCATACGTTTCTATCTCTTTGTTGTCTTCAAGTCCACGAGGGGGAAAGGAAGGTAGATGCAATGTTGTTGGAGGGAGGTTGTGTGTGTTCCAGCACAATGTTGGAAAAGATGAAAAAAATATTTATTTTCAGCACTTGGATAGTGAAGGAGTTCGTTGCAAGTTGATGGCAACCTGAAAGATTATTGCAACTATTCAACTCCACTATTGTGAGCCTATGCTCACAATATTTTTACCCAGTGTGTCTGGTGCAAGAGCACATAGGCGAACAAGCAATCAGCACCAACCAAAAAAATTGTTGGTTTGCTTTTCTTCCATTTTTGGTTTGTTTCAGTCTTGTGTGCCATCTCTGAAGGAACTCAATTGTGCAATCAAATTGTGAATTTGAAGTTTTTTTTCCAGAATTTTGTTTTAAGGCTTGGCTCCATGAGCAGTTTTGAGAATTATTTCTAGAAATTTCGTAAGGAATCAAGTAAATCCCTTTTGCAGGAACATTTGTGGAGGTACCATGTTGAATGTGAAAAAATAATCAAAGACATATCTTTCATCGTTTTGGAGAAATTAATGCTAGAAATTTATGTTTTTAAAGTCAAAAGTGTGTTGCCAGTTTACCAAAACAATATTTTTTTAAAATTGATGAAGGTTGGAGCAAAATCGTTTTGCAGAAGACTTGAGGGGGTCATAACACATGTTTGGGAAAAATTTCATATAAAACAAAGTACTTTACATTTTCTACCTGTCGACACGGGCACTCCGAAGAGTGTCAAAGTCAAATAATCAATTACCTTTCTTAATTAAATTATGCAGCTTCATATTGTTTTAATTGATAAATTATTGGATTTTTTATACTAAGGTGAAGAATATTGGTGGAAAATAGGAAATGAAGCACCAAATTTGAAAGAGAAAAATGAAAGGTCATGACATAAAATTAATTGGCAATATAGAAGAAATGAGGGGGCGCTCAATTAAGGAGTATAACACAGCAAGAAGATTTGAATTATTTTGAAGACTAAATGGTCAACACCATAGCATAAGAGCATTTAAAATTTTAAAAATGCAAAAAAAAAACACTACTGAATAGAGGCCAATGGAATAAGAAGGTGAAGGGGCAGATTTTAAGAAAATAGAAAACATGAAAGAAAAGACAAACCTGGCTGCATGGAAGGAGGAAAGAAGCTAAGGTTGTTCATTGAGGAGAAATGGTGAGGGGGTGCTATGCCCATTCCTATTAAATTTTAAATTGCATAGTAGATAAAATAATAGGAGCAACGTGGGGTAGCATGGTAAAGGGGTGTTGCAAAGGAAAGAAGAATTGGAAGGTTGTAGCATGTTATTGCCATTAAATTTGCAACAACAAATGAAATAGAGAGTCACGAGAAGGTGCAGATTAGGAAGAATAAGATACCAGATCAGAATAGCATGTGAGGCCATTATGTCAAAGAGAGCATTTTGTAATGCAGTTATATTTGTATTTGAATTGAATTAAATTAAATATGAGTTTTTTGCAATTTTTGTTTTATGGAGTGTTGAATTCAAGTAGAGTTGTGCATATGAAATTTGTTTTGTGATAGAGTTGGTAGGAAAAGGGGAGGACCCTCTTGCATCACATGGATATTTTTCTATTCATGTTGTTGTTGTGGTAGAGTTTGACTACTTTCTTGAGGGTTTTGAAATAAAATGCACTCATAGGAGTGTTACTATTTCCTAAAAGTTTATTTTTCCATTATTCAAGTAATTCATAGGGTTTTGGGTTAGAAGTGTTACTATTTCCTAAAATTCTAGTTTCCCATTATCCAAGTAATTCATAGGATTTTTGGGTTAGGGCTGTTATTATTTCCTAAAACTCTAGTTTCTCACTATTCAAGTAATTCATAGGGTTTTTGTAGTAACTACGAACTTCACAAACTACTTACTTTTCTAATTTGTTATATATTAGCTAAATTTTAGGATTTAACTTAGTTATATAACAAGTAGAAGACTACGTGAGTATTATGTTTTTTTACTTTTTAACAACTTGGTGGAATTTCAAGATTTGGGTGTGGCCTTGTAAATCTATGGATCTGCTAAAAAATTGAATTCTCATTAAAGAATAGTTTGTTTGAGCTTTCAAGAATTTAATGTATTTGCATTTTTAAATTCCACCTTCTTCTTCTTCCACTTTATCTTTGTGCCCATTATTATCACCATACAAAATTGAGTAGGAACTCCATCATGCAAACCCAAGACTAAATCCCAACTATAAAAAGTCTATTGGGATTTTGAAGTTTATATCAACTTTTATCATTAGTATGCACAATCAATATTTTCAATATGATTTGCACTTAATAGATGTGAGTAGTTCCTTTAAATCTCAAATTGTTGATACCTTTGTATATGTGAAATCCATCCTTTCAATTCATTCCCATCTTAAAAACCTACTTGCACTAGGTTGTAAATAAATTAGATATTTCACACAGATTTGCGTCAAATTAAAAATGTGTAAATGATGGAAAAGGCTTGACCATACATGTTATATTATAATTATAAGCTTGGTATGCACTTTTATAATAATGGACAAATGGATAAAAGTTTTGATAACTTAAGCCAAATTGGGGTTTTGCAAGAACCAAGTACAAAATGAAAAAGTGTCCATGGATTAAAAAGGCCTAATGACTTAAGTTATCTTAGAGTTTTGGGATTTGTTTGTACCTTTGCACAAAGTGCAAATGTGCAAGGAAATGTTGATTCCCTCATATGCTTTGTCACTTGTCCTTATTTATCAATGGGTTTTTTGGGTTCCTGTATACCTTTGTAAAAGTGTAAATGTACATGGAAACCCTAATTTCTTGATAAAAATTTGACTTAAATACTTTTTCAATAATTCAAAACAATCATCTTCACACCTAAATCACATTTTCCTTACTTATTATGTTTGATCAAACCTTTGGAGTGGAAATGCACTAGAAAAGGATATGAGTAGATAATAATGGTGATGGCAATGATGAATCTAGTTTTATGGTAGATTCAATGCTTTTGGATAAATCTAGGGTTAATGGCCAAACTATGCCTGATACTACAAGATGACTAAAATATATTATAATTAGTGTAGCTACTAAATCAATTAATATACACATACGTAAATATAATCATATGTTTTTATCAAGTATCTACTTGTATTTAATTTCTCTAGCATTGGTTGAACCCCTTGTAATTTTTTTCTAAAAGTTAATAGTATATCACATCTTGCTTCTCTCATAGTTTTTTTATTCCTCTAATATTTTCTAGCTCCAATTCTTTTAATGTTTTATGTGTAATTATTTTTTAATGGATGCAAATGATGGTCATAATGCATGTAGATCATACATGTAATGCTCTACTAGCTTGTACATGGTAATTAAATTAAAATTTTAACATTAATTTTTAATAATTTTTAGACATATCTCATGAGAGTTGCATTTAATTATTTATGAATAAAAATGGGATTGGTGGTAAAATTAAAAATATATATTTTTAAGTTCATAAATGTGGAGGTGTTCACTTGTGGTTGGCTTAGTCAAACTCTTCATCACCATCATTTTCCAACTTACACTATGGATAAGTTCAAAACTACTTTTAAGGAAACATATGATGACTATGCCTCAAATTAGTAATTATTTTGGAGTAATATTTTATTCATCTTTGATATATTATATCTTAAGTGTGGCATTGCACTTATTTAATAAGTTTGCTTATGATAATTAGGATATTCAATTATTCTCACCTAAGTAGCTAATAATGGCATATGCACTTATTGACTTGAGGTACACAATTTTGTAAACACTACCTCATTTATCCTCGATTTATAGTAGCTAGGTGCCACCTATCTTTAGTCAAGCCACCTTTGTCTTATTAGGCTAAGTTAACTCAAATATTTACTGAGACTTAACCCACACCTATTGAACATGTCATCTCCTTGATTCAATTGTCCAAGATGCCTAGGTATTTGTATGTTACCCATTGTAGCTTATCTCATCATATATTTTTTATATAAAGAGGAGTAAATTTTTTATTAAATCAAGAAGAAGATAATCTAAATATACAAATAAAACACTGGTCCTCCAAGGACAATGAAAAACAACTAGAACTAATAATAGAACCAGAAGGAGGAGCAAGTCCCCCAAGAAACCAAACAACAAGACCCATCAACCAGCCATGTCCTCAAGAACTAATCTACCAAAAATTTAGAAATGCTTTAGAGATAACTACTCCTAATCTTCGACCCGCCAGTTCCCCATATTCTCATAAGCCAATTTAGCCAAACAATCTATCATGGTTCCACTCCTGTGTGATATGAATAAAAGAGATAGAAACAAACATGGTACTGAAACAAAGAATCTATTGAATCACCAAGGCCATTTGCGAGTGAACATCCACAACCATCAACGCATTCAACAAATTAACCAAGATTTTAGAATCAAAATCACAAATTATGTTACACCATCCCAAAGCAAAAGCTCTTTATAAAGCTGTAAGAATAGCCAGACCTTCCATAAGATTATTTTTATGCTAACCTTTATATATGGAAAAAAAAATGACTTTCCCAATATTGTCATGCCCAACACCACCAATCCCAGCATGCCTCAGATTTCCCCTAGAAGAACCATCTGTATTAACTTTTAAGACGCCTTCTGATGGTGGGACCCACCTTCCAACCCACTGAGTCTTCTTACTTAAGTGAGGATTTCTCCTCACTTGATAAGGACTAGAGACACTGTCATATAAACCCAACCACTTGGCCACCTCTTCCTCCCGACAATCCAAAAGGATATGCGCTTCATATCTAGCCTTCACTGTCTCTTGCACCATACCCACTATTCACTTCCAAAGTTGTTGGACCACTATTTTTCTACCTCGAAGAATCCTATGATTCCTTTCAAGCCATAACTTCCAAATGATAAAGGATGGTCCAATACTCCATGCCACCTACAGAAAGTCAAACTTCATTGGGGTCATTCCCATACTTCTCCACATCTTAACCAAGGAAGTAGCATGCACACAAGAATACCTCTATATTCCCTACCAAAAGTGCTAGATTTCTTTAGAAATAAAACATTGAAAATACAAATGAGAAAATAATTCTTCACTAATGCCACATAAAACACAAATAGACAGTCCTTGAAAAGCCTTTCTCTGAAGGTTGTCCCAAGTGATGCATCTATTCCAAGCTACTAGGACCACAAGAAGAAATTGCATTTCATCCATGAGAATTTATTTTGTACTCCTTTCCATCAAGAAACCTTCATCCCCTCGTACTTTTGGGAATGTAGCACTTGATACCCATAAGACATTGAATAAACACCTCTAGGATTAGGGCTCTAAGCTAAGGTGTCACTCCCTCCTAGAGAACTACACTCTTTTACAACTAAAACCCCACTTAGTTCTTCATGATCCTCGACTGAACCCCCAATCATTCACTTTGAAGAGTCCTTCCATCTAGCAACCTCCACTTGCCCTAATCTCTAGGAACATTTGAAATGCTCAACACGAGACCATCTAGCTTCCATTAAAAGGTTAGAAAGACCCTAAAGATGAGGATAATCAAACATGATTGGGGGATACCCATCCCAAGAATCATGTATGAAGATGGCTTCAAATCCCCTATTGCAAATCCAAAACAATCCCCTCTTAATCAAACTGACACCCTTTTTTAGAGTTTCCCAAATCATAGATCCCTTACCTGACAAGAAAACCCTCAAAACATCTTCCTTAACCACTCCCCTCAAGTACTTAAATTTGAGGATCCTAGCCCAAATATTTTCTTGATAAGAGCACCAAAGCCAATAGATTTTGGCAGCCAAGGCTTGACTAATAAGGCTAGCTTGTCTCAAACTAAGACCACCTTCTTTCTTTGGTCTAAAAGTAGTCTCCCACTTCACCAAACACCATTTAGAAGATGTCAATTTTTTTCCCACAATAATTTTCTTGTGAGAGAATCCAAATCCCTGATGAAGTTGATAGGGGCAACCTAGATAAAGCACATGTAGTTAGGGAGAGCATGAATCACTAATTTCAACAACAAAACTCTCCCAACAAATGAAAGCCATTTGTAGGTCCAATGAACCTCGCATGAATTTTATCCTGAACATTCTACCAAATCCCTCTGGGCATAGAACCAGTAGAGAGAGGGATGCCAAGGTAAACCAAGGGATGATTTCCAATCTGAAACTTGAGAATTCAAGCAATATTGTTTTGAACAAGAGGAGTATTGAAGAAGATAATAGAATATTTATCTTCATTGATCCATTGACCTATGGCTACTAAATAAATATCTAGCAACTGTTTGAAGTTAGTAGCTTCTCTAATTTTGGTTACTCTCATCAAAGCAATATCATCCACAAATTGTAAATGAGACTATGAGAGCAATCCATTGCCCCAACTCTAGTCATAAATAAAACCTTGATTTTAACTTGATACTTGATGAATCTCCCCAGTCCCTCAGGTAGAAGAATGAAAAAATAAGGTGATAAAGGATCCCCTTGCCGAAGGCCTCTAGATGCTCCAAATAAAGTTGAGGGCTCCCAATTAACTAGAATAGATAAGGAAGTAGATGTAACATAGTTCATCACCCAGTTGACCCAATCCTCAGTAAAACCAAAAGCCAATCAAACTATCTATAGAAAAGACCATTTGGCTGTATCATATGCTTTTTCCATATCCAATTTAATAAATATAGCCTTCTCTTTTCACATGACCATGGAATGAATAGTTTTAGCTGCAATTATCACTCCATCTAGAATTTTCATGTCTACCACAAAACCTCCCTACTCTCCAGAGATAAGATTGGTTAGCCAAGGCTTGAGTCTTTATGCCATTAGCTTGGATAGGATCTTATAAATCATATTGCAAAGAGATATGGACCTAAACAAGTTCAAATAATTATCCCCTTATCGCCTGGGTATAAGAGCTAAAAAAGTGGAGCTCATAGCTTTCAACATCTATTTATTCCTCTAAGATTCTTGTATAACCTCTAGAAGATCAAATTTTATAACCTCCAAGAATTCCTAAAAAAATCAATTGAGAACCCATCAGGACCAAGGGCTTTCCCTTTCTTCATCTAAAACATAATGCTTTCCAACTTATCTAGAGAAATGGGTCAAATATAACTTCTCGCATTCATTTCCATAGACACTAATGAGGGAATACAAGATAGAATATGATTTTTCTCTCCAATCACATTAGGTGAATCTTTTGAAAATGAAGAAGAAAAATAGTACGCCTCTCTAAGAAATATCTCTTCATGAGATTAGATTTTCTCCCTAAGAAGAAACAAGAGAAGAGATCATACTCTCATACCTCTTTTCCTTGATTGAATTAAAAAAGAAAGTTATATTTATATCTCCCTCCTGAAGCCATTCTACTCTAGTCTTCTTCTTCCAAAAGATCTCCTCATGTAGTTCCCATTCTTCAAGATCCTTCAAGGCAATCACTTCTTCCTCAAGGAGCCCTTCCAACATGCCACATTCCCTAATCTAACAAGTAATAGCATCCAAGAAATATTGAGCAACTGACTTAGATACAAAGATGTTACCAAAGCATCTCCTATTCCACATCTTGAGCTGGTTTTTTACAAATTGAAGTTTCTTGACAAAGGAATACATTGTTATTCCATGAGTCAGGCTTCCTTGACTCCACCACTCAATCATAAGATCCTGTAGCTATGGGTCACTCAGCCACATAAGCTGAAATCTAAAGGATGGGTTCTTAGTGGACCCCACCAATGCATTTGAGAGTTTGATAGGCCAATGGTCTTAACCTCTCCATCAAGAATCTCTAAACTGGTTACCCAATTACTACCAATCAAAAAATAGGAAACCAAGAATCTGTCAAGTCTCTCTAAGATGGAGTATTTTCCACATATCCTATTACTCCAAGTATACAAGCCATTACCAGGCTTAACATCCACTAAATTCAAGAGTGATACATTATCTTGGAGCACAAAGGAAGAAGATTACATCCTTTCCACCCCTCCTCCCTTTTCTTCTAGACTAGTAAATGCATTAAAATTGCTAGCCAAAATCCAAGGATATAAAGGAGCTAGTGATCGCACAAACCTAAAATGATTCCACATAAGAGATTTTCCAAGAATTTCAATGGGGGAATAGACATTTGAGAGTAAAAATTTCTTTCCAAACTCCAAACTAGAGGCTACCATGGACATAGAACATCTAATAGACACCCATCAAAGAGGGGTAATGACCCCCTACACTTCCTTGGGAACCAATGCATTGACATTGACACCTCCACCATAACTTGGAAGCCATACTACACATATTTTCAAAAGATAACTTAGTCTCCTAAATGAAGAAAACATCTAGCGAATGGACTTTCACCATATCATGAACAACCTTTTGTCAAGGGACACTATTCAAGCCCCTTGCATTCCATGAGATAACAATCATCTCTAAGAGTTATGAAAGTGAGAGTCAATAGTTTTCATTGACCCTGACTCCACCAAATATTCTCCCATAAGTTTAATTTTATCCAAATCCTTTTTTTTCCCACCTTTAGAGACTTCTTTGGGGAACCTTTCTTGAGATTCTTTAATTTATGCCCTAGAGGGGGTGGAGATCTACTACCTTTACATAAATCTAAATTTTGTTTCACCATTAAGGGAACATCATAAACCAAACTCATTATAGATCATTCTTCCCACTAGATACACAAATAACTAGAGCATCAATATTACTATAAATAGGACCCGAGTCCATCTGTGAATCAAGACCCCCACCCACCTGAGAATCCTAGACATCCACAACTTTGTTTGCTATCGAGTCTACCTCCAAGTTACCATCCCCAAGATTCAAGTCTCCAAAGTTGACCTCTTGGAGGTCAAAATCCCCCAACACATTAAAACAATTGAAAACCCCCTCCTCTTGTCTATCTTTGAGAGAACATTTCAACCCTCTACCTTTATTGTGAGTCTTGATTGGGATAAAACCATATTTGTCAGCTTCCTCCCCCACCATAGGATTCTTCCCTTTGTCCATATTAGAAATATGATGAGGAGGCACATTTGCATGGGATCCTACATGATTAATTCTAGGACATCTTCTCTGTAAGTGACCATACTCATGACAAATCCTATATCTAAAAGGAAAAGCTTCATAATCTAAATGTTGGATCCAAGAAGAGGAGCCCACATAGATCTCCAAAGAATCTAGTAGAGGATTATTTAGATCAATTTCAATGCAAATGCGAGCATAAGAGATTACCTTTTTATCTAGTGTTTGTTGTGAGGGACCCACTGGCTTGACTAACAATAAAGAAATCATATGAAAAATATCATTTCGCCAGAACTCTAATGGGAACCAAGGGAGCTGCACCCATATAGGAACACAAGTTGGAAGTTCCTCCATCAAATTAAATCCCACATGCCATGGATTTATGAACAATCCAACCTAATTATAGAAATAGACCCCCCTTGAAGGCCTTGTTTTGGTTAGCTAAGCAATTAAAAACCACCAAAAAATAATTATTTGCAGCCAACATCACCTCCATTTCACCTTCAGGGTTCCATGTCTGACAGGCCCACGACTCTAGGAAAGGAAGATAAACTCAGACCCCCATGCATTTATAGATTAAATCATGATTCATTAGGTAATGGCATCCTCTTCAATCAAATCTTGTTGGATCATTAACACAAGTCTGTCTTGACTTCTTTCAAAATATTCGTTAACTTTTGGAATTCAAGGGGCCCCACTCTTTGGAGATTGTTCCCCACCTGAATACTTTCTCAACAAGTTAGTAGCACTTGTATGCAAGGATGAAGATGGGTTATTTGCAGTTAAAGCCTCCTAAAAGGGCATACTATATTGTAGACCTTCATCTCGAGTCGATGTCATAAGATACATCAAAAAGATAGAAAAAAACCAATCTGAGAATGCCTAGCTCTCAACAAAAACTGAGCAAAATCCCACAACAAACTCTATAATATTTCCCACCAATATGCATAGCAAAACATAAAATCCTACCCAAGAAAGCTAAAAACAAATCCCCACTCGCGAAAGAAACACTTTTGCATGCAACGAGAAATGAAAGCAATGTAAGAGGATATTTTAGATCTGAAAAAAGCCACAGCTAAGACTAGGAAACCCTAGCATGCTCAGCCCAGGTATAAGTCATCACCCTGCAAACCTTGCACAACCATCAATTGATCCCCCCAATTTTTCTCATGTGTCTTATCTCAATAATATTATTATATTAGTATAAATATGTGATTAGGCAATAGGTATTTTAGCCTTGGTTAGATTTTTTATCATAAAAATTATAATAGTCATCAATAAAAATAGGTGACAAATATTAATCATATATATTAATAATTTTATATTTTTGTATTGTCCATGATATGATACTTGAAGATTGAAAAAATTAATATGATATTTTAAATCATGATCTATTTTGTGGAACTAAATTTCAAGGCAATCTAATATTTTTCCGCATGCTTGAATTGATTGTCTCAAAATGATAGTGTCATAAGCTAGACCATTCCTAACAAATAGTTAAGATCTCAATCAGAAATTACACACCTCAAAATTTCTACTCTATATATTAAACTTTTTAGTGTCTACTCTCACATCATGTTTTAGGTATTATTTCAACCATAGCCATAACATTTTTCTCAACAAGAATTCTAGTCACATGTTTTTATTAGATATTTTTGTTGGAATTAAATAAAAATAAACCAAATCCTATTTTTCTCTTATACTAAGTATTTTTCTCTTTCTCATTCTTCCTCCTCTTCCTCTTGGTTGAAGATTGCTATTGGTAATATTCTTCGCAATTTCTAAAACTTATCTTGCTCAAAAGTATTCACAATATCTTTGAAATAACCATGCTAATAATTTAGATGATAATATTTAGATTTAATTATTTTTAACCAAATCTCACAAAACCCAAAAATTTCTTCACAATTTACACAACAAATTGACCACCCAAAATTTAAAAATAGAATAAAAAATAGAGATAAATCCTAGAGGCTTCATTTTATTTAATGAAGTCTAAAACTTATTAAAATATATTGTAACAATAGTAATAACAATAACTACAATAGCATTAATACATTAAAACTACACTACTTAAATCTACAATAAAGTACACATTATACAAATTTGAGGTAGTTGAAATTGCAACTTTGAAAGCTCATTCACAACCTTTGAGTGAGATTGCTCTACTAGGCCAAAGTAATATCATCCTTTGACTCTTCAAACTAATGGTTTTTTATTCTTTGATCTCCAACAAGCCTAAGGGTTTTTATCCTCAAATTTGATTATTTAAACATAAGTGCTCAAAAAAAATCTTGTAAAGACATTTTTGTGTAGAATGCATAACCCAAAATGAACACATTATACATCATTAAAACCCATGGATTATATTGAATCCTACCCAAAATAATAGCCTAGATTTTGCAAGGACCATCTAGAGCCAAGATCCAACTACCATATTAATGAAACATGATCATCTTCATCCTTGAATGCCACAAGTACAGGTGAATCTGTGTCCTTAAAATCAATTAATTTTTTTATGACAGAGGATGAGATTGGGCATCTACTAGGTCACATTGAATTATTAATGGTGGTCTAGGCAATGTACTTGGAGGTAGGTGTGATTGAGCAAAGAAAAAGGTGGGAATTTAAGTGTTTGAGGATTAGGGATACCTCCCAACATTGCACCACTTATTGGGGATTGGATTTCAAGAGTGAGGCATATGGGGTAACTTGGAAAAGATAGTTGGGTAAAGGGATGGATGAAACTCTAGTTCTAAAAGGTAACTCAGTGTAAGGATCAAGGAGTTAAGGTTTGTAAAAAATACATCTAGGCATGTTAAAGTGAAGAAAATTGACATATCAAGTCATATATTTCCTATTTCTATACCTTAGCCCACTAGAAATAGGGAATGGGCTAATATTACCTCTGATCAAGGAAATAATTAGAAAGGGGACATTACAAGTCCATAATCCTCAAATAATGTAAAATTTTATGCTCTAATATCTCTAGTTCCTCCCATGTATCATTTGTTGAGGATCTAAGTTGTGAGCCCCAAATACTAAAAGTTGGATAATTTTCCAAGTGCCAGGGGTGTCAACCTTGGTACAAGAAAACCATAAAACCTACGTTTAGATTAGGCAACTAAGATCAATTATTGAGGTAGATAAGACTTACTTCACTTTTGGTTTTGTAAGTTCATGGGGGTTTCCCTAAGGTCTTGAGTTCTATGATATTAAAAGGATCGAGTAATTATCTTTATATAAACCATAGACATTACATAATTTACCTCTACTCTAGTTGTCACAACATATATGTGTTGGTTTGAATAAACAAGACTAGATACATCTTAAAGTAGAAAATGCTTACCAAGTAAAGTGTTTAAAATATGGGTGTATGAAATCCTAGTGTTGTTAAACACTTGTACTTGAAAGCTAGAAAAGTAACTCAAATGAAAATAATTATAATGTTTAGTTCATTTTAATGTGTTGGAATACTGAATTGGGGATAAATTATAGATTTTTTTATGTATCCAATGGGCACAAAATATTGGATTCACACTATTGGTTTTTTTTAATGAACCGAGCTGACCTCACAATATAGCCTATGGAATTGCCATCTTCCAATGGTTAGCTAATTAGAGGGAATGGACAACGAATGAGTGAAATCTTGCAAAGGCTTTCCTCTTGCACTTTGGGCTCTGCAAAACCTGAGAGGGTGATCCCACAATGTATTTTAAGATCCTCTATGCCAATTAATCATATACAATGTAAATAACAAATGAGCTTTACTTGAAATTGCTTTGACAATTGAATAACTACAAAGATATGGAAAATCCTTAAATATTAATTGTTTATAGAGTAATAGAGCATGGTATATTTCAACTTGACAAACATTTTACTAAGGTTTAAAGAGTTTAATGATTTGAATGCATTTGTTGTGAAAGATCAAGAACAATATAACACAACACAAATCCCAGAACAGTGCCTTAATTTAGGGTACGACGTCTAATAGAAATGCAAATAAACCTTAACAACAAATGAACACTTAGCATTATAGAGCTTACATAATGTTGCATTAAAACACCAATCTCAATTATTCAAAACCATGAATCCTTATCATATCCTGGCATTCAAACCATTTAAACCTATGATTTAATCCAAGCATTCTAACAAATTCTTTGAATTTGAACAAAGAAAAAACCATACACTCATCAGAACACAATGAGGATTGTTGAAACAACCATTGATTGTTCCATTTGTTGGGAATAGGATGCCATTTAATTGCAATCCTAAACATATTTCATGTATCTCCTAAGTCCTTGAAAAGTGTTCCCTAACACTAGGATTAGAAAGAGATTACATTCAAATGAAATGAGCATGTAAATTGACATTTATATTTAATTCTAAATGATAGGAATATGTGGGGACGCCCATGAAGAGCTCCTAAAAAATAGGAGCACATGGGGCACCCACATGGAAGGTGGAACTCACCTTGAGTTAATTTAATTGTTTGGAGAAAAGATAACACTTCAGTAATGCATGTAAAGATCCTAAAAGTTAGGGATTGATGTTTACATGCATGGAGTTCAATTAAGTTAAGTTCAGTTCAGTATCAGTTTAGTTCAGTTTAGTTATCTTCAGTTGCATGTAGTTAGTTTCAGTTGAATGCTAGTTTACTTCAGTTGACTTGGAATGCATGACTAATGACTTGAGTTGCATGATAGATAATAGGTGATACATTTAGTTAAGTGGAGATGATCAATCATGAATCATGTTAGCATGAATTGATGGAGATATATGTTTTAGTTAACAAAGATTGACTTGGACCCACCTTGGGTGCCCAAGTTGTCATTTTGGAGTTAACACTTTTGCATGAGAAGATATTTTATAAGGGTGAGTTAAGTGGGCCCATTCTTGGGTGCCAACTTTTATGAGGAGCTTACAAGATATCTTTGTAATCAACGTTGAGTTATGACTTCAGTTTGGAACGCCCAAATTGATGAAGGACTTGGTTTGACATTGTTTTTCATGGAAGAGCTCTACTTGCAAAGAAAAGGCATAGGTTTTGTGAGATAAGCTTTGTGCTTTGTAATTTTAAACTCTTTGGAGTTTACTAGGCTCATTATTGTCTATAAATTGTAGCAAGTTGAAGAGAGTTTTATCAGATTTTATTGCAGGTTGTGAAGAAGAATTGTTGAAGGAAAAAGAAGCATCTCAAGCAAGGATTGATAAAGAATTATTGTAATCTTATTCAAAGGTTAAATAATACAAGAACTATTGATTCTGGTGGTGGAGTTTTTTCCCGAAAGGGTTTCTCCACGGTATGTGTTGTGTCACTTCTATCTTTTGGTCTTATTCTTCAATAATCTTCTATCTACTTCTACAAATGGTAAAATGAATCTAAACAGATAATCATCCACAAAGAAAGTCTAACAAAGAACACTTGTTTAGATCTACAGTATAATAGTTTTACAAGTTTTAAAGCTACATAATTACCTCCATTTTCAACACCATTAATAGTTCAAAAGATGAATACATCAGGAGAGAATTGGCTTTGAAGATATGTCATTCTTTATATTCAATGCTAGTACTGTTACCAAAATTTTCTTACAAAAATAAAAGACTCGTAAGATAAATGAAACCTCTATTCTATTCTCTACATTCGCTCTTTACAAAATTTTCTCTAAGATCAATCAACAACCCATACAATTGGCCTTGAATTCCCTTTTATAAAAACAAGGGAGCAAAACAAGCTTCAGGCCAATGTACACATCACATTTTCATTTGACATTTACAATTACATTCAAAAGGTAGTTATATTTTCCAAAACTCGAGGGAGATGTTCCTATGAGACAAAAATAATTTCCCATTTGTTGATGAAGATATCTAACACCTTCCAAAAGGCTCTTTAGTTGGTGCAAATATTCTTTCCACAAGCTACAATGTCTTTTCCACATGCTTCCAAAACTCGAGGATCAAAAGCATGAAATAAGGAGAGAAAAATATACCAAAACATATCCACATCAATAGTCCATGTCAACACTTTTGAATTGGAGAGAATACAATATCTTAACATGGATATATAAAAGGCCTAATTTTTACTGGTTCTAGGCCATGTATTGTATTTCTCCTACTACAACCATCATTGTTGAAGACATTTCATCACCATTTTTCCACTGCAGCAACCTACATCTCCAAGATGTTACCATATTTGGTCTTCCAAAGCTCAAACTCCTCCTCAGAGGGCCAATTAAATGCAATAACCTAGTCAGCTTTGATCCTGTATGGGGTGTATTTTATTACCACCCGGTTGGCCTCTTTGTCAAATTATTCAAGGAAGATACTTGTGTGAGTAAGCTTATCTATACTATTCTTTAACATTTCCACATCAACTCCATCACAGATTAATGCTTCCTAAGTTGCTATTACTTTGCTTTCTTGATCCTTCTATTCCTATAGAGGTTTGACTTCACCATCCTCATTTAGAATGTCTGGGAGTAAACTAAAACTCCATTCATCAAATCTCCTAATCAGCTCCCCAATCTTCATTTTTAGTGGTTCAATCAACCCTTGAAATTCCTTAATTGCATTAACAAGCTTAAGGGTTGGGATAATGCTAGATGGCTTACTTGCATCATGTTTGATCAAATAGCCATATCTCTCAATTCCTAGGCTCTGGGAATCCATTTTTCCATCAGTGAGATGGCAATTTCCTTGTCCCTATCAAAACTCCTTATTGTAGCAAACATGGAAGAGTAGTTTGAATGAATATTGATTAACCTTCTCTTAATCCCCTTATTTTCCAATACCACCGTCATAATCTTCATGTTGCTCAAATGAATTAATTCATCAAATTGTTGACACCTCTCTTCATAATTCTTGAGTTTCTCCATCAACTCTTCCTTGGTGATTTCTTTTGTAGGAGGTACATCTGATGTACTTGGAATTGACATTGCAATGGGCACATCCTCAAAGCTGGAAGGTACAACTTCAGTTGGGACTGAAGGAGGTGAAATAATAGGAGATGATGGAATTTTCTCTTGTGGAGACAAGGGAGGAAGAATTGCTACTTGTGATGGGCCTAGTGCATGCATTGACTGAAACTTCTCCTTCAATAATGCAATTTGCAATTGCATCTTAGCAATTTTATGTTGTCCCACCTTGTACTCAACCACTATACCATTGTACTTTGTTATGAATTTGTCCCTCTCCCAAGTCAGGGAATCTACTATAGCTTTGGTGAATTGAGATACATTAACATTCAATGTAGCTACCACTATAGTTGATGTATCAGATACCCTTTTAATTATTAGCCCTCCTCTAACACTTGCAGCTAGCTCTATAACCTCTAGCTTTTTATTATTTGGGGATAAGGCCCAAATAGCCAATGTGTCCCATTAGGCACTGAATATTGATCCTTAGAGTGCCAATGTCATTTATTCCTCAGTGTTCAAAATTGGAGCACCGTGCCTTTTGACTATGTCAAAGGAAATTGTTGATGTAAGGTCCCATTCTGGTAATAGACACACACCACTCTTTTTGACTAGTTCTCTTCCCTCTGCTACTATGATGTCTTGATACTTTTCCCTCATTTCTTCATGGACCTTGGCCTTTATGACCTCCCTGGGTAGCTCTAGATTTGCAATTCTTTTCATGTCTACACTTTCAGCATATTGATCTTAAATACTCTCCAAATATACTCTTGAAAGGATTGTGTTTTTACAAATGCATCATCATTCATAAAATTTTCACAAGCTTCTATCCTTACATCATCAAAATTGTTTATCCACCTTAAATCTGGTTTACTCAATATGATACTTAAGGTTTGTGGCATTTTGTCTCTTTGGGGAGAAGGCATACCTTGCCTCATCTCATCTTCTGTGACAAAAATCTCCTCATCGGACTCATCTGTTGGATAATCAACTAGGTCGCTTGACTCAACCTTTTGCTTCTTTACTGGTGGCTCCCTTTATGGTGATGGTCTCCTAGGAGGTGAATCAAGATCAATTATCTGTGGGGTGGATGAATATGGAGGTGAAGGTAGTGGCAATTTTTTACTGAGGGGAGGATGCCCTTGACTCCTCTGATTGGGTAGGAGTGGCAATTGTCAACTATTTCTATATACAATGCTCTTTCTCCTAGAAAAAACTTGCACCTTCTTTGGTGGTTGGTAAGTGGGCCTTTCTTCTATCATAGGGGCTTTCCCCATATCTTGTTCTTCAATGACCATAGCCTTTACGTTATCTTGAATCACTCTTTCTTCTTTCAGAGTTGCAACAACTTTATCAAAATTCTATAAAACTTTTTCCACTCTCAATATCACTTCCTTTATATCAAGCAAAGTTGTGAATTGAGGATCTTTCACCCTTTTTCTCTCTCCAATTTTTCAAAGACAATCCACTTTATCTTTTTGTTTTCTTGATTCTGAAAATCAAAAATATTTCTAATAATGTCCTCAGGGAAAGAGAATTTATGAACAAAATTTCCTCCCCTTACTCTATCCTTCAACCAAACCATAAAACCTTCAAGTTCATAGTTCCTATGTGCTCGCAACTACATTCCATAAGGCTTGATTTTATCAATGATATTCTTCCACCCATCAATTATCATGATAAAATCTGAAAATGTTGTATAAGTTGGAAAGAAGGTTCCTTTCCTCATATTGAATAAGTGATTATCCTCTACATCTTCGAGCTGCCACATGACTTCAAGGAAGCCAATCCTTAATGGTACATCCCTAGGGAGTACATGAGGTGTGTTTCTTGTTCCATACACCTAGAGAGCTCTACAATCCTAATAAGGAACACTAGTATAGAAACAACAATATATGACTAAAAAAACTACTAAAAACTGCTTATAAATGACTGAACATAATCATGTGACCATTAGTAGTTTATTGCCAGTCATTTATAACATGACCAGATTGATGTCTAAACCCTTTTTAGCCATTTATTGATTGTTTTGATTGATCGATTTGGTAGTATATTTAGTCGTTTATTTGGTCATTGATTGTTGTAATGTGGTCACTTATTTAGTCATTTTTTTCACTAATATATTTAGTCATTGATTATTGTAATCTGGTCACTTATTTAGTCATTTTTATTCATTGATTTATGACCATTGGTAGTGTATTTAGTCATTAATTTTAATCATCATTTTGATCAATTTAGTAGTATATTTAGTCATTTTTATTCACTATTCATTGATTTCTATCAAGTATATTGAGTCAATTTAATTATTAATTAATGTCAATCAGTAATATATTTAGCCATTTTAACTAACTGATATTTGAGGATTTAAACATAAAACACAAAAATACACATCAATCATCAATTGCACACAATAAGACAGCCATTGAGAAGGAAAAATCATTGAACTTTATTAATAAAAGAAAGGTTTTCTAGTTACAACTTAGAAATAGAGTATTACAATTTTTATTTTTAGTCACAAGACTAAAAATCTGAGTTATAATGCACAAAAATGACAAGAAAGAAACTTCTCCAAAAAAAATTTGCAATGATGGAAACGCATGCTTAGAGCCCTTCAATGCGAGCGCATGCCCCTTTCATCTCTTAAAACTTCTACAATGTGGGCAATCTTCTTGGAGCAAGTTGTAACGTGTAGAATTCAAGGAGAGTGTTGATCGTGTCCCCATATATGAAGCTCTCTCCTTCAATGCAATCAACAATAACCCAGCTAGAATCTTTCATCCTTTATATGCAATGTGTCATCTAATATGAGCAACAAGGTGCTGCCTTTTCTACCATGAATGAAGTTGTGCCTTAATAAAACCAAAAAAATTAATATTAGTCTCAATTTAGAAAGAATAAAAGTGCATTTTATATTGCAAGTTTACAAAAGTAAGTCAAAACACAACAGAAAAAAATAAAAAAATTGTAGGGGGCAGATCACATCCACAAACATGGGAGAGCTATGCAAAACTGGAGAAATTGGCTTGGAAAATGAAGGCAGTAGGGTATTTCCAGATTCAATACTTTTACTTATGGAATAGAAGAAAAAAGAATCATTTATTGTTGGAATCAAGGAACACTGAGAGGGGGGTGAATCAGTGTTATGCTATTTTTAACTTTATTGATTTGATCCTTAAAGTACTTATAACATTCAACCAAAATAAAGATGTATGAACATAAGACAAATAACCACAACACCATAACACAAGGATTTTTACGTGGAAACCCTATTAGCGAAAAAACCACGATGGAGGTCAATCCACAATATTATCTAAGTATACTCAAAATGAAAGTTTACAAAATGGGAATGCACTTGCATTCAGGCACACTGCCTAGAGCTCACTGCACAAAAACATAAAGGCTCACTGCCTTACAAAAGGTTTGGATTACATCCAAAAGATTGAACTAATAAAGTAGCATCTACAAATGCCTAATTACAGTTCTGATTAGGTTCATAAATCGATTTATGGACCTTCTGTCTGATTTTGCACTTCTGCTCTATTCTGCTTCAATTTGCTTCACAAGATCCTTAATGCACAAGTGAAACTGTGCATAATCGCTTTACAACTCTTCTGACATTCGCAACACACATCAACATTCATCGGACATTACATTAAAATGATATAATCGATCACTTATATATATCTGCGACTAAAGATTTAATCGCAACATGTTGCTTTCAACAAAAACATAAAAATATTTACAAACTGTCAACTCAAATCATGAATAATATTCAATGTGCCTCAACCAAAGTCAGCCACAACATAGTTAGGACCTAAATCAAAATGCTTAAACACAAAAATAGTTAAATAATTACTCCTCGAATATCCACAACACACTACTTTGACTAAGTCGGCCTTCATGCACTGATGAACAAAAAATTAACCAACTGGGTCTTCTAACTTGCACACAAATCGATACAAGGCACTAAGATTCACAGATAACACAGATAATACACCAAAAAATCCTCCTTGAGATCCACAACTCAAAATACTAACAGAAAATTTCATGTGAATCAAAGAACACAAAACTGTCGGATGCTTTGTTCTAGCTTAACAAATAATCACTGATCTTCAATCTGTCTGCCGGTATGACCAAACGATGACATGCAAATCAAATCATTGACAAGGGTTGCCATCAATGACAACACCAAAAAAAATTGCAATGTCTCTTTCCAACAATCTCCCCCTTTGGCATTGATGGCAACACTTAGTTAAAAATGACTAAGTGTCGGATCAGTACCAACATGAATTACACTGCCAACTTCAAAACTTCAAAAAGATCTTCAATCACAACTCAAAACTACAACTCGTCCTTAGATGAATATACATTTTTCACTGTTCTACTCTCCCCCTTTGACATCAATGGAAAATATGGGGAATCTGCATACTAAAAATCAAACAAAAACTTCAAACTGCATATGTACAAACTTGCTTCTACAACTTACACAAACTTGAAAATATCTGCAAAATTGGTCTTCAATAAGCTCAAACTTGTGTCCCAACCCTTCTTGAGACTCTCTAGAATCGTCATGTGACCACAAAATAAATAAGATTGCATCTTTGCAAATTCAAGATTCACTGGATCACTGACCGCCATAGCATCTTGTGCTTCCTTCAATGCACTCAACATTGTTTCCATCTTCAGACCAATTAGGCCTCTAAGCTCACATGATCTTTCGACAATTCTGTCATTATTATGCTTCAGACTCTTTATCTTGTCAAGTAGAGATATGACCTAACTTTCTTGCTCTCCAATAGAAACAGTCAAAGGATCGAAAGCATCATAAATAGTAGCTAACTGTTTCTCATGATCCTTTATCTTTTTCTCATTGTCCTCAGTAAATTTTGACAAAGATAAACATGACTTATAGATCTTTCCACCTTCAGATAGAGCACTTTGAATATTCTTCACGCATGTCGCTAATAGATATTTATCATTAGCTATCATACCTTTCAACCTACTGAACCTTTTAGCATCAAACTCCTTTTGAACCTTTACCATAACTGACTACTCAAGGGACTCAAAATGAGTACTTACAGAATTAATAAGCTTCTTCAGCTCACCGGAGGGAGAACCAGATGGATCCTTAACATGAGTAGGCATGATTCTCTCCAAAACACCAAATGCAAGGCTCAATAACTCACTATCCTCAATGTGAGACTTCAACAATTCTTCTCTAGCCTTCGCCTGCGCAAATGATGCAACTTTCAATTTCTGAATCAAGGACAAGGTAGACAAATTAATAGGACCTTCACCCAATTCAAGGTCAAACTCTTCCTACTACACTTCCAAAAATTTCTTCACTGCCTCTGTAGTGTCTCTTGCTTCCATTGGAACTTTCTTTATTTCAACCTTCTTTCCTTCAACTACTATTTCTTCAGCCACAGATTTTTGCTTATCTTTAGGAACTTCAACTTCTTCACTTGACATCTATTTTTCTTCAACCGACACAACTTTAAGAGCTTCAATCTCCATAGGAACTTTTGTATCATGCACATCACGAGGAATCTGAGTGTCTTCAACTGTGACTTCTCATTAGGGGAAATTTACATAAAAAATGGGTTTCCTAAGGAACTCTAAAAAAGAAAAAATTATCTCAAATAATACAAATTATTTAAATATAAAAAATATAAATTACTTAACTACATGAGTTAAGTGGGGACACATGTTTCTATTATAATTCCTTAAAAAACTCAAGTCCATTATTTTTTTAAAAGTGGTAACATATATTTTTATTGACAAACTCAAGTTCACTTTTCATTTTAGATTATTTTTTTCTTGATTTTTTATTTTTTATTTAAAAAATCTTAAACTCAAGTTCATTTTTTTTAAAAAAGTGGTAACATATATTTCTATTATAATTTATTAAAAAACTCAAGTTCATTTCTTTTCTTGATTATTTGTTTTTATTTAAAAAATGGTAAAGTAAAAGTAACTTTAGATATTTTATTTTATTTATATTTTATTTTAAATTTATATACTAGTATATTTATATTTAAAAATATATATCTAAAGTAGTCAAGGGATATCTTTTTTCCATAGTTTATTTGATTTTCTCACTTTTTTTTTCTTCCATCATTTTTATTTTTAAATTTTCTATTTTTTTTGGTTTGATATTTTTGGTGATTTTCTCCAACTTTTTCTCCTTCCAATTGTTTCCAAATTTTTCCAATTTCTTTTTTTATTTTTTTTTTATTTTAAATTTCTTTTTGGTTCATGTGATTTTCTCACTTTTGCTCCTTCAGTTTTTAATTTCTTTTTGGTTTTATTTTTGTTTTTTCAAATTTCTTTTCTTTTTTGGTTTTATTTTTTTATTTCTTAAGTTTTTTTTATTTCCTTTTTGGTATTTTTTTTTTTTTATAAATTTACGTAGAAAAAATGAGTGCTCTCATCCCAACCCCGATGTGACTATATAACACTTATCGGCGTAATTAAATCAAGTTTCATATTATAGATTTATGAGTTTATATATTTATAATTTTATATATATATAAATTTATGATTTTATAGATTAAGATTTATTATGTTATGTAGTTTATTTAAATAAACACTTTTATAAGTTTTATAAACAGTGGCAAAATACAAGTAAATTTAGATATTTTATTTTATACTTAGTATTTTATTTTATATAAATTTTATATATTAAATCAAGTTCCATATTATAGATTTATATTTATTATGTTAAATATGTTTATAGCAAGTTTTATGATTTTAAATATATGATAAAGTTTTTGAACTATATAAAATTTAAATAAGTTTACTAAAATATTTTTGAAATGCTTTTTATATTTTTTTTTGTTTTAAGAATGAAAATATTTTTTTAAAAACATAATAATTTGTATAATAGAATTTAAGAATATAAATCTAAAAAACAAAAAGAATATTTTATATTTAGAAAAATGAATGAGATAGAATAGGATATGTAGAGTTAAATTAACCATCATGAGTTAATTCATAGGATTTTAGAAAGTTTTATTTTATAAAATAAATAATTTTATTTTTATTTTGGATGATGTCACTATAATAGTTGATGTCATTTTTTAATTAATTTTTGATAACTCAAAAAGTTGATGATGTCATCCTTAGGAGGCCCATTTTTTATGTAAATTTCCCTTAATATTTACCTATTCATCCATCGGACCAGATGCAGTACCTTCATCATGTACTTCTTCAGAGACAACATTGATTTTGTTCTTTAACAAGACTTCTTTTAAAATTCTCAGTTTCTTTTGCTACCTCTTCAATCCTACCAATCATAAGCTTGTCTACTCTTGTTTTTCTCTTGAGAACCTTCTTAGCTTCATTCAGGATTGACTTCATATACTGAATAGATATTACCAGACATAAGTTTGCAAGAATTCGCTCTCTCATTTGCTCTTCTTCTATCCTTGCACTTACTCTCCTCATTTCCAGAATTTCATACAGTTCTTTAGGTAATTGAGACATTATTTCAACAAGAGTCGTATTGAAATTATTCAAATATTTTATTGTAGCCTCCTCAAGAACTCTTTGGCCAACACTATCAAAAGTTTCATACAATTCACATAGGGGCTTAAGATTGCCATCCTTGATTATACCTCTCTCAACTTCCTTTACAGACATATTTGGTTTGTCAATTTTCACTTTCTTCTTTTCTTTCTCTTCTTCACTGAAGGGCTTTTCCTTAGTGACTATTTTTGCTTGGGTTCCCATATGCTTTATTTCTCTCACTTATTCATCAGATAATGTCTCTTCATCTTCTGAAACAACTGCATAAACTCATGTGCTCTTAGCCTTCTTCCTCTTACTGGATGCCTTGACTTGAGCCTTCACATGACGTGTCTTCTTTGCAGGACCAGATAGGGGTGCAGAGCTCCCTAAATCCTTAATATTTGCATGAATGTATGCCCTAATGTCTTCAATATGCAAGATGTCGTAAGGAACATACGAAAATGCATCTAAGGGCTCGATCTCAATAGACTTGAAAGGATGCCACTTGAATTTCGGGCGAGGTCTATCCTTGACCTCAACTACTAATGGAGTAGCCGTTTTCACAAATTCACAAGTTTTCCCGATAAATACCTTTTCGCCGGAATAGGGTTTGATCACTGAATTGCCTTCACACTTGAATCTTCGCCAAATTTTGCCAAAGTCCTCTTCAGAGCTCTCCAAACTTCTTCTTAAAGCACAAAGTGATAAATAAAAAAATAGAAATGACCTTTTATCATTCGCAAACCTAACCCTTTTGTTGCAATAAATACTTTTACCCTAACTCATCCAGATACCTTGTTTCTATGCACTATGAAAGATAATTCTTCTACTAGCCTTCAACTCTACATAATGAACTCTCCAACTGTTTCAATAGCATATGTAGATCATCAATGCAATCACTACACTCATCCACATCTCGGTGTCAATTACCGACAGGGGGTTAAAGAATTTTCTTGACACCTCCCCCTAGGCCAAAGGCCTAAAACTAATTCCCAGAGGAATTACCAGAAGCAGGTTCTGGTGCTGGCTCATTTCCTACAACAGATGGACTCTTCTTCACCCATGTCCTCTTCATTTGCTTCTTGATCTCATCTGTAGTGACTTTTCTTTTTCCCTTTTCATCCTTCTACATGTTTCTTTGATTCACCGGACCTCTTCTACATAATCTAGCAATATGACCGGGTTTGTTAAAATTTTAGCACACCACATTTCTCTGTCCAGACTAGTTGTTCCATTAATTTTCTCTTGATTTGTACTAGTTAGCAATATAGCCAAATCTATTGCATGTATAACATCTAGCATCTCTATAAATTTGTTCATCATATTTTTGCATTCATTTGACTTATGACCATACTTATTAAAATTATAGCACAGACCTAAGAATGATGGACCACTTGGATTCATTCTACTCCTACATTGTGTCACCATGTGACCAAACTTATTACAAACAAAACAGTGACCATTGAATCTTTGAGCATTAGGTTGTCTTACCAGATACCTTATAGATTTGTTCATCTGATTTCCTTTCCTAAATCTCCTTTGTCCAAAATTCCTTTGCCCAGATTTGGAACTTTCTCCTTCCTCATATCCCAAACCTCGCTTGTCACCTTTAGTCCTTTGACTTTTAATCAATTCATCAAGATTAGCTGAGCTAATCTTGAACTTCTCCTTGAATTCATTTGCAGTAGAAAGTTCATCTCTAAGATCATCAATCTGCTTTTCCAGCTCTTCTTCATTATGTCTGGATTGTTCCAAGTCAAGCTCCAACTGATTGAATCCATCAGTAATTTAGTTGCATTCTTCATATTTCTCTTTCAAGGACTGGGCAAGCTTCTCTTCATTCTTCTTTTTGTCTTCAATCTCCTTGGTCATCCTCATCATAATAGATTCCATTTCATACTTTAGGACTACATTATCTCTGGCAAACTTTTCACATTCTTCTATCTTTTCCTTCAAGGTTTGACTCAATTTTTCATCTACAATGCGTTTACTGTCTTCCTGCTTGATCTTATCACAGAGTTCCCTTCTCTTCTCCCTAGACTTATTGATTTTATCTTTCAATGACTCAATGAATTTTTCAGCATCCAAGAGATTTGCTTACAATTCTTGGACTTCTGATTTTGACTAATCAAGATCATCTAGGACCACCAAAAGTTCTTGTTGAAGACTGCTTGAATCCATTGAAACACTTTTCAAGATCTTCCCCAAGCTGTTAAACTTCTTCTGAGGAACTAATCTTTGATACCAATTGTTGGAATCAAGGAACACTAAGAGGGGGGGTGAATCAGTGTTCTGCTATTTTTAACTTTATTGATCTGATCCTTAAAGTACTAATAACATTCAACCAAAATAAAGATGCATGAATATAAGAAAAATAACCACAACACCATAACACAAGGATTTTTACGTGGAAACCTTGTTAGGGAAAAAACCACGGTGGAGGTCAATCCACAATATTATCTAAGTATACTCAAAATGAAAGTTTACAAAATGGGAATGCACTTGCATTCAGGCACACTGCTTAGAGCTCACTGCTCAAAAATAGAAAGGCTCACTGCCTTACAAAAGGTTTACATCTAAAATATTGAACTGATAAAGTAGCATCTACAAATTCCTGATCATAGTTTCGGTTAGTTTCATCAATTGATTTATGGATCTTTTGTCTAATTTTGTACTTCTGCTATGTTCTACTTCAATTCGCTTCACAAGATCCTTAATGCACAAGTGAAACTATGCATAATCACTTTACAACTCTTCTAACATTCGCAACACACATCAACATCCATCGAACATTACATTAAAATGATATTTATCGATCACTTATATATATCCGCGACTAAAGAATTAATCGCAACATGTCAACTTCAGCAAAACATAAAAATATTTACAAACTATCAGCTCAAATCATGAATAATATTCAATGCGCCTCAACCAAAATCAGCCACAACATAGTTAGGGCCCAAATCAAAATGCTCAAGCACAAAAACACTTAAATAATTACTCCTCGAATATCCACAACACGCTATGTTGACTAAGTCGGCCTTCATGTACTGATGAACAAAAAATTAACCAACTGGATCTTCTAACTTGCACAAAAATCAATAAGAGGCACTAAGATTCATAGATAACATAGATAATACACCAAATAATCTTCCCTAAGATCCAAAACTCAAAATACTAACAAAAAATTTCATGTGAATCGAAGAACACGAAACTGTCAGATGTTATGTTCTAGCTTAACAGATAATCACTGATCTTCAATATGTCTACTGGTATGACCAAATGATGACGTGTGGATCGAATCACTGACAAGGGTTGCCTTCAATGACAGCACCAAAAAACATTTGCAGTGTCTCTTGCAACATTTATCTGCTATCATAGTGAAAAGTTAGGCAAGTGCATTTGGTTTATTAAACATGGCCCCTGGTACAACTATTAGAGTTGTTAAGAACCTTTAAGCATGTTCTGATTTTCACATTGCATTTAAATTCATCTCCAAGATTGTTGCAAGAGAAATTGTTATGAGAGATGTGAACCATTTCCATCATTTTAAATAGGGACAATGTTCTTGTGGAGAATATTGGTGATGCTAAATGAAACAATCTAAAAAATAGGCTTGCACTATAATAATGTGCACCACATCATATATCCAGTAATAATGAAGGGACATCCATCAAAGCATAACAAGTATTTTTTATCATATGTTGTAGTTACAAGTGCCTTGCTATACATACATGAAAATGTGAAAGCATAGACAAGGCAAGAAAACTGTTTCAGAAAATGCCTCAAAGAAATGTGATACCATGGAATTTTGTGATTGAAGGATATGTTCAAAATGGGTTTTTTCTGAAAAGTCCTTAGAAAATTTTAAGAAAATGCAACCAATGGGTGTAAATCCCAACTCCTCAACCTTTGAAAGCATCCTTCTTGCTTGTGTGTGAATTGGAGCTTTGGATGAGGATATGAACATCCATCAAAAGCATATTTGCAAGTGGTTTTTTATCAGATATTTTAGTTGCAAGTTCCACTTCGGATCACCAAATCCTTCAAAAAACCTTTTGCACAACTACCACAACACCACACGGCTATTGTTGGGCCTTTGCGGTGATGTGTGGAAAGCTCCCCGCATCACCGCGAAGGCCCAACAACAATCATGCGGCGTTGCAGTGGTTGTGCAGAAGGTTTTGTGAAGGCTTTGGTGATCCAAAGTGGAACTTGTAACTAAAATATCTAATAAAAATCCACTTCCAAATATGCTTATACCTTAATGAGAAATAATCACTCATATAACTAGTTAGTTGGAATAAAATTGGGAGATAACATGAGTGCTCAATTAGCAATAACAATATTGAAAGCACCTTCCTTGAATGTGAGTGCAATTCAAGAAGTTAGTTCAAACACCAACTTGTCTCAACAAACGGTACTTAAGCTTCCTCAGAAATGTGGTGAGTGTGCAAGATTTTCCTCCATTTGTTTTCTCCTTGCTCGCTACCATAGAAATTTGTGTCTGTCTATGTTTGCTATTCAAGGGACCCCCAAAAGTTAGTTCAATTCCACCTTTCATGTGGGAAAACATTGGTTATGGTGCATATTAAAGCTAAGTTTCTTTGGTTGGGATGTTGGTTCTACATTTTGTGTTGTAAGAAGTTGGATTCTATGGATATCAAGTCTCAAACTTCTGCTCTAAAATTGTGCCTTGTGACATTGAACGTGCTACATCATATTACACATTCAAGCATAGTAGATGACAATTTATTCCATTAGAAAATGAGGGGAGCCTTCTCATCAATGGATAAGCTATTGTAAAGAGCCCACAAATATTGATACAAGCTCTTGAGGAGTGACCTAGGAAGAATGAGAGCAAGGTTTCTGGACTTTCAAGGTTCTTGTTGTGTGAATATTATTGAAACTATGGAAAAAAAGATGTTATGTATATAATCATAAAGATTCCAATGCATGGTATTTTGCATAGGTTCAAACATTCTTTGTAAGGCTTAGTTTTGGGTGGGCACAAACATTTCATGACATACCTTCTTCCTAATTGTGGAAAACCATTAGAAAGACACATTTGAGTTGCAAAATATAGGGAACATATACTCTCAGTCATTGCTTCTCTGGGTGGTATAGAATTAGGTGGATACCGTGAAATAGAGTACATTATACGCTATCTTATGTACCGAGGAAACTTCTGTCAAGATCTGAGCAAATAAATGATTCTTTTACTGTAAAAACATTATACCTTCCATTCTTAGTGTATCTACTGTAATACCTCTCACTAACATTGTTATTTTATTGACACCATTATCCTACTACCTCTGCAAAAGAGCTCCATTTGAAGGCATCTTGACTACATATTATGCACAAAAAAACTCTACAAGTGCAAAAAGACGTTTGCAAGAAAAAATATGAATTCATTGAAACATTACTGTCTAAACAACATAATATCTTCAAATGAAGGAGCATTGTAACTGTGACTGAGAAAACACTATGTAGGCATTGTTAGCACTGAGAAATGAAAAAGATAACACATTGAATTAGGTGACTGAGATCACCGAAAGGAATATCATTGTTAGAGAGTTGAAAACTATGAATTATCATTTGTCCTATAGGACTGAGAAAGGAAGAACACTGTCAAATAGTGATTGAATCATAACAAACAATACAAAAATAATGAAAATTATTGTCAAATGGTGACAAAGATATATCCTCTAATTCATTTGCACATGGTGATTGAGAACACAGTGAGTAAGAAGTAAAAGAGCACTAGATCATAGTACTACAAAATGGTCATGATTTATGCAATGAACTTCACTGTTCTTTTGATCACAAAGGAGATCAAGATAATAACCAACATATTGATGTGCACAAAGAATATTCATGGAGTGAAAACTTCCTTACAAATCAATTACCACAACAGAGTTTGAGGTGAATTGCACCTACTATTTTATGTTGATATGGATATGTTCTAACCTATAGTTAATTGTTGTAGATAACAGATAGGCTAAATAGTTGTTCATATACCATTGTTTCAAATTCAAAATTGTTGGTTCTTTCACAATTGTTTGCTTCATTTATTTAATCTAAGACAACCTGTTGTATAGAAAATGCTCTCAAAATCAGAATAAAATCCTTTATTTTAGGAAGACCGTTCAGAAACTTCCCATCATAACAATGAACAAAAGCATCAGTCATTAACCTAAACTTTGCAAGAGTTTCATCAAATTCTACTTTTCCACTAAATTTTCCATTCTGAATTTTATTCCCGATTTCATCCATGAAGAACTTCCTCGGCCTATAGATCTTTTTGTTAGCCATAACTTTACCAGGTGTCGAGGATAGGTTCAACTTTTTACTCAAGCAACAATTGACAAAATTTAGCCTTACCAAATATAATGTGTTGAAAAGCTCTTTGAAGTTATTCTCAAAAAGAGTTCCTGAGAGTATAATATGCAGTTTTGAATTAACCTTTTTGCATGAATTTTGTATCTTTAATCACCTATTTCGAGCTCGATGACCTTCATCAAGAACAAGAAGACCTGTTCTCTCTAAAACTAGTTTTCCAATATGCTTAGGCTCTTCATGAAGGCTCATATTTGTTTCACAAGTGGGTGGCATAGAAGAAAAAGTGTGCTTGTTATTGGCTACAATATTTTTGTATACCTAACTTGTGAGACAAATGTGAGCCTTCCTGAAGAGGCTAAGCATATTGGAAAACTTATTTTAAAGAGCCTAGGTCTGCTCATTCTTGATGAAGGTCATCAAGCTCGAAATAGTCGATTAAAGATATGGAATTCATGCAAAAAACCTTAATTCAAAATTATGCATTATACTCTCAGGAACTCTTTTCTAGAATAACTTCAAAGAGCTTTTCAACACATTGTATCTGTAAATGGTGGATCTAAACCTGCTCCAACATGAACAAACAATCAAACATTAGTCCATAAAAAAATCTAAACTAACATTCCCCATGAGATTCATTCAAACACAAGAACATGGAAAATAAATCAAAGTAATCAAATGAAAGCTAATTAAATCCTATTCTAATGCTCAAACCAGCATCCCATGGGGGAATTGGTGCTTCTTTGATGTGGAAAGAAGCCCTTTCCCAATTCCTTGATAAGCTTGATGATGATTGATTGATCCTTGATGAAGAATGACAATAACCTTGTTATGATTGATGAAATTTCATGCTAACATGGATGAAAATGGATTCAAATGAGCATAATGATCTTCAATGGATTGTGGATCCTCAGACAAATAGAGAAGGCCTCTATTTATAATGGAGAAGGATGGAGGAATGCAAAATGGGATGAATGTGGGACAAAACATCAACCAATGACAAAATGCCACTTGTCAACATGCTAGTGGACAAAGGTGGAGCACATTTGGATGAATGTGCACAGTAATGCTATTACGTGGAAATTCAAAATTGGAGAAATGGCATGTTGGAGGGAGAAGAAAGGAGAGTTAATGCCACTTGGCTCAAGAAAAAGAACATGTAAGAGGCCTTTAATTCCTTGTTGGAGGACAAGACCTTTTGGGAGGGAGAATTCAAATTTGAGGAATATTCCAACTTTGATGCCTTTTTTAATGAAAATAGATGAATTTATAAATCAAATAAATTGATTCACTTGTGCAAGTTGCAAAATCTAGAGGATTTGAGTGATTAGAGTTAGGATTAATCATGAGTTGATTAACTTAGATGAAGATTTAGCTGATTTGACATTTTGACTTTGATTTTTGGATTTAAATAAATCAAGATGACAGGAATAATGAATTTAGACTTAATTAAATAAAGTTGAATTTATTTAATTAAAAGGGGATGGTGTTAGATTTAAATCAAATAAACATTAGTTTATTTAATTTAAAGAAGTTGACCTTAGAACTTGATTAAATAAAATGAATTATTTAATTAAAAAAGGAGAATAGGATTAATTAAACAAAATAGTCTATTTAATTAATAGGAGAATGATTTAATCAGATAAAATTGATTCATTTAATTAAAAGATGAAATATGATGAATTTAATCAAATAAAGATTATTTGATTAAATGGTTAGCAAAGGAGACAATTTAGGACGAACTGGTGTTAGTAAATCAGGATCAAGTGCATGGGACCAATCTGTATATTTTGCGTGTCTACATTTTGTCCCTCTTTGAAGCAATGTACCTGTTGCGTTGGTTCAAAGAATAACCTTGTCGAGATCAAAAGTTCAAAAAAATTTCTAATTTTTTTGGATGCCCTAGCAAAAAGAAGTATACTGGTACACTACCCCCTTGAGAGATCGAGCAAAAAGTTTGATTTGAGGGTCGATCTCGTGATAAAGAGGTTCAAGATGGATGTATGGATGGTTATGATGATGATGCAAATGAGATGTTTTAAGATGCTTAGAATAACCAATCTATATTATCCTAAATATCTTAAATGATGATGTAATGCATGTGAGATGGATGATATGAGAAGCCATGATTATGAGATGTGTGTATGCTAATGGTTTGTGGATGCATGATGGACATGACATTATGTTAGTGTGAAAAGAGGATAGAAGAAATGAGATGATGAAAAGAGGATCCAACAAGTCCATGATCTACGAGACTTTATTAGAGATGATGATAATGATGATGATGATCTTCTTATCAGGAATTGGGATTTTAAAAGGGCTACTTACCTTATGTTTGATAACACAAATAGGCACGATGCATCAAGGTATAAAGAAACAAGATGTCGTTGTGCCTAGTGTGATGGACTTTGACTCAACAATCAAATAGGAGTATTCTTGTTCACACCTGGCATACGGAACCTTATTCAGAATGCAGTTCAAATATTTTAAACATCTCAGACCAAAAAATAGAAAGGAAAGCCTTCCTATGTGGTCAAAAAGACACCTAAAACACCTTCCCTACAGACCAAACAAAGTAGGCATGACCGAGGTTATATTACAAGAATATCCAACAAGCACAATAGATAAAAAGATAATGATCATTGCCCCATTCCTTTCTCTCTAAATCCCTTTGTTTGGACATCATCAAGAGGTCATCAAAATGAACGCAATAAGATAAATAAAAAGAAAAAATCAAGTACACAAACAAGCCAATTTTCTTCATACCTCTAGCCAAGACTAAACTGCAATGATGCATGATGTTGATGTCCATTGTAGGAAGGATTCATCCTAGGATATGATGTTATCAAATGATTTGGGATAGACTAGATGATGGGCTATTAATACCAAGAGTTGACCAACTTGTTTACTTACTGACCTAGACTTGAGACCCTAACGTTTGAGTTTTCACTTTTGAACTGCTAGACTCGTTTCTAATTGTTTCACCAAAGGTTGAGATTGATGATGATTTATTATGAGTGAATTTTTATTGTGGATGAAAGCGAGATGGGATGGATGGATTTTTTCAAATATTTGGATGTTTTTGATATTTTTGAAATGTTTTGAGGCTATTTTTGGTTTTTTAAAGATGTTGCAACTGTTTTGATTTTTCAAATTTTCTAATTTTTTTGTGTTTTATGAGATTTTATGAATGTTTTTGGATTTTGTGTCTTGGGGGTTGATCAAAGATTAGCCTTGCCTACGTTTAAGATCAAAGACGACGTAGTTCGGATTCCATGTTTTTGATGTTCTTTTTTTTAATGTTTTTTTTTTTGGATTTTGATATGATTTTGGATGTTTAGGGATTTTCTAGGTTTTTTGAATGTTTTTCGATTTTTCACCCAATTTTGACATTTGGATATGGACATGTGTGATGATATCAGTTCTCTGTTTGGGATTTTGTTGAAAACCAAGCTAGGGTTGATTGATCAAATTGACGGATTGATGATGATAACATTTTTGAGGATACACAACAATGCAAGGATAGTGTTAAGAAACATGAGGATTAAGATGGATATCCCAAGATGATTGATTGATTGGATTTGATTGATCAGGATTTTGAAGCCTAATTTGGAACAAAAGTTGGTTTTGGATGATTTGATATGACATTGAAGTACAAATTAGATGCAACTGATATTGATTGTTCGATGAAAGATAAATCTTGATAAGGAACATCTTATCATCAAAATATGCCATGCACTAGTGATTTGGAATTTTTGCTCACAAGTGGTTTGACCAATTTGATTTTATGTTTGTCAATGTTCAGATCACCACATAAGGTGGAAGATATAGATCAAGATTTACTCTCGAAGCAAGATGTAAATATTTTCCCCCAGTGTCTAGCAATGTTTGGAATGCCATTAGTGGATGCTGGATGCTTGGCTAGGTGTATGGATGGATGGATGTGGTAAGCACACAAAGGATGCCAAGTATTATCTTGCGATAAGATAACAGGTTCAGATAGAGGATGGTTATTTGGATAATGTTGGGTAGGATAGGATCAATGAAAATGACCCATGTTGATATGTTTACCATAAGCAAGTGTAAAGTGTACACCAAACTTTTTCAAGACCAAGATAATGTAGATAGATGGCAATGGGTTGGATAAATGGTTCATGGATGAATGGATTTATTATGGATAAGATGGATGGAATGTTGGATTTATTATGGATGGGATGAGATGCTTCCACCTGAACTAGCACATGCAGATGCTCGATTCTACACATGACACCTATTTTCCAGGTTTTCATCATGCTACCTGTCCAAAGTGCCACCAAAGTGGTTTTTACTAGAGGACGATTTTTCTCTTTACTGTTTTCAATCCTTTTTTGGATTTTTTCATATTTTTTGATTTTTTTGTATGTCTCTGTGAAATATTTTTTAAGCTCATGTTGAACCATCTTATGGTGTTGATGTAGATGCTTATTTCATACAGTGTCATCAATATCCTGCTTGAAGAAGCTGCTTTTCCAAGATACATGCACTTGAATGCAACTTTTGAGATTCTTGATCTGCTTTGTTGATACCAGAGTTAACTTTGTCTTTGTGTACACATCATGATAGAGTGCCTTCTGAATCCTCATGATGAAGGGTCATTTCCAATACATGGTCAATGTGAGAATTGGATATCATGCGTGGAGGCATGGATGGAGTGTGTTTAGGAATAAAAGATGGATTGGTTGATAGTTTGGAACCTTTGACTCTCCAAACTTGGGAAGATGAGCAATGATGGGTGGATACAAAAGTGTGTGTGGAATTAGGACCAACTGCTCGATATACTTTGTATGTTGCTTGAGAAGCCTACTTTTGCCTTTGTGGACATCTTTGATGGATACTTTTCCCTTTTTATTTTTCCTCATAGTTTCTTTGACTAATGGAGTTTGATAGGGATAATCTTTCTTTGTATTCTTTGGTATCCATGTGTATTTGATTTTTCCATAGCTTCTTTTTCTTTGATGGCATTCTTCGTGATTTGATTCAAATCTTTCTTTGGATGTTGGTCCCAATTCGTGGATAGGGTGATGGGTGGATGAAGATTCATGATGTGGCTAGTTGTAGTATTGGCATTGATTTCATCATAAGGATTCTCCGTGATTCCTATTTTGACGTTTGCTTGAGACGAAGTTTCCCCCAGTACTGAATGACCAAGACCTTGATGCTTAGGATTGCCAATAATCTGCACTGGTTCTAGGATACCCTGTTCATGTAGGCCTAATCCTCTGCCCTGATAATTCATCTGTTGAAACATTTTATTTGCAATAGGGTATGATTTACCTTGGAAATAAGGTGCTAATCCTTCTTTTCTCTGTTGTGGATCTTCAAAGGTGATAGCTTCTTCATTGATAAGATATCTTTCCCTAAAAAAGGTAAGTGATCCAAGTTTATAAGTGATAGGATCCTCCATAAGTGTGATAGCTTCTTGATTCATATCTTTGGCTTGATCTTGTGAAATATCATATTTTAATGCTTCTTCAAGAGGTGTTGATGATTCACTATCCACGTAAAAGTCTTCCTCATGATTCATTTTTGATATGCCTTTAGAGGATGTTTTCGATTCACAACTTCTATAGAAACCTTCTTCATGACCCATTTTTGATATGTCTCTAGACTTTTCTATATCTTGATCATGTGTACAAATGTTAAGAGTAGGAGACTCTTGTTCCTTGGGAATGATATTAAGAGTATGAGACTCTTGTTTTGAATGAAGATCATCTACATGTCCATCCAAAGGAAGCATCTCATGGGTAGATGGAGGAATATATGCTATGTGGATATGATCATCATTTGTGACATCTTGTATAGATAGGAGATTTTCCATTAGATCATTGTAGTATTGTGGAGATACGAATTCTTGATCTTGATTAATTTTGGAATTGCTTTTGACATGCTTTGGATCAAGTTCTTGACATGGGTCAATTTCAAAGGATGGATTGCTTATAAAGGGTTCTTGGATGTCTTCATTAGGCATAGGAAGTAGCTCAATATCATCTTGATCTTTGAGTGGACTTGGATCAAATGTTGAGTTGAAGATTCCTTCAATATCTGTAACCATGAGGTCAAAGGATGTCAATATGTCTTGGAAAGAACCATTGCTAGACTTTGGTGAAAGATGTTGATCATGCTTTGGAATAATTTCTTGAAATATGTCCTCTAACTCACTAGGTGATGTAGAGACATTTTCAACATGATTATTGGTGGAAGGATCACCAATTATAGAATTGGATAATGTTAACACTTCTTGAAATAGATCAATGTCAGAAATTGTCAGGGGGTTTTTAACATGATCAAAAAGTGACTCTTGATGTATGTTGAGTTGATCTTTGGATGAGGTAGAAACATATTCAAGGTGCTCATTGATGGATAGATCTTGATCATCATTTTCAACAATTGTAGTGGGGAGATTGTCAATGCTAGCACTAGTGGTTGAATATTCATCATTGTCCTCAATAGTTATTATTTTTTGATCAATAAGGTCTTGGATGAGATTTTTGAGTCAAATATAATTTGATGTTGTATGTCCCTTTATTTTGTGAAAATCACAAAGGTGTTTCTCATTATACCTTGGTGGTTTAACTTGAGGCTCTTGATAATTTTCATAAAAGGGGATTTTAATGAGATTTTCTTGTACCAACTGTTGCATGACCAATTCAATTGGTTCCCCAAGTGGTGTGTATTTTCGTTTGTTACCTTGTGATATTTGTACTTTAAATTGACCTTTGTGGTGATTGATTTTGTAGATGTAGTGATTGATATTTGAGATGTGGTGATAGATCTTTGAGATGTGGAGGTTGGGTTTGTTGTTGATGTTGTTGATCTTGATATCTAGCCTCTTGACATTGGAGATATTGTTCTTGATGTGGTGGACACAACTCAATGCTTTGATGACATGGTTTAACCAATGGAAGAGTGTATCGATTTTGGGGTGGAGATGTCTCTTGGCCCAATGAGTCAATTATTTTTGCAAGTGAAGCAATTTGATCTCACAAAATTTGATCTTGATTTTGATCTTGACACCCTTGATATAGTTGATTTGGTTTTTGTTCAAGCAAATTTGGAATGCATCCTTGTGGTGTTTGTATGGGATCATGGACAAATTGATTTTGGAAAATGTTCTGATTTGGGATGATGTTTAGATTTGGCATTATAGGTTGAATTTGAAAATTGTTGTGGTTAGGAATCACATTGCCTTGATTTAAGTAACTTTGATTTTGCATGGTGTTACCTTGAATTGGATCAATACATGGAGTTGTTAACATATTGTTTGGACTTTAAACAACATTTGCATGATTCGCAAACATATCTATCCCAAAGTCTACCAAGTGTGGATTCGAAATGTTCATGTTTGGTAAAGTTGTACTTGGTATATTCACATTTGGCATGTATGGATTTGGTGGGATAATGTTGTTTTGTTGAAGACTCGTGCATTGATTGTTTGGTTGATAGATTTGTAGGTTTGGACTTTGATTTGAATCTACCATAGGGAAAGGTGTTCCAAAATTTATATTGGGAATACTCACATTTGTTGTACCATTGAGGTTTGTAGGAGATAATGATCCCATGTATGGATTGTATAAATGTGAGTTTTGATAATCAATCGGCATTGTAAGGCTCTGATAGTTTGGTTGATTTAGACCACTCATGATTTATGAATCAAGTTTATATTCCATGTTTTTTCTTTTGTTTTGACCTTGTTGACCTCTAAGGGATTTAGGACCAATGATGAGATGAAGGATGAAAGGGGTGAATGATATGGGTGTTGAACTTTTAGGAACCTTGGAGGGATACTAGACTTTAGGACTTTTGGATTTTGGATTTTGGATTTTGGATTTGGATTTGGATTTGGATTGATTTGGATAATGGACTTGTAAACCCCAAGATGTTGGATATTATCTTGGAATAAACTTGTCCACAAGGATGATAATTTAAATAGATGTATGAGGAAGGATTCATCCACACACACTTAGCCAAACAAGGTGATTTTGATGTTGATTTGAAGGATTTTACCAAAATTCTAGTATGAATGATTTTTCCAATGGTTCAAAAGTTGTTTGTGAGATGGGATTTGATTGATGTTTGAGATGGATGAAATGATTAGTTGTATTTATCCTAAATGAACCTAAGAGAGACTTGTTTACAAGACCAAGGTTTTGAAGAACATGTTTTTCCCTAAGAGTACTTCAAACCAAAAGATCAATGTTTTCTCAAAAGACCATAAGACAAAAGATAAACAAGCACATGTGTAGGGTTCGATTGATTTTATCTTGATTAATGAATTGCTTTTACCACATCCAACTTCTTGCTTTAGCTTTTCAAACTACATTTCTAATGTCCCAATTTATTTTCATCCCACAAAGTTCATTATGTGGAAATTGAGAAAATCAAGGCAATAGTTCCCTAATGTTGACTTTAGTGAGAGAAAATTGAGATATAAATCCAAATACTTAGAAGCCTCTAAGGATGAAATCCCTAGGACAAGCAGTAGCACTTGGATTTTTCAAAGGTATTTGCTCCTAAAGGTTTGAAAATTGATGTCCTTGTTGAATGTTTGTTTTCAAAATTTTAGATCCAAGCAATGTGTTTAACTGACTCAAAGATTGCACAACCCTAGGATGGAAGAGAAAATATTTGTTGAGTTCCCACTTAGATAAATCCAGCCGCGCTTATTCAAAGCAGATGACTAGAAGCTTGACCACACTAGATCCCCTCCATGGCACTCATTTATATGGGTCAAACAAGCTTCAGTTCTCATGAATCTCCCATGACACACTTTTCATCTCTACAAAGAATCGCAAGTATGTGGGACGGCTCTGGAGGTCCGATCTCTTGACGCCAACAAATATTGGGATTTTTGGAAACTATAAATGGTTTGTAATAAAGGAATCTAGTTCATAGGACACAATGATAAACTCCCTCAAGAGGTCTCCCAACCCTTATAACAATGGCTTTATGCATCATAAATATACTAGGGGAGAGCTATCATGCATCACTAAGTTGATTGCAAACTTTCCTTGCAACCAAAAATTTGTATAGTCGTTTGGAAGATCCCGGCTTATGCTCGTTATCGCTTGGGTCGTTCCTTGGGGTGAGTACTTTTTCCCACAAAGGTAGGCCTTCTAAAGGTAAAAAAAATTGAATAAGTACATTCGTAGTTCAATCAATCTTTGTTTGCGTGAACAAAGAGAGAACACACGCAATATACTTACTCACACTCGCAAGATTTGTTCAATTTTTAAGAGCCCAAATTGAAGTGTGGAGGAAATCTTTTAGACAACCTAATATCACCAAAAGAATTTTGATTCTCAAGATTACCATGTAGCATGAGAGAAGTGCATACGCCTTTTAAATGATATTAACTTGTAAAAAAGATTACAAAACACGAAAAACACATGTTCATTTTAACTTCAAAAGCAATAATGGATTCTTTTTATAGCACCAAGATGAAGTGTGAAGTTGTTTTGTTCAATTCTTAAAAACCCAAAACCACATCTAGTGAGTTTCTAATATTCTTTTTAACCCTTTGATTGTTCTTTTTAAAACCCAAAATAAATTTATTTGAGTCCTAAAACTTGAAGATAACAAAGCCTTAAGAATGGGATTATAATTGCTCCCAAAGTGTTTTAAAACACTTGTTACAATCATGTGATAATGTTTTTTCTTTCACGTCCATGCTCCATGATCCTTTAAAACTTGCAATCCAAGCTCCAAATGTTAGATGAAATCAAGAAACAAGAAGATATGAGGGTTAGATAAATGATTAAGCATAAAAACCCTAAAATTTAGACCAAGTTTCATTGTGATTTGACATTAGGTAAAAATTTAAAAAATTTAACTCTATCAAAGTTAAGAAACACCTACACCACTGGATAGCTTATTCATTTATACCCCATTTCAAAAAAAAACCTCTGAAAAAGACCAAAATATGACCAAGATACGATCATTTTAAGATTAAGTGAAAAAGCAAGAAAGCAAAGGTGGTGCCATTTGAAACATATAGGCAACGGCGTTGTTTGAGTGCAAACAATGATGTTGGAATGATAGCAGTGATGTTTGAGGATTTGAGTGGCGCTCTGGTGAAACTAACGGTGCTGTTTGGAAAAACAGAGACCGCATATGCGTCATTATTTCCTCCAACGACATTGTTTGACCTGGAAAGACAAAAAACATAAAAAAACTACAAAAATAGCCAAAAATACGTGTTAATTTTGAGATTTATGCCCTCCCTCTAGTTCCAAAATGTGAATGGTGGATCTAGACCTACTCCAACATGAACAAACAATCAAACATTTGTCCATAAACAAATCTAAACTAACATTCCCCATGAAATTCATTCAAACACAAGAACATGGAAAATAAAGAAAAGTAATCAAATGAAAGCTAATTAAATCCTATTCTAATGCTCAAATCAGCATCCCATGGGGGAATTGGTGCTTATTTAATGTGGAAATAATCCCTTTCCCAATTCCTTGATAAGCTTGATGATGATTGATTGATCCTTGATGAAGAATGAAAATAACCTTGCTATGATTGATGAAATCTCATGCTAACATGGATGAAAATGGATTCAAATGAGCATAATGATCTTACATGGATTGTGGATCCTCAAACAAATAGAGAAGGCCTCTATTTATAATGGAGAAGGATGGAGGAATGCAAAATGGGATGAATGTGGGACAAAACATCAACCAATGACAAAATGCCACTTGTCAACATGCTAGTGGACAAAGGTGGAGCACATTTGGATGAATGTGCACATTAATGTTATTAGGTGGAAATTCAAAATTGGAGAAATGACATGTTGGAGGGAGAAGAAAGGAGAGTTAATGCCACTTGGCTCTACAAAAAGGACATGTAAGAGGCCTTTAATGCCTTGTTGGAGGATAAGACCTTTTAGGAGGGAGAATTCAAATTTGAAGAATATTCCAACTTTGATGCCTTTTTGAATGAAAATAGATGAATTTATAAATCAAATAAATTGATTTAATTTTGCAAGTTGAAAAATATAGAGGATTTGAGTGATTAGAGTTAGGATTAATCATGATTTAATTAACTTAGATGAAGATTTAGCTAATTTGACATTTTGACTTTGATTTTTGGATTTAAATAAATCAAGATGACAGGAATAATGAATTTAGACTTAATTAAATAAAGTTGAATTTATTTAATTAAAAGGGGATGGTGTTAGATTTAATTCAAATAAAGGTTAGTTTATTTAATTTAAAGGAGATGACTTAGAATGATTAAATAAATGAATTATTTAATTAAAAGAGAAGAATAAGATTAATTAAACAAAATAATCTATTTAATTAATAGGAGATAATGATTTAATCAAATAAAATTGATTTATTTAATTAAAAGATGAAATATGATGAATTTAATCAAATAAAGATTATTCAATTAAATGGTTAGCAAAGGAGACGATTCAGGACAAACTGGTGTTAGTAAATCAGGATCAGGTGCATGGGACCAATCTGTATATTTTGCGTGTCTACAGTAAGGCCAAATTTTTTCAATTGTTGCTTTGGTAAAAACTTAAAGTTATCCTCGGCACCTAATAAAGTTATGGCTAACAGCAGGATCTATAGGTTAAGGAAGTTCTACATGGATGAAATTGGGAATAAAATTCATAATGGAAAAGAGTGGAAAAGTAGAATTTAATGAAACTCTTGCAAAGTTCAGGTTAATGACTGATGTTTTTGTTCATTGTTATGATGGGAAGATTCTGAACAGTCTTCCTGAAATAAAGGATTTTACTCTTATTTTGAGAGCATCTTCTATATAGTAGGTTGTCTTCGATCAAATATATGAAGAAAACAATTATAAAAGAACCAGCAATTTTGAATTTGAAACAATGGTGTCTTATGTATAGACTCCCCCTATGATTCAAGCTCCTAGAATAAGGTATAGCAATTTTGAATTTGAAAAAATAGTATATGAACAACTATTTAGCCTATCTATTATGCTACAAAAATTAACTACAGGTTAGAACATATCTATATTAGCATAAAATAGCAGGTGCAATTCACCTCAAACTTTGTTGTGGTAATTGCTTTGTAAGGAAGTTCGCACTTCATGAACATTCTCTGTGCACATAGCCAAACATTTAAAGTTCTTAACTAAAGATCCAAAAATGAGTATCTCGACATTACATGACTCCTATTTTTTCTCTAAGTATGACAGTACCTGAGCTTCTAGTGTTTCTAGAAAGAACCTATAGTGGAAAAGTGTAGTCTCCATCTGAAGGAACCATCTTTGGAGCTCTTCCCTGAAATGAGGGTTGAAAACATTAGAAGAAAAGCAATACCATAATTCTAAAGTAACAATTTATATCAAGCCAAATGTCATAAAGTATAATTAAAAAGACAAATACTTAAAATTGGACCTCAAAGTGGACCAAGAAGATTTATGATTTTATCTTTAGAATGTAGGAACTTTCTCTGTTGGAGCTTCACAACCTCAAATTGGATGTCAAATTGGACCAGTAGATTTATGATTTTATCTTTAGAATGTACGAACTTTCTCTATCCAATATTCACGACCTCAAATTGGATATGAAATTGGACTGACAAATTTATGATTTTCTCTATCCACCGACATTTGTATTCCTATACTCAGGTTCTGATTCCGAGCGAAAACACCTGGAAGTGTTTTAGACCAATTCAAGGTACTCTCCAGCCTAGTTATGTCACTGATAGCAATCCAAGTTTTCCTAAACCATCCATACCCGAATGTTGCATCACAATCTATTCTTCCTACACATAAAAAATTCACATATTAACCCCTTCTAAATAAAACATTTAATCATCATAAAACCATAATTAATAAATCATTTCAATTTCTAGAAGAATTCAATGTCACCTACTATCAAAACAAAAGTTGTATAAATCACAAAAAATCCATGAAGCCTCCTAAATGTAGTTTAAAGCAAGTTTGCAGGATGGGTTTCAGCATAAGAAGTTTTCTCCTATAACTCTCAATGAATGTATTATAAGCAAAAAAAAAAATCTCCACACTCAAAGTAATGCAGTCAAACATTTATTCCAAAAGTATGTTAGTAGGAGTTAACTAAAAACATAATGATTTTTTGCTTGGTTTCTTTTATCAATGTGCCACTTGGAAATGGAATAATCATTAAGAAACCCTAACAATAAAAAAACAAAGTAAAGGTTCAAGAAAGGAAATTCCAATGTATTATTGTGTAATGGTGATGAAGGCACTTATATGAGCATGACCTACATAAAAATCCCTACCATTGAATTTTCATCCATCCAAAGAGAAAATAAGCAATGTAAGGATTTGAGCCATATAAGTCCAAAGATTTATGTTGTAACCGCAATGGAATCAACATAAGAGCACAACCGAGGAACAAATTATTAAGATTGGAATTATGTGATCCATAACTCTATTGGTCGTGTGACACAGTTATGCTATAAAAAATACAAGATGCATTCATATGTGACCCAAGTTTAATGTGGCTATGTTGTGATAGAAATGGAGACACTCATATGAGCATAATTCATGTACAAATTAATCATTGTCATCACAATTAGGTGTCAATCATCATTTGGTGCATTCAGGTTGACTCAAGTTTAATAGGTTATAATGTAATGATAGCATGTGTAACTAAGGAAATTTTATGGGTTAGCTTATAATCATGCATAAAACATAAAACCCTAGCTAACATGAAGAACAATGGAGGAAAATGTGTAAATATAAGAATGATTATACCAAATCATCCTCGAAACCTCCATGAATCACCTCCATAGCCCTTCTCAACTTGTTGCAAATGTGATGTTGCCCTCAAATTGAATGTGTGAGCAATCTAATGACTATGACAATGACAAAGCAAATGTTGAAGGATTTGAATATTGTTGTCAATGTGTGAGAAAAGACAAGATGAAGTCAAGAGATAAATGATTGCCTAAGATATCAGAGATGACAAAATGAGACAAAAATTGTCATTTTATAGAAAATGCAATTTTGGATGAATTGCCTAGATTGAAGATTGACAATTGCCCTAGAATCAATGGACAAGATTCAATGTGACAATTAGCAAGTAGGGGTAGGGTTCAATTAGAAAAGATGAATGGTTAAGATTAAATTAAAAATAATTTAATCAATGGTGGAGAATAGTTGAGACAAAGAGGAATATAGAAGATAAGATCAATACAAAAAAAGCATTGAGTTGGAATTGAGTTAGAGAGAAAATCAAATCTTTTTCCATTTAAATGACCAATGGCTAATTAGATAATAAAGATATTATCTAATTATGGAAGATTATGATAAGGAGGACAAATCTTCATTTTGAATTAAATACTGATTTTTAATTCAAAAATCAAGATATGGAATCTAATTAAATAAATAAAGATTTATTTAACTAAAAAGAGGAAAAAGCCAGAGAATCAAATAATTAATTTAAAATTATTTGATTATGGAGAAAAAAAGCTATTTTGAATTAAAATTAATTTAATTCAAAAAGGTGGGGTCATGTGACAACAAGATAAATAATTTAAAATTATTTATTTGGAAAGAGGGAAATTTAAATAAATGATTTTATTTAAATTTGGAGGAAATTGAATGAGACAATTAAATAATTAATAATAATTATTTAATTATGATGAAAAAGATAAGGTGGTCAATAATTAAATAAATTAAAGAATTTATTTAATTATAAGAGGACATAAGATATTAATGGTGTATTTAAATAAATAAATATAATTTATTTAAATAACCAGGAAGAATAAAAGATGTGAATTAATTAAATAATTAAGAATTATTTAATTGATAGTTGAATTTGGACAATAGACGAAATATAGTAAGATATAGAAAAGTATGGTTTGCAGGTCTAGGCCATTTTTATGTGTCTGCATTTTGCCCCTCTTTGTCATAATACAGCCTGTCAAATTGTGACAAAGAAAATAAGTCAAAAATATGCCCTAGGGAAAAATAGGATGAGGAAGAATGATGAGGAGGTAGCGGTATGCCCCCTCGAGAGGATAGACAAGTTCCAAGAACACGGGTGTGCTCTCAAAATTGATGAGAAGACCAAAAGATGACGGGACAAGAAAGTGTTTGTGCAAAAGATATGGATGATAAAGATGCAGACTAGATGACATGTTAGAGGGGAAACGAAGAAGGGTGGGATGGGAAAGAATCCTTCAACATTTTCCAAAGTACTAATAGACGTTGCTCGAATCATCATTGGGTGGTAAAAATGACACAAATTGACAACAAACACCATGATATGACATAGACCAAGGTGTGCAAAGTCATCCACTTGCAAAACAGACAGTCGTAGACAAGGATGATCATGACTCATACTAAGAGTGTGATTGCCCCAGTCTTTTTTTACAACCAACCACAAGCATAGAAAGACAAATAAATACAATAAAGACAAGTCATGAAACGTCATTGCTCCAATCAATCCTGTTGCCAGGACATCCCTGAGGAACTAGCAACATGACTACCTAAAAAAGACAAAACAAGCCAATCATCATGATACGTCGCTGCTTCTCTAAATCATGTTGTCAAGACATCATTAAGAAACTAGTAACATAATGAAAAATCAAACCAACCATCATGATACATCACTGCTTCTCTAAATCTTGTTGTCAGGACATCGTCGAGAAACTAGTAGCATGATGAAAAATCAAGCCAACCATCATGATACATCGTTGCTTCTCTAAATCCTGTTGTCAGGACATCGCGAAGAAAAACTAGTAACATGACAATCCAAAAAAAAAAGACAAAATAAGACACTCATCATGATACGTCACTGCTTCTCTAAATCCTATTGTCAGGACATCGTCGAGAAACTAGTAGCATGATGAAAAATCAAAAATCAAAATGCCAAGATAATGTTTTCCAAGTGTGTCTGAATGTCGAATGTTTTAAATGTCAAAATGTCAGGGGTAAAGGTTTGATGATGTTGAGATGATGAATGCCAAGGATTGCCAAATTCAGGAAGGATACATCCTGAATGATGCCGATGTCGAGAGGACCAATCCTTAAATGTCAAGAGGATCCCTCAAAATGCCAGATGACAGTGACGATGCCTAGGAAGGACACATCCTAAGGCATAAATGATAGAGGTTGTTCTTCAGAAAGACACATCTGAAGAATAACCAAGAGTTGATAGTTTGAACAGTTATGATAATTTGACTTGTTTTGACTGAATTTGACTAAAGTTGACTAAGTTGACCTGTGTTGACTACATGTCAATGTTGACATGCTGATGTGATTGTCATGTTGAATAAATGATTGTCATAATTTGTTTTAGAAGTTTTCCCGTTTGGAAAATGATTTGTCTTGACTTGAAGACTTTTGATGTGTGTGCCAGTGTAGTTCCATGAACCCTAATGGACTGAACTAGTGTGGCCTCAGGGGCTCAAAAATGAGTCTTTCCTACATAGAAAATGCATAGAGACAACGTAGTTTGACAAATGACAAAAACTTGACTAATATGACTGACGTGACAAAATGTGACTTTGTTTTTCGGGATTTTGACAGTTATTTGGATGTTTTTGTGTTTTGGCCATGTTTTGATTTTTTTGTCTTTTGACGTTTTATGAATTTTTTGGACTTTTGATAGTTTATGATGTTTTTTGGACTTTTGTCTTTTTATGATTTTTTTTGTCTTTTTGAATGGTTTAAGAGGATCGCGACAAATGCATGTGACTGATGCCTACACATGAGAATCCAAGGACAAACATGATTGTGCCCCTAGTCAAGCTGAATACTAATTGATAGGTGATGCCAACGTTGTTTGACGTGGGAAGGACACATCTCGAAACAACGTGAGGACGACGATAATGTGACAAAAGCATCAAGGTCTACAGTCAGGCTAGGAACAAAGTCAAGTAATGTTTTGGATAATGTGTTTGTATGGATTAGACTCGTTGCATTTGGAATGACTTTGTTAGGACTAAAAGGGATGATGGAGTATCCTTAGATCGTTTGACAAGGGAAAGCCAAGATAGGTGACAGACATGAAAGGATGAGAGGTGGCCTTGGTAAAGGACGAGATACATGAGACTAAGGGAATTGTCATATGATTTTCAAGGACTATATCACATAAGGATAATGAGGTTATGAAAGTAATGACATGACATTTTGTGAACAGTATTGGTCATGCCCATAAAAGGATATGAAAATCATGACAAAACCTATCCTGGGAATTGGACATTCCAGCATGCAACTAATATATTTTCATGGTTGTTCATTTACTTGTCAAACCAGGGAACGTGTACTTGAAATGGAGTAGCACTGTATGTGCACTAAGAACCAGTTTCAGTCATAACCTATCGAAAACAAATACTTGAAAGGAATTCTACCTACGTTATAGGAAGGTAATGCAAAGTTCTCTAAACGTAACCAAAGCAGAAACCATAACAACTACCAACTGGGAACAAACTATGAACTGGCCTTATGCTGCAGGAACAGACACAGGGATGGATTCCCGATGCTGCAGGAACAATATAAGACTGAGTTTGCACAAAAACTTCAAGAATGAATTCTAACTTATGAACAACAGAAAATAAACGACTAACTAACTAACTAAAGATACTTACTAAGTGGGCCCCCTTAGCAAGCATCAACTACTTATGCCAATATTGAACTCAGAACTTCATCAAATTTTATTCATAAACTCAGAATGGTGTACATTGTTCTGTTCATATGAAAACTAACAAAAAACTCTATCTTTTGTCATACATACTCTGCTTTTTATTATCATACTAACTTTTACATGATATCCTTTCTATCTCGCTATGCTTGCTCACTCGCGCAGGAGGAACACTTATTTAAATCAGGAAAAACAACTAACTAACCCTAACAGAGAAAGATGTGGATGTAAATGTATCTTGGAATCGAGGAATGGACTAAATAAATGAACTTATCTGCTCAACACGATTCAGAGAGAATTCAGCACTCCACTCTTTCCAGATTAATTGACATTTAAATTCCTTCCCAACAATTTTGGTCAAAGAGTCTTCGCCAGAATAACTGCCTCGAAGTCGTGCAGGAAATGGACTTTACTACAAGGCCGAGGTCAGTTGTGCTTGACTCGTTCATACTTTCTTCAACAACCTACAAAACACAATGCAACAGAAGTGAACGGAAACATGCATGGCAACTTACACGATATTCATTTATTAATCACATATCAAATTTACTTCATCATTCAAAAACTACATGCATTATATCAGTCATTTGGGAAGTCAAACAGGGTAATAAATATAGACATATCAACATGATAGGCTGCAGGAATATAAAAGTGTATTGCTATAGGATATCCCGCAATAAAAGGTTTCTATAGAGCTTAAACAACCATGAACAACAAAAGTAAGGGTATTAAAAGTACACCATGATACCCAAATTATGAGCATATTTTGGGCTCATCATTTTCCCCCTACTTAACCTGATGCTAGTCCTCCAGCATTAAACTTTCTGGTGGTCTCTCTGAAATCAATGGTTGAGGCATGACCCTGAAATGAAGTTCTGAATTTATAATAAAAACCTCTAAAACTCTGCCACCTTTCATACCTATGAGCTTTTGTATCTTCATTAATATTTGTAGCTCGGTAGGGATAAAGAGGCCACATCAGCACAGGAGGTCTAAATGTCAAGGGCAACCACAATTCAAACCTCTCTTGAAGGCCCAACTATATGTATCTGTTTGATCTTTTGAGAGCTGCCGTAAAATTCAAGGGACTGTGAGGCTCAGACCTTTTTAACCCAACAACCAATCTCTCCCATCTCTTCTCAATTTTGGAGTATGACAGCTTCCAAAATGAGTATGTTTGTTCTTGAAACTCATCATACACTTATTTTCTGAGATCGAATATTTTCATCCTGACTGTATTATTATTATGGCCATATGCCACAGTAAGCCAGGTTTTCAACATTGTATAGGGGTCTGAACTCTCAGGGCGCAATGGAATAGGCTCATCCCTTTTGGCTTCTTCATATGCTTCCAATTGCCTGCCATAATTAGCTTTGTTTTCCGCCCAAGATATGAGTGATCTTAAATGAATGTTGCCAATGTACAAAAGTGGATTCCACTTTGTTTCAGAGGGAATTATAAAGCCATGCAAATAAAATTGCACAAAGAATTCCTTAGCCAATTAGGAGCTGCTTGGTATGCATCATAGAATTCTTTAGCAGTGTGAATAACAGGATCTAAATTCCTAAAAATTCTCATTAACTGGAACCACAAAAAAATTTCTTTGAGACACAGAGCATAAACTCTAGGCGGTGGTCTACACTCCATAATCTTACCAGTTATTGTCATCATTTCATTCATTTTTTCTTTTAACTCCTGAATTTCATGTTTCTGCCTTTCAATGTCTCTTTTCAGTTTCTTCTTTTCTTCCTCCCAAAGACTTTGTTGCATTTTAGTCTTGGCTAGGTGGCGGAAACTCAAGGTCTACAATGTGACCGGTCTCCATGTGTTTCTAAGATATTCCAAGAATTCAATCAAAAATGTCTTTTTGTAGACAACCATGGCTTGACAAGTTTCAGGGGGTAATGAAGCTTCATTAGCCACTTCCAATTGTTCAGGTTGTTCTTCCCCTTGCTACAGGATGAATTCCTATTGCCATAGTGGAGAAGACTGTGCTTCCTCCAAAATCTGCATAGCCGCAACAGCCAAGTCATCGAGACTTGGTACCCCCCTTTCATTATGCTCAACTTCCCTTGTCTCAATTTGTTCTTCTTCAGGAATAACAAATGGACTCTGTGCAACATTCTCAGATACATCCTGAAAGACATTATGTTCAGAACCTACAAATTCCTCTAAAATTATGATAACTTCAAGTTGAGGTGAAGCAGGGGAGACTTTATATTATTTTCTTGTTGAAACTCTTCTTGGCAACGTTGCAACTGCCGGAGGTGCTCTCGTAGTTTTCCTCTTTCTGAATTGCCTAAAGGGCTTTGCCTTATCAGAAGATGATGGTGAAATTGTGGTGGCAACAAGCATTGCTGTAGGAGAAATTGTTGTAGGAGAAGGTGTTGCAGGAGTAGAGCATTGCCTTTTCTGAGTATGAGGATCAGATTTTGGGGTTTGTTCTGCCCCAGATGACTCTCCTGCCTTTGTTTTTCCTTTTTCTCTCCTATTGGCAGACCTAGTTTGCACCCAGGCAGAGGACTCTGGTGTGAACACTGCAGGACTAGGTGTTGCAGGAGCAGATGACCCTTCCCCTGCTTCCCTACTGGTAGATGTTATTTTCTCTTTTTCTTAGGTCGTGGAGCAAGTGCCCTAGGGGGTTTTGGAAGTTGCCGGCTCTTTTGGGCAACAAATTCTTGCCAGGAAAGAAGTGACACATCCCTCAAGGAGTGTTCAATCAATAGTTTAATAAGGGCATGATGGGCAACAAAATTATCCCTCTCTGGGTTTCATGGGCACATTGCTTCAAAAGATTTAACAAAAATTTTGGGACATTAACAGCTAACCCATGCCTCATATGACTCAGCAATTTAAAATGGTAGGAATGTAGGTAAGAAAAATGGCCTTCACATGTTAAGTACCTAATTATAAAAGTAGCATATTCTGGATATGGGGGAGGCAACGACACTCGCTTGCATCCTTGCTTAGAGACCTCCAAGCATCCATCAGTTGGTATTATAAATTCTGCCCTAGTAGAAATAGCATCTGAAGAAAAATTCTCTCCTATAGCTAGAAGTCCAGTTACCTTTGCAATTCGTTCCTCAGTTACAGCTACTGTTAAACCCCATACTATAGCCTCTCCTTCATAAAGGGTTCTTAAAAGTTCGCCTGCGGCTTCCTCATTGAAAGTATCTAACCTCAAAAAGTAGTTCAACCAACCACAAAGGCTAAATGCTTGAACTATTTGAGGATTATGTGTCAATATCTCATGAGCTACAGGCTCATGTCTTACCAGTTGACCACCCATATTCACAATTGTCTCAGCTAAAACTTAAACTCTTTTCTGAAAATCCAAAGAAAACTTTTATGCTTTGTTCTTTCTATCCTGTCATCACTTTTTGTTCTTTTACAAGAATGAACTCAAAAGATATTTGCATGTAATAATTGGTACAACTACTTTAACAAGTAGTTTTAATTGCAATTTAGGATGGAAACATGCAGTCATATTTGGAAAGTACAAGAAAATAATAAAGAAAAATATTTGAATTAGTTGTGACAGCAGCGTAAGTGAAATGGATTATCCTGCTCCCTACTTAAAATATGACATGTGTCCACACATGTACTAAAGAATAGGCGGAGACTAGGTAATAATGACTGATATAGACATAGTAGTAAATGAATAAAATGAAATAAATCAATGATGCGACAACAAAAGATATCGCATACCTTTCAATAAATGCGCGTATGTGCCGAGAAAGATGACGGCTCTAGCATGAGATGACAGTTTGGAATGAAATCATAATTAAGGGTGGTGCGGATGAATGAGGTGGATGGGTGACATGGACAGATGAGATGCATGGAGGGAATGGATGGATGGGATGGAAGATAAGGAAGTGAGATGTGGCGATGAGTGAGAACGAAGAAAAAGGGTTTCCTTAAAAAGGAAACCTTTATTATGAGCATGCATTGTAACATTATGGTGAAGCTACAGGAGAAAGGCTAAAGCCTTTTGCTGCAGGAAGATTAGTGGCAGGATCTTGAACAAAGTTGCATGAATTCTTCTTTTGAGAATGGCTTACGATACAACCAAAGACGGTGTCCATTAACCAGTAGTTTGAATCGAACAGGATCAATTGTGACTAATTGAACTGAACCATTATCAAATACATTCTCAATTTCATATGGGCCAAGCCATCGGGTGGTGAGTTTACCTTGATTTTCTTTATACCTCGAATCATAGAGCAGCGCCCACTCACCAGCAAAGAATTGCTTAGTGCGGATATGGCGATCATGCCATTTATTCCTTTGTTGCTGTACAATTTATGTATGCTAGAGGGCCGCTTTTCTGAGTTCATCTAGTGCATTCAGCTGCAGGAGTCGTTCCTTTTGGGCCTCAAAAATATCAATATTAAGTTCTAAAGCAGTCCTCAAGGTCTTGTGCTCAAATTCTATCGAAAACATGGCAGTCTTTCCATAGAGTAATTCAAAAGGAGTAAACCCTGTAGTTGTCTTCCACGTTGTCCTATAGGCCCAGACGGCTTCAGGGATTCCACTGCTCCAATCTTTCTTGTGTAGTTGAACTGTCTTTGTAAGTATCACCTCAATTTCTCTGTTGGTAACTTCTACCTGACCATTGGCTTGAGGGTGATAGGGGCTAGACTTCCTGTGTCGGATCTTGTAATCATTCATTAGTGCATTGATTAAATTGGATGTAAATTGAGCTCCTTGATATATGACAAGTTCCCTTGGGACTCCAAACCTAGTAAAGATCTGCTCATATAGGAATTCAGCAACCTTGTTGTCATGAGCATGAGTCATTGCTTTCACTTCCACCCATTTGGTTACATAATCAATACAAACTAAAATATATAATTTCCCATTGGATGGAGGATCAATAGGTCCAACAAAATCCATGCCCCACTTATCAAAGGGGCTGACGACCACTTGAGGATACAGGGGCATTTCATCAGACCTTGTTGGTCTTCTCATGCGTTGACATCTGTCACATTTCCTAGTATAGGCTGCAGCATCGTTGTGTAGTGTAGGCCAATAGTATCCAGTAGTAAGCACCTTCATAGATGTTCTTTTTGCTACAAAGTTCCCACTGCATGGCTCATCATGACAAGCATGCAGGATGTCATAGGTTTCATCTTCCCTTACACATCTTCTCATGACTTGGTCAGGTCCTGTATAGAATAAACAATCTACAATCCATGAAAAGTTAAAACTTTTCTCCACCAACAATTGTTTTTCTTTTGGGGAAAAATGGGCTGGAATCTGGTTGACTGCCAAGTAATTTGCAATATCTGCATACCATGGGGTGCGAGTAGCAATGAAAAATAGTTCATCAGGAAATCTATCATCAATTACCTCTGGTGTGCCAGGTGTAGTCAATTGAAAGCTTTGATAAGAAATCAGCCACTACATTAGCCCGTCCTGGTTTATCAATGATTGTGATATCAAATTCCTGCAACAATAGGAGCCATCTTGCTAATCTGCTAGATATGGCAGGCTCATTCATGAGGTACCTTATTGCTGCATGGTCTGTATGAACAAATACTTGGTAACCAGTGACATAGTGTCAGAACTTGTTTAAAGTATACACAACTGCTAACAATTCTTTTTCTATGACAATATAATTTAATTCAGGACCTTGCAATTTTTTGCTAATGAAATATATGGCATGTTCAATTGAATTCTCTTTATGTCCTAAAACTACCCCTATTGCATAATCAGAAGCGTCTGTGTGTATATGGAAAGGAAAACTCCACTTCGGTCCTTGAAGAACAGGGGTCTGAGTAAGCAAGTTCTTAAGCTGCAGGAAAGATTTGTCACAGGCTTCAGTCCAACTAAATTCAGAATCCTTAGTCAACAAGGCATATAATGGGTTGGCTATCTTGTTGAAATCTTTAATGAATCTTCTATAATATCCAGCATGTCCTAGGAAGCTTCTAACATCCTTTTGTTTTGTAGGTGTTGGCAAAGTTAGAATAACTTCTATTTTTGTAGGATCAACCTAAATTCCTACTTGAGATATGATGGCCTAAAACAATTCCCTCTTGCATCATCATAAAGCATTTCTCATTATTCAAAGACAAATTATGTTCCTGACATCTTTTCAACACTTTTTCCAAATTGGCTAATGCTTCTTCATAAGTAACTCCATAGGTAATGAAGTCATCCATGTAGATTTCCATAGAATCTTGAGAAATATCAGTAAAAATACTTATCACTGCCCTTTGGAATGTTGCAGGTGTATTACACAGTCCAAAAGGTAAGACAGAGTAGGAAAATGTGCCCCATGGACTGGTAAAAGTTGTTTTGTCTTGACCTTCAGGGGTGATTCTTATTTGATTATAGCCACTGTATCCATCCAAAAAGGAGAAATACTTTTTCTTAGACAATGAGTCTAATACTTGGTCAACAAATGGCAATGGAAAATGATCCTTTTTAGTTGTTTTCAGCTCCCTGTAATCCACACAAACTCTCCATTTTCCACCTTTTTTAGGGACAATCACCAGTGGAGACACCCATTGACTGTCTGAAATGGGATAGATAAAACCAGCATCAAGCAATTTTTGAAGCTCTGTTTTAACTATTTCCCTAAGTGCCAGATTTATCCATCTTTGAGGTTGCCTAACAGGTGAACAATCTTCCTTAATGTAGATCCTATGAGTACAAAGTTGAGGATCTATTCCCTTCATATCCCCATAGTCCCATGCAAAAGTTTTGTATTGTTCTTACAACATTGTGACTAGGGCAGCTTGTTGAGATTGAGGCAACATATTATTGATATTTAGACAACAGCCTGGAAATACTTCTACTTGTTTGATAAGATCATTCATGGAGGCTATTGATAATGGTGGTGTCTGTATTTCAGATGGAAGCAAATTTTGATAAACGGTAGGAGATTCAGGCGACAGGTTCTTAGAATTTAGTTGTCGCAGGAAACACTGTTGAAGACTGCTATCTGCAGTAGATGGGCTAGTCAAACCAAGATTGGACTACAAAATATTGAAAAGTAGGTCATCCTCACTCTGAAGCTAAGAAAACGGATTAGTTTGTAGCATCATTAGCTGAGCCAATGAATTGACTTCTTCAGTTTCCTCTCCTAAATCTGGTCAAATTGGTTGAGACAAATCTGGCTGAGGCTGAGCAGGTGGGTATAAAGCTAATTTCTTTCTTGACTGACCATCAGAAATTGTCATGTCTCCAGAACGACATCCTATAAAAGCATCAGTTGTAGCTAACCATGGTCTACCTAGGATGATAGGATATCCTCCCAAAGTGGCCTTAGTGGACAATATGGTAAAATCTGCTAGGTATTCCCAAGACTCAAGGGTGACAATAACATCTTCTACCATTCCATCAAGTTTTATTGTGGAACTATCAGCAAGCTACATGACGATAGGTGTAGATCAAATGTTTAAGATATTCAAATACTCCATTGTATTCTTGGTCATTACATTGATGGCTGCCCCAAGGTCAATCAAAACATTCTTTATTATTTGGCCATTAATATTTATTTGTACCACAAGACTCCCAAGGTCGGTATATTTGGGGATGACTATCTTCCCTAACATAATATCTGCCAACTGTCCTAGAACATGGATAGTTTGGGGATCCTTTTTCTTTCTTCATAGTTTCTTTAAACAGGCCTCCTTAATGGCTTTTCCATAAATTGGGACATCTTTAATGGCTTGAAAAAGGGGTATTTGAATGTGTACATTCTTCAATTGATCCAAAATATTAAAGGTAGGCTCTTCCATAGAATTTGATATAGTAATTTGCAATCTCTGAGGAAAAGGCGGTTTGGTCTAATGCTGCAGGATAGGCTTCTTAGAGGCAGTATTTGATACAGGTATATGTTCTGTAGTATCAGTTAGTTGTTCAGAGGCAAAGTCTAGAATCTCTGTAATTACAAGTAGTTGTGGAGCAGGAAGTGTGGTTCCAGATCAGAGATGGATATCATGAATATTCAGGGCATAAGCTGGGTACTAATTGAATTCTACAAAATACATAGGTTGTTGTTGCTGCTGCTACTTATTATTAGGATTTGGCAATGGTTGAGTAGGCATAGTCGTTTGTTTTGGAGGGTCAGTATTTGTTGCAGGTGCTGCAGGAGGTAGCATGAGGGCCTGTGGTTGTGGCTGCTGAGCATGCAGGAAGGCAGGGGATTGGTTCTGCCATTGATGTGGACTTCTCCATTGAGGGTTCTGCTATCAGTTACCTAGGGGTGGAGTCCATTGTCCTTGTGGTTGCTGCCAACCTCCTTGAGGAGATTGCCATTGAGGATTCTGATAGCTAAGCCAATGAGGTTGAGAAGTATTCCAAGGTTGTGATGGGCCATATGTAGGTTGCCACTGGTTATTGTAATTAGAATAAGGATTACTAAAATTCAAAGGATCTTGAGGCATACCTTGTCTTTGAGCCCATGGTCACCTTTGTGCAACGAAGAATACTTGGTCATCATCACTTTCTACCACCTTAAAGTCAGTAGGTAGCTGCTTAGCCTCTAGGTTAGCCACCATCTTGCATCTGTAGTCACGTTTCTTCTTTCTGCAATGTGGACAGAACTCAGCCAAGATTGCTTCAGCTTCCTCATGTTTCTTCTGAGCTTGCATAGTATCCAACTGTGTAGCCATGTTGTTTATGATATCCTGCTTGAAATCAGACAACAAATTTGTGATCTCCATCTGTGAAACTCCATTAGTAGAGGACTTTCCCACTGTGGCTTGATGACCTCTACCCTTCTTAACAATTGCTCAAGAGTAGTTGAGACATATTTTTTTGATATCATCCCAAGGCAGTTGAGTTATAACACCTCCTCCCATCAGGTCCAGGGCATCTATATAGGTATCACCGATTCCCCTTAGAAAAAATAGTTTCTGAGATTCTTCGTTGAGAGTATGGTCTGAATTCTTTTTTAGGGAAAATAAGAATATTGAGATATAGTCTTCTAGACTTTCATCCTCCTTTTGTTGAATTCTGAATATATCATCTCCCTTACTACCACTCTTACAATATTCCTTGTATTTCTCAAGGAATTTTGTTTGCATGGCTACCCAACTATCAACAACACCTATTCCCAAACTCATGAACCATCTAAGGGCTCCTTCCTTCAAGGTTGAAGGAAACAACTTCAGCCTGTGAGCATCTGAAGTGTAATCATAGCTGTGACAGAGGATATCAAACTCAAACAAGAAAGTTTATGGGTCCTCCGTAACTAGGCCATAGAACTTGGGAAGTAATGAAGAAGGAATATTTTTAAGGTTATCAGTATCTTGCTAGGAAACAATGGGAAACTCAAAAGCAGGAGGTGGATTAGGTGGATTATGTGCCATATTTGTTTGCTGAAGTATCAGAGCAAATGAATTTTTCTCAGGTTCTTTGTCAGCTGGGTCAAATGGCAATTCAAAAAATAGGTTTGTAGGGAGGAAACTTCCCAGAGCGTCTCTTCTTCTATGCATGCAATAGAATGAATGGTGAATTAAAGGATTTTGAAAATTCTTTAATAACAGACTAAACTACTGCTAAAAATGACTTTTGACAGGTTCTTAGCTTGACACCATCCTCGACAATGGCACCAAAAAATGGTCGTGCCCACAAAAGGATATGAAAATCATGGCAAAACCTATCCTGGGAATTGGGCATTCTAGCAGGCGACTAATATCTTTTCATGGTTGTTCATTTACTTGTCAAACCAGGGAACGTATACTTGAAATGGAGCGGCACTATATGTGCACTAAGAACCAGTTTCAGTCACAGCCTATCGAAAAAAAATACTTGAAAGGAATTCTCCCTACGTTACAGGAAGGTAATGCAAAGTTCTCTAAACATAACCAAAGTAGAAACTATAACAACTACCAACTGGGAACAAACTATGAACTGGCCTTGTGCTGCAGGAACAGACATAGGGATGGATTCCCGATGTTGCAGGAACAATATAAGACTGAGTTTGCATAGAAACTTCAAGAATGAATTCTAACTTATGATCAACAGAAAATAAATGACTAACTAACTACATATACTTATTAAGTGGGCCCCCTTAGCAAGCATCAACTACTTATACCAGTATTGAACTCAAAACTTCATCAAATTTTATTCATAAACTCATAATGGTGTACATTGTTTTGTTCATATGAAAACTAACAAAAAACTCTATCTCTTGTCATACATACTCTGCTTTTTATTATCATACTAACTTTTACATGATATCCTTTCTATCTCGCTATGCTTACTCACTCGCGCAGGAGGAACACTTATTTAAATCAGAAAAAACAACTAACTAACTAACCCTAACAGAGAAAGACGTGGATGCAAATGTATCCTAGAATCGAGGAATGGACTAAATAAATGAACTTATCGGCTTAACATGATTTAGAGAGAATTCAGCACTCCACTCTTTCCAGATTAATTGACATTTAAATTCCTTCCCAACAATTTTGGTCAAAGAGTCTTCGCCAGAATAACTGCCTCAAAGTCATGCAGGAAATGGACTTTTTTGCAAGGCCGAGGTCAACTGCGCTTGACTAGTTCATACTTTCTTCAACAACCTGTGAAACACAAGGCAACAGAAGCGAACGGAAACATGCATGGCAACTTACACAATATTCATTTATTAATCACATATCAAATTTACTTCATCATTCAAAAACTACATGCGTTATACCAGTCATTTGGGAAGTCAAACAGGGTAATAAATATATACATATCAACATGATAGGCTGTAGGAATATAAAAGTGTATTGCTACAAGATATCCCCCAATAAAAGGTTTCTAAAGAGTTTAAACAACCATGAACAACAAAAGTAAGGGTATTAAAAGTACACCATGATACCCAAATTATGAGCATATTTTAGGCTCATCAAGTATATAACCGAAGGATAGACATGTCAATAGTTTTCCCAAAGCATAATATATGTGTGCATGTTTTATGTCAAGACCAAGATAGGTGGGAATGATATGGATCCAATGGTTGGATGTCAATGTTAAGAGGAAAGCATGGGAAATGAGACAACTCTTCCCCAAGTGCAAAAGTGCACATAGACGATTTATTTTATACATGACGCTTGTTTGCCAAGTTTCATCATGGTACTTATCCAAGGCACCTATTTGCCAAGTTTTCACCATTGGACGAAATTTTTCTCTTTACTATTTTCTTGACTTTTTTTTATTTTTTTGGTGTCACCAAGACACCTATTTGCCAGGTTTTCATCAAGATGACAATTTTTTATCATTTTTCATTTTTTTTGATATTTCTAGATAGCCTTGATGCTTTAGATGACCATTGACTGTTCCAAATCCACTGATGGTGTTGATGTAGAGACTATGGTTATGATATGCCAATAATGACCTTTTTGAAGCAATTGTCATGTGAGGATCATAGCACTTGCATACAACTAATTGATGTCATTGTGATCTTTGTCAACATTAGAGTTGGCCTTATCAGAATACACATAACGTGATAGATTTCCATGAGGGTCCTTGTGATAAAGAGTTGTTGCCATGATGCGATGGATTTGTGACATGGTATCTTTGGACTTTAGACAAGATGTAGGATTATGACAGATGATGGTAGATGTGGAAAGGTTGTTTGGATGTTTGGATGAATCACTTTTTATTTTCCAAACTTGGTATGGAGGATGACGGATTTTAGAGGGATGGCATTTGGAACCAACACCTTTAGATGCCTTTCTTACCTTTAGATGCCTTGCTTGATGACCATTTTGAAGTAGGTGGACATGTGTTATATGTGGGAGTCCTCTTGTCTTGTGGCTCCACATTGTGATTGACTTTTTCTTTTGACATATTTTCTTTGCTTGATCCCCTTGTCTTTGGGATCCATTTTAATTTCATTTGTCCACTTGTCTTTTTGTTTGATTCAATGACCTTTGACATTTGATTTTGATCTTTTGATTTGTATGACTTTTGTTTTTGTTGGTTCCAAAGGGAAGGTTTAAGATGTTGAGAATGATGGTTTATGGTGTGGGTGGACGGGGTGTTGGTAGCAATCTTATGACAAGGATTTCTCATGGACTCTATTTTGACATTTGTATCTAACAAGGTTGCCCCCAGTATCGAGTAAGTTCCACTAACATCATTAGATTTGTTGACTAAAGAATAGCCAAGACCTTAATGTCTGTAATTTGTTTGTAGTTGTATTGGTTCTTGAATGCCTTGCTCATGTATGCCTAATCCTTTGCCTTGATAATGCATGCTTTGACAGATTATGCTTGCAATGGGATATTTATTGTTTTGAAAGCAAGATGCTAACCCATCATAATATATGTGGACACTGTTACTTGGAATATTCTCATCTGCGAGAAAGCCTGCTCTGATAAAGACGAATGATCCTAGTTGATAAGATGTCTTAGCTTCATTGACATGTTGGACATCTTTTTGATTGATATCTTTGATCTGATTTTGTGACGTGTCAAGTTCAGATGATTCTATTGATGCTTCCAAGTCAATGTCAAAACAGTCTTTATAGTCATTATCTTGGAGTCCAGTAAATTTAGCTATGGCTTGATCATTTGCAAATATGTCCATAGTGGAAGACTCTTGTTCTGGAGGAAGATTGTCTATGGGTCCAATGGAGGCAAGTGTCTCATTTTGGAAAGTGTCGATATGCGTAGCTTGGATATGTTCATGGTCAAGTGTTTGAACATGAATGGTCTAAAGGTCAAGGAGTGGGTCATTTTGGACTTCTTGGTCAATGGTAGGGTCTTGGTCAAAGAGGGAGTTGTCATGGATGATATAATTGGGAATAGAATCATTGTCAAGGATAGGTGTGTTTTGGATGTCATGATTTTCTTAAAGGACTTTAAGATAGGGTCATGGGATGGACTACCTTGATCTTGACATGAAGGTGATGTTATGATGTCATGCTTTGGACTTTTGTTTTGACATGTATCCTCAAGTTTAGATAATGGGATGTGACTTGAAACAATGATAGAATTTTCATGACAAAATGTGGCTTGTGATGGAGGGACTTGGAAAGGATTAATGGATGAAGGACTAGGATAGGACATGGAGACCTGGACTGGACTAGTATGTGAATGATGAGGATATGACATGGAGAATTGGACTAGATTGGTGTAAGGTTGACTAAAATAGAACGTGGAGACTTGGACGGGATCAATATGGTATGATGTGGAGACTTGACATGAGTTGGTAGATGGTTGATAAGGCATGCAGACTTGGACATGATTGATAGGTGGAGGGCTAGAATATGACATGGAGACTCGTAATGGACTAGTGGGCAGTTGGTTTCCCTTGTCAAGGTTAGGATAAGGGTGAAAATTAGACGTTTGTTGTGACTTAATGGTGGGGTTTGTGTTAAGGTAAATTTAATAGTGAGGGTAGACAGATGGAGGATTAGGATTTATGGGTTGTTGGTAAGAAGGACATTGGTTTTTGGATTGGAGGAATTGTCTCTTAAAGTCTAAGGCTTGTTGGTATTGACCATTACGGAGTAACTAGTATTCAACTTGACCAACAAGCATATCAAGAGTTTGTTGAAGGGAATACATGGTGGTGGATGGAATGATGTTTTTTAAAGAGGATGTCAAATGCAAAGTGATAATGAGGACCAAAATGAATGATGGAAGACTAAAGTGTATTAATGCAAAATGCAAGGTCTAAGGGAACTCTAAGGTGCAATCAATTTTGGTAGAGTTATGTAAAGGATTACTAACCATTCAAAGTTTGATCAATGTCTCATTTTGGATTGTCAAGGGCCCTGTTTGGAGGACTAAATAACAATATGACAAGATGACAAAGTGAGGTTTCCACACTAGACTTTTGAGTTGGAAGTGGCTCACAAAAGGACAAAGACTAAAAGAGGTGATTTTGTTTAAGTCCAATGACAATTTAATTTTGAAGGCAAAGATTTGACAAAGAATGGCAAGGATTCCTATCCTAAAATCTACAAAATGATGGCAAATCCTAAGGATGCAATTAAGGAAGTGCAATGACAGACCTATGGAAAACTAAAATTGCAACCTAAAATGCAAGGATGGGGGAATTTGAGCAATTCTTGATCTGGTTGTTGACAAAGACTACAAAAAAAGTTGTTTGGAATATGTTTGCAATTGTTTAGCCTCGGGTTTTTTACAGTGATAAGGTTTTTTGAGTTCATAGGAAATTGCATCGTTTTAGGCTTCAAATGTGTTGCAATGTAGCAAATGTGTCATGGGATAAGCAAATGTGGCATTTGAACAAGCAAATGTGGTTCAATAGAGCGGTTGTGGTGCAGAATTTAGCAAATGTGTTGTAAAATAGGAAAATGCAACGTTTGAGCAAGCGTATGTAGTGCAACAGAGCAATTGTGGTGCTGCACTTAACAAATGCGGTGCAGCTGAGCGAATGCATCGTGGTAGATGTAGTGCAGAATGCAAAAGGTCCAATTTGTTTATAGTTTTGATAAAAAAATATGGTTGACTATTTGTTTCCAGATCTATAAGTGATGCTTGTTTGTTTGAATGTCCAGAAAACACTTAGCAAGCACAATATTTTGAGTGTGTAAACAATCACAAAGAAGACAAGCACAATCATATGGTTAAGCCAGGACAATATCTGCTAGATTCCATGTGGGTTTCCCTAGCCGCATATTCTTAACATGTGAATCCAGAAGCTTTGCCACACGGGCTCCCGTTTACAGTGCACTCACTTTTTAGGCCAACCAAGCTTCCAACCCCCATGAAACTCTCATGGCAAATTGATCACCTCTACTAAAAACTACGAAGTTGTGGATGCCTTCACAATGACCAATGTTGCGCTAGCAAATATAAGGATTTTGGCTACTACACAAAGGTGTTTAGTTTGGGACCCCCGTTCGAGTGGCCATACATGGGGCAAAAGATTAAGCTTCATTTAGGAGGAACTCCAACTTGAAGAGGTTATGCTCAACAGGGTTTTGGGGAGTACTACTTTGTCCCTATGACACATCCACACTCGTAATCCTAGGCTTTCCCTTAGGATTCACATTTATATACCGGTCAGGGGTAACTCGGCCAAAGAGCTACGTTGTCGGTCTGAGTTGCCTTGGGGTGAGTACTTTTTTCCAAGGAAGGCCCAAGTTCTAGAGGCAATAACCATTTCTCTTACACCCAGGATTGCATGAATGCGTAAGGGGAGATGATACTTCGATTATTGCATCAAGGTGAAAAAATTTGTAGACACTTGTAAATTTTAATTACCAAATGATAATGTGAGGAGGACACACAAGACAATTTGTTCTTTTTAAAATTTTAACTTGAAATTTGAAAGACAAAGTTCATTTTAAACTCATGTTGTGAGAATGCAAGTTCATTTTAACCATATGAGTTTCAATGCATGCTTGTGTTCATTTTAACCCAATGACATGAAAATGCAAGTAAATTTTAACCAAATGAATGTAAATGCAAGATTGTTGTTTGTTGTTTATTGATTTTTGCCTTAAGAAAATTAGGAATGGGATAAAAAATTCTACAAAACAAAGTTAGATTCCTTGCCACAAACTAAAAACTAGAATATTAGTAACCCAAAACCCTAAACTACTTAAAAATCTAATTAAAAAGCTAATTTAAAAATCTAAAAATCTAATTTAAAAGCTAATTAAAAAATCTAAAATCTAATTTAAAAGCTAATTAAAAAATCTAAAAATTTAATTTAAAAGCTAATTTAAAAACTAATCAAAACATCTAAAAATCTAATTTAAAAGCTAATTAAAACATCTAAAATCTAATTTAAAAGCTAATTAAAAAATCTAAAATCTAATTTAAAAGCTAACTAAAAAATCTAAAATCTAATTTAAAATTTAATTAAAAAAATCTAAAAAACTAATTTAAAAGCTAATTTAAAAATCTAAAAAATTTAAATTAACTAAAAATCTAAGATCTAAAAAGCTAAATTTAAAATAACTTAGAAAAATTAAAAATCTTAAATCTAAATTTACATCTAACTCTAAATTAATGTAAATTAAATTAATCTAAATTAATAAAACTAAACTTAATGAGAACTAAAATAATCTAAATTAATAAAACTAAAGTTAATGTGAAGGTTTGGAAGCCGAGGGGAGACACAAAGTTTCCAGAAAATGCGGCGTTTCGTACTTGTACCTACAAAAACAAATAAAAAAAGATCGAAAACCATACGAAAATTTACAAGAAAAATGTCAGGTTCACCAATGTAACTAAGGAAATTTTATGGGTTAGCTTATAATCATGCATAAAACATAAAACCCTAGCTAACTATGAAGAACAATGGAGGAAAATGTGTAAATATAAGAATGATTATACCAAATCGTCCTCAAAACCTCCATGAATCACCTCCATAGCCCTTCTCAACTTGTTGCAAATGTGATGTTGCCCTCAGATTGAATGTTTGAGCAATCTAATGACTATGACAATGACAAAGCAAATGTTGAAGGATTTGAATATTGTTGTCAATGTATGAGAAAAGACAAGATGAAGTCAAGAGATAAACAATTGCCTAAGATATCAGAGATGACAAAATGAGACCAAAATTGTCATTTTATAGAAAATACAATTTTGGATGAATGGCCCAGATTGAAGATTGACAATTTTCCTAGAATCAATGGACAAGATTCAATGTGACAATTAGCAAGTAGGGTTAGGGTTCAATTAGAAAAGATGAATGATTGAGATTAAATTAAAAATAATTTAATCAATGGTGGAGAATAGTTGAGACAAAGAGGAATATAGAAGATAAGATCAATACAGAAAAAGTATTGAGTTAGAGAGAAAATCAAATCTTTTTCCATTTAAATGACCAATGGCTAATTAGATAATAAAGATATTATCTAATTATGGAAGATTATGATAAGGAGGACAAATCTTCATTTTGAATTAAATACTGATTTTTAATTCAAAAATCAAGATATGGAATCTAATTAAATAAATAAATATGTATTTAACTAAAAAGAGGAAAAAATCAGAGAATCAAATAATTAATTTAAAATTATTTGATTTGTGGAGAAAAAAAATAATTTTGAATTAAAATTAATTTAATTCAAAAAGGTGGGGTCATGTGACAACAAGATAAATAATTTAAAATTATTTATTTGAAAAGAGGGAAATTTAAATAAATGATTTTATTTAAATTTGGAGGAAATTGAATGAGACAATTAAATAATTAATAATTATTATTGAATTATGATGAAAAATATAAGGTTGTCAATAATTAAATAAATTAAAGAATTTATTTAATTATAAGAGGACATAAGATATTAATGACTTATTTAAATAAATAAATAAAATTTATTTAAATAATCAAGAAGAATAAAAGATGTGAATTAATTAAATAATTAAGAATTATTTAATTAATAGTTGAATTTGGACAATAGACGAAATATGGTAAGATATAGAAAAGTATGGTTTATAGGTCTAGGCCATTTTTATTTGTCTACAACATGATCCAAGAGTGATTACCTCTTGCTACAATAAAGAGCCTATAACTCTTGTTGATATGCAGAGTGGTTGTGTTATATCAATTATGTAGTGCATTCAAGCACAACCCATGTTTAATGGGCTATTCTAGAGAGTGATCAAGATTTTCTAAACCTTATGAATGTTATTTAAAAGTGTACATCTTAAACTACATACCAAGTTTGTTACGTACTTGAATGCAATCTTGGGTTACCACAAACTATAATAATGTGATCTGCTAATAACCATTATTGGAAGTATTAAAGCAAGACCCATGCTATATAGGATACATTTCCCCGATCAAGTTTACATACCTTAATGATTAAACACAAGCTTCCCACACATTCTAGGATACAATCCAAGATCATACCACACCCTATCAAGATAGCTAATTTTCTTACCCAAGATTTAAGGTTGTTTTTTAATACCAACAAAAGCATTGGTAAGAGCATGACTAGGGTACAAACCCTAGGCCTTCGTAGAAACATAAACCATAACTCAACAGCAAAAAAAAACCCAATACTAGTTTTTTTAAATACCCATACAAAGAAAATTCCCAACATCCTTTTTTTAAATACCAAGATAGTCAATAATAAAGGGTTCACCAAACATCAATTTTTTTTAATGCCTCAAAAAAAATGATAACAAAATCATTTTTTTTTATGAATAAGCACTAATCTATATTAATTATAAAGATTAAAATACATATTCACAAAAAAATGTGCGTGGTAAGAAGGCACACCCCAAGAGTCATATGGGTAGTGCCCAGAAAACCAAAAAACTTAACAGTCACATGGGCCTAACCCAAAATTTGAAGATTACAAACATAAAAAGGAAATTAAGCGGCCAAAGTAGTACCAATAGAGCCGGGAGGGTCTCTGTCATCCAAATTCTTCCCCCATACATCAACGTTGTCTAGAGTGATGTTGGGAGGAGGACCCTAGCCATCATCAACATCTTTATCTTTATCTTCTTTGTCCTTGCGTCAGGGCAAGATTGCAACTGCCAAACACAAAAAGCATTTACTAGAGTCTAGCCAACCAGAGCCACTAGCAGGAGTATTATCAAAGGGCCACCCAGAACCACCACCGCTGCTCCTCGCCACTCCTCCAGAGGGCCACCCCTAGCCAACTCGCAAAGGAGGAGAATGAGACTGTCGAGGAGGGCAGGAACCATGCCGAAGAGGAGGCTAAGAGAGAGGCAAGTAGAGCCACTCCCCTGTCAGCCCTAAGAGGGCGACTGGCCATGAGAGGAAGTGGGTGAAGTGGGCACTTGAGCCACAGTACATGAGGCATTGCTCCAATGATCCAAAAGGACCTGAAGGTGAGCCACCTTAAGCGAAACCCTGTTAGCTTGAACTTGAACCTGCAAGATCACATTAGAGCAAATCATAGCTTTAGAATACAAAGAAACATTTTTATCCATTTAGGTGTTAGCAAATATATAGGAATTTTTATCTTTCTAGATATTGAAGAGGATTTCCACTCTAAAAGTGTGCCAAAACTAGCTATATTTAGCAGGAAGTTTGGGCGAATCTCCCAACAAAACCATATTCCAAGAGAAATACTCTAGTCTAAAAGGTCGAAAGAAGTCATGAATTCAATTCCAAAACTATTGAGCTCTGGTACAAAATCAGAAGAGATTCTTAAAAGACTCAACTTTCCCACAAAAAGGGTACCGAGGATCCTAGACCCCCAAGTGAACAAGTCAAGACCCCACAGGCAAGCCTTGGAAAAAAATACACCAAGAAAAGTGGGAAAGTTTCGGCTCAACACTTGCAAACCAAGTGGCAGAGAATCTTTTCCACCATATATGAGCAGGAGGTTGAAGAAGCCACCTTTGGTTCAAACTTGCAATCATAGGAAAATGTTGTGAAAGCCACATATAACCAAACCTAGGCTTGTAATTCCTGAAAGGGGTGTCTGTGTACCACTTCCAGTCCTTCCACCAAGGCTTGGACCCATGAATTCCCACCTTATGAAGCATATCTGCAGGAATAGCATTCACCAGACCATCATAAGTATCACGGTCCTAGTTTTGAAGACTATAGAGAGCACAAAAATCTTCCCATCGCATAATGTGCATTATGGTTCTATGAAACACATGCTGCAAAGTTTGAATGCCTTTCTTGTGGAACCTTAGTGCCTTAAGCCAACGAGACTTAGCCAACGACTGACCATTACTGGCAAAGAGAGACAACCACCAAACATTCTATTGATTGAGTGAAATCTCATCACAGAAACCAGAGCCAGCCTAGCGGAGCCAAGGCTTAACCACTTCCCAGGCTCTCCAAATACTCTTGGCCATGAAAGTTCCCACAATTTGGGTTGGTTCCTTCATGACCAAAAGGGTTTGAAAACCAATCCCCTTCCAGGCAGGTCTATGAACAGGAAAGCCGAATTGGATGCAATTCCTGAGGAGAATTTTCTAGGCTTCATCTCCAGTAAGGGCTCTAATTATCCATTTCACACACAAGACAATCCCTTGTCATTGAGTCGAGAGCATACTAAGTCCTCCAGAGTCTCTGGGAAGGCAACAAAACTCCTAGGCAATGCAGTGAAACCCTCTATGGGACTCCGCAAAGGCCCAAAGCAAGTCCCGAAGCAGCTTTTCAAGCTTAGCATAGGCATCTTTCAAAGGAGCCCAACAAGAGGAGTAATAAACATGTGTAGCCGCCAAAATCTCAAAGCACACTTGGAATTTCCCTACCAGGGAAAGAGGCTTGGTAATCCAATAGGCTAGTTTTTGCTCAATCTTGGAGAGGAAAACTTGCCACAACTCAGCTACAGAAGCCTGGAAGGTGAAGAGAATGCCAAGAAACTGAAAGATTTCCCTTGGCCCAATCCATTTCCAATCATACTGCTAAAACCAGTGAGGAGTGGGCACAATAGACTACCTATAGCACAAATTTTTATGCCACTGAATGGCGAAGCCAGACACAAAAAAAATGTTAAGACATTCAAGAGCTTCCTTAATATTGTTATCTTCCTCCAAAAGGGTGAGGAAAGAATCATCAACAAAATGGTCATTAACAAGTTGAGCCTACGAGTTAGGTAGGGAAATTCCTTTGACATGCTATTGAGAAACTGCATTGGCCAACAGATAGCCAAATCCTTTGACAATAAGCACATAAAGAGAAGGAGTAAGCAGGCATCCTTGTCGATTGGAGTGGAATAAACTGAAAGCAGAATATTGGTGGCCATTAATGGTGATACAAGCAGAGGAATCTAAGAAAAGAATTTGGACATTCTAAATGAAATTAGGCCCAAACCCTAAGGCTTTCAACATGGCCAGAATGAAAGGCCACTCAATGCAGTCATAGGCTTTAGCAAAGTTAATTTTGAGAAAAATAGCTTTCTGGTCTGAATGCCTGGCCCACTCCATAACTTCCCACACAACAATAATGTTATCTAGAATAAATCAAAACTTGATAATACTAGTTTTCTTTGGGTGCACAATCTAAGGCAAAAGATGGTGAATCTTCAAATCCAAAGCTTTGGCGATGATTTTGTAAGAAACATTGAGGAGCGTGATAGGGCACTAGTTGCATATATCCTTGAGATCTCTAGGATTAGGTATGAATTTAATATTTCTTTTATTAACTATATTATCCAGGGTTTGGAATGAAAATCCTTGAGATAGACTTTATGCAAGTCATGCCCAACACAGTCCCAAAGGGCCTTGTAAAATTCACATCAGAAACCATCAATCCCCGAGGCTTTGTCATCAACCATGGAATGAACGACTTCCTTCAAGCCTTCAACTGTGAGTAATTGCTCACAAAATGCTTTCTGGACTGAAGATAGTCTATTTGGCACAACAAAAAGACAATCTTGAAGGGCTTGTTGTGACTCCGGTGTATACTCTTTAGCAGTGAAAACTTGTTCATAATGTCAAACAAAGACCTGCAGAATGTTAGGTAGCTCAAAAAACACCTAGGTTCCTTTTCTAATTTTTTTGATGTCAGGAGAAGAGTACCTAGCATGTAGGGCCAGAAAAAACTCCTTGGAGGCATGGTCACCAATCTTTAACCAGTGCAATTTGGCTTTGATTTGCACGCCTCTGGCAGCATAATTGTCTACAACTTGTTTTTTGTGTCTTAATTCTGCCACCTTGACTTGTAATGATGGGGAGAAATGGCTAGCCACCAAAGCCTCAGTAGTTGAGTGTAGGTTTGTTGTGGTAGCCTCATAAGACCATCAGCAAAGAATGGCTAGCTAGTGCCCATAAATGTGCATAAATCTATCTGTGTGAGTGATAGCATTATTCCACCAATTAATCTAGCCTGTATTATGAGGTGGCCTACACTCCAAATTCTAGACCCTACGAATGTGGGCCAACATGGGTTGATGACAAAGAAGAGACATGTTAAAAAAAACTATGTTTTTAAGGCTCAAGGTTGCCTTGACTCCCACTTAATGCGAAAAGAAATGGGGAAATGATCTGACAATGTCACATCCACTAATGGCTTAACCAGAAGTGAAGAGTTGTCAAAAGAGAAGAAAGATTGAGCCAAGATTATAGCATGATCAAGGTGCTTAAATATCCTATCAGAGCTAGCCCTGAAATTACACCAAGTGTGCCAGAGGGAATGAGAATGGCGGTGACTAATATTGGGATCAAAGAGCCCCAATTTATTACGCATGTAAAACCATGCCTCTCGTACGCCAGCTACCCATCTAAATGGTAGAGTGCCATATTTATCATACACCATCTCAACCATATTGAAATCCCCATACAATAACCAAGTAGCAACTGGCAGCGAATCAGCAATCCAACTCTAAAGCAAAGAGTGTTCCACAGCATCATTAGAGGCATAAACATTAATAATCCCAAAAGAGTGATTATCAATGTTAAGGAGGATCCAGATGAGTCGATGTATGGGTTCAGACCCATGGTCAACCACACAAGCGTGCCACTGTGGGGACAAAAAGGTGACAGCTCCACCACATCCAACATCATGAGTAGTACAAAACATATGACTGGCTGGCCAAATAGAATGACAAGCCAATGCGAGCAAAAAACCAGCCATTGTAACTTCTTGGAGACAAAGCACTTTGCTACCAGCATACTCCTACAAAGTATCCCTAACAAAATACTTCCTGGAGAGGTTTGTCAGACCTCGAACATTCCATGAGAGGAAATTCATGAATGAAACTATTCCATATCGTCGAAGTCCAGCTCCTCCTCATTCAAAGTAGAGAAGCGATTCTGCAAAAATTCCAGTAGGACTGACCCAATTTGAATATTCAGAGAAGGACTGTGAGACCGTCATTGAGCTCTCATCATGAGAGGAGAAACATTCGGTTGTGCTATCATAACGGAAATAGGCTGAGGCATAGCCTTCATCCTGGTTCATGCTGGAATAGTGTCAGCCCCGACCAGGGCCTCCTTCCCCTTCACCGAAGGGTTTGAAATATCTTTAGCTGGCTCAAGGACTTTGGAAACTGTCCCAGAGCCATTGGACTTGTGTTTATAGCTTGTGACCATGGTCCATTTCTCATCAAGTTTGGCAACAGAATTATCTACCTAACGGGGCTTTTTAAATTCCCATAGTAAAGAGGGAGTATGAGGCATTGCCAAAGGGAAATCCTTGATCTTGTGGTCTACAGACTGACATCTATAACACATGTTCGACAAATTAAAATAAGTGACCTTTTGGGTATTCTGGAGAGCTCCAATTTGAATTTCAATGGAGTCTTTCAAATCTTGTGAAAGGTCCACTTCAACACAAACTCATTTCTAGAGTCAGACCTAGAAAAATATATCTGGCTCAATACAAATGACCTTCCCTAGAGAGGACACAATATAACTCAAAAAAGGCACACAAAGCAAAGGAAACCCTCGAAACTCAATCCAGAACAGGACCCGCAACTTGGTTTCATCCAAGATAACAAGGTCCCAAGTCCACGACTGCAAAACCAACATAGAAGACTTGACATACCAGGGACCATGATTCAAGATTGCCTGAACATGACCGACCTCCACAAAACAGAAAAGAGAAAAACCCTTGGTTAAATTTTGGACCATATCAAGGTGGACCCCATGAGGGACCCATGCCTTGTGGACCCATTCTTTAAGCACACTTTTAGGGGGGGTCCTCCCAAAAAATTACCCAACAAGAGTATGTTACTCAAGCCATTGAAAAGTAGAATCAAAATCAGGCAAAGGTAAAACCACATCAGCTGGGGAGTCAAAAGACTTACCTTGTGAAACACTTTCAGAACAAATTTTTGGGGTCATTTATTCAGAGGAGGAGCCATTGAGCAGAGTTGTTGAACCACCAACACCAACAATAATTGTTGGATTAGAGCTGGTTGAAGGCATATTAAAACAAAAAAACCACATTAAATGTAGTCATACACACATGAAAAGAGAAAAATCCTGCACCAATAGCGCAGTATGACACAAGAAGGTCCAAGAATGACCGCAGACACAACAAAACCCTAGTAGAGCTAATACACCTCAATCCAAAAATCAAAATTTAGAAAACTATGTGTAATACCAGAAAAGGTTGAGACCTCATTTGTTTCTCAGAAATAACGTTATTTTGATAGCAAAAAATATCTAGTACTATTTTTTTAAATACCCATTTCAAGTGAAAACCCAACATCGAAATACCCAAACAACCAATAAAAAAAATATTGAGCATCAGTTTTTAAACATACCTAGATATCTAGTAACAAAACAACGAGCATCATAAAATTCAAATAGCCAAATAGTACTTCACGAAAACATCCAACATGTTGATTGCTCAACTAGGTTCCATCGGAGACAATATTGACGAATAAGACTATTACATGCTCTTGTTGTGTTCTTTGCTAGAATCATAGGATCACCTAGTGATGGCTATTGGAAGCACAACAACCACTTTCAAGATGGATGAGGTGGTTGCTTCATTGTTATTTGAAGAAATGCATAGAAATTATTTTGAGATGGCCAAGGAAGCCCTTATTGTTCGTGGAAAACCAAAGGAGAAAGGCAAGAAGAAAGAAAATAAGTCTAAGTCCAAGTCTCTGGGGAGATCTAAGTCTCTTGGTAAGAATTCTAAGGTAAAATGTTAGAATTGTGAAAAAATTGATCATTTTCAAAAAGACCGTAAGGAGGATGAGAAGAAGAAAAATAAGTCATTCTCCAATTTTGAATCTAATAAATCTTCCCAAGATGAAGCAGAAGCATTTGTTGTAGCCTTGGCAACCCATGCATTGGAAGATGTATGGTTGACAGACTTGGGTGCTTCCTTCCATATGAATTTTCATAGAGGATGGTTATAAAAGTATGAGTATGATGGTGGTAAGGTGTATCTAGTTGAACACTCTCACCTAAAGATCATTGGTTGTGGAAGAGTCAAAATCAGATTCCCTAATGGAAGAGTGAAGGGAATTGATGGTGTCATGCACATCCCAGATTTGGTACAAACCTACTTTCTGTAAGTAAATTGAATAATTCGATAGTGTAAGTTGTTTTCTTTGGTGGAGGATGCAAGATGATGAGAGGAGCTATGGTGTTGTCTAAGGGTGTTTGGGTTGGCACCTTGTACAAGATGGATGTATGCACAATACAATACAATATTTCTTTTGACATACTAAAGAAGAGACCTTTGGATTCTTCATCCTCACCATTAGATCATGCAAAGAAGAAGTATATTGTAGCCACATCCAATGGTCATGAATTTTGGGTACCAAAGGGTGCTCATTCCATGGAAAAGAAGCTTCCTATAGAGAAGACAATGCTATGGCACCAATGACTTGGTCACATCAGTGAGAATGGTCTTAAAACCCTAAAAATAAGAGCCTTGTTGAAGGCCTTGATGATTGTAATCTCGAGTTCAACTTTTGTGAACATTGTGTTTATAGAAAATAGCACCATGTTTCTTTTTACTCTAGTTTTCACAAGTCTTTGAGGGTTTTGGACAATGTTCATGCTAATTTTTTTGGTCCTGTGAATGTTCCTTCATTATCAAAATTTGTATATTTTGTTTCTTTCATAGATAATTACAGTAGGACACTCATTTATTTTCTTAGAAGTAAATTTGAACATGGAAACGCCCCTGTAGTGATTCTCCTTTGAGGTCTAGGAGGAATGGGTATCACCTGACCACAACCCTAGGAATTAAGGCTCTATGCATGTCCCTTGGATGTGGGAGCCCAACACACATATCCGATATTATGATCACATCCTCCACACCCTCCAGAAGGTTTCTAATCACTAGCTTATGAGCCATCAAGAGCATCACCACCTTAGGAACTTCTAGGTCCAACAACACCGCCACGAAGCGGACCGCTATGTCTGCATTTGTGTGATACTGCTCAACCGACAAAATGTACTCCATTCCTAGCAAAATTTGCACAGCCTCCAAGACTAGAGGATCCTAATCCTTAAAGAATGATTTCAGTCTTCCATAGCATATTTTTCCAAAGAATTCCCAAAGCTTACGAGAAGCATTGAGGAAAACCAATGTTTCCATATTCTTAGATAGCCAAAATCTCCAAAACGTAGGGGTTTTAAAGATGAGCATCACCCACAATACGTGTGGTGAAGCCATCACAGCTCATCTTCATAGCCACTAACATTAATGCCCCTTACACTCATTGTCCTTTTGTCGACGCTAGGATCACCACACAACAATAATGTTAGATTTGACATTTTTGTTGTTGTGTGGTGATCCTAGCATCAACAGAAGGACGGTGAGTGTAAGGGGCATTAATGTTAGTGACTATGGTCATGAGTTGTGAAAGCTTCACCACACGTATTGTGGTTGATGCTCATCTTTAAAACCCCTGAGTTTTAGAGATTTCGGCTATCTGAGAACATGGAAACGTCAGTTTTCCTCAAGGCTTCTCGTAAGATTTGGGAATTCTTTGGAAAAATATGCTATGGAAGACTAAATTCAGTCTTCAAGGATTAGGATCCTTTGGTCTTGGAGGCTATGCAACTTTTGCTAGGAATGGAGTACATTTTGTCGGATGAGTGGTATCGCACCAATGTGGACATAGCGGCCTGTTTCGTGGTAGCATTGTTGGACTTGGAAGTTCCTAAGGTGCTGACACTCATGATGGCTCATAAGCTAGTGATGGGAAACCTTCTAGAGGGTGTGGAGGATGTGATTATAATAGTGGATCTGGGTGTTGGGCTCCAACATCTGAGGGACATGCATAGAGCCTTAATTCCTTGGGTTGTGGTCAGGTGATACCCATTCCTCCTAGACCTCAAAGGAGAAGCGCTATAGGAGCATAGGAATCATGCAAGGTGTGCACTCATTTTCCTAAAGCGTCACCTCTACTTAGAACCTATAGGTAGAGTGGACTAGAGGTGGCACTTTCATGAATATTTGGTGGCAAAAGGTGTGGAGTTGGATGAGTGACAGGTTCATCAATGAGCATCCTTATAAAGAAAAGTTTTTTTTGTTGGGTGTTGTCTTTGATGGTCGGTGATTCCTATTTGGGTTCGGCTGGGTGGTGAGGGACGGTGGTTTTTTGGGTGGTGCATTTGTGGTAGTCTTCGGGCTATTGATACGATGGTATTTTTCTAGTGGCACCATGTCTAGGTGGTAAACATGGAATCTCTATCTATTGGATCTATATGTTTTTCTTGGTAGTCGGGCGAGGTGGTTTGTGTCTTGTGTCTGGTAGTAGTATCAAGATGTTGGTTGAGCTACCAATTTCTCATGGTCTTGGCTTAGCTATTTTGGTGTCTCATGAGGTTGAATATGGGGTTGGTTATCTATGAACAATGAATGTACGAGTCTCTTGCTCAGAATTGGACATTGGGAGGGCATAATGTAATAGAATTTTTGATATCAATAAAATTATATTTACATACCAAAAAAAACATTGACATTTAGTGAAGGTCTCCTAGATGCTTTTTTTTCTTTTGAAGGACAATATCCAAGACCTCTTGTTGTCTTTTGCATGTTAAGCTCTATAGGGACATAAATTTCTTGTTCTTTTACTCCACATCCTTTTCCATTATAACTAAATTGTTTCAGAAGTTGGTACCCTTTTCCATAAATTTTGTCCATCTCCTTTGAAGAAGGTCATTTTTCATACTTAGTTTCACCATAGGTAAATGTGTAATCTATGTTATCCTCACTACTAGAAGTTGTGGACTCTTGTTTTTTGGATGTTCCAATATCATATTGTGTTGAGATCATTGCAACTTCTTTCCCTTTTTCTTTCATGGTTTCTATTATCTTGTATTCCCCCATGAATGTCGATGTGAAATCTACTGGCCCCCAAGCATCATCCAACCACTTTGTTACCAATGGAGGAGGCTTATCTTTCTCTTTTTTCTTGCAAAGGCTCTATTTTTGAAGTTGGTATCAATGTTCTCAAAGGAATTTTCATTCCCTTTTCAATTTGTAAACAACTTTCAGATTTTGGATCAACTTTCATTGTGTAGACCTTATTGTTGTAAGTGTATTTCAACATATGGTGTAGCATTGAAGGCACTGCATTCATTTCATGAATCAATGGTCTACCCAAGAGGAGATTATATGAAATTTCTTGGGGCATGACATGGATAGGAGTTTGTAAGGTAACATATCCAACTTTGACAAGTAATATTATCACCCCAAGTGGTTGCTTGCCCACATTTTTAAAACCATGGACAAAGAGTCTAGTTGAATTTTAGTCTTGTCCACTCTGATTTTATCCAAAAGACTTATACTACAAACATTGAGGCCTGAACTATTGCCAAAAAGGGTGCGCCTAACCCCAACCTTATTGATAACAACCTCTATCATCAAAGCATCATTTTGTTTTCATATTTCCACCAGAGGTAATTCACTTTGATGCAAGACAATATCGAGATTAATCGAGTTCATGCCTTAAATTATGACTACCACATCATTTGGTTGCTCACTATAAGGGACCACAATGTTTTGTAGGGAACTTTGAAGCATTCCATGGTAGGTTGATGAAGTTTGAATTAGGTACCACAATGAAATCTTAGCAAGAGTATTACAAATTTGTTCCACAAGATCATAATCCTTTCCACTATGTTGAGGTAAACCAGGGGCACTAGGTAAAATAGGTTGTGGAAGCAGTATTGATGCTAGAATGGTTTATGTTTGTTCTAGTTGCCTATTGTTTCTTGTGTTATATGTATGAGCAACTTGGTATGCCTAGTATGGTAACTTGGTTGTTGCAATATATTACCCCTAGTGAATTGTCTTGCAAAATTTAAGATAGCCCTTGGAGGTTTTGGTTTGTTTTGAGGTGGTCCTATGATAAGCACTGACCTTTGGTTTGGACTTGAGTTTGTTGTGAAGGTGGGTAAAAAATGATTTTGAGGTGTGATCACATTGATTGTGTGTTGTTGGGTTGGGATGTTACAAGCCTTAGTGGATGATCTAAGTGAGATGAAGTCCTCAAGGGCTTCATCTAACATATCAAAGTAATCACTACTAAAGGGCTTGAGAGGTATGCAATGAACTTGCAGAAAGAGATTTGACATGATCAAATGACTTTCTCCAAGGTTAATCATTAATTTCTAATGCACATTTAATCTAGAACTAGGGTTGAAAACAAACTTACAGACCTACTACAGATCTGGAAACTAGAATGGAGACCTGCAAACTAATAGTAAATATCAATTTGTTTCTAATTTTTGAAGTTGTTATTAGAGGAAAAGGATGCCCAAGGGCATCTGGGTCTTGCTAGGGATTTTTCAAAACTATCAATTTCAAGAGCTGGACTAACAACAATTAACTGTACTACAATTTGCAAAGCCAGATTTATGATTGATTTTGTTACAATTTTATGAGTTTTCAATTTGTGTAATGTGTTGTAACAAGCTAGGGTTTTGGATGTTTGTGAAATGAAAACTAATCTATCTAAATTATGCAATGATTCAGAAAATGCAAACAATTGCTCTATAGATCTGATAATGCTAAGTATTGAAAAAAAATTGTTTCAAATTTTGACCAAACTAAACAAAATGACAACTTTATTTGACATGTAATAATACTTTTCCAAAATTTCAAATCAAATGTTTACCAACAGAAACAAAATGCAAATACATAGACAGACAACTATGAAAACTTTTGTTGATGCAGTTGTACAAGGATAGTTTCACCCAAGGGCGTCTAGGTCCTTGTTTGGGGTTCTAAAAATTTAAAAGATGAATGTTTAAGTTGTTTAGGTTTTCTTTTCCTATCTACAAATAGGTTTGACAATGATTGTTTTTCCAAAAAAATTAATGTAAATGCAATGCAAATGTATGATAATTTTGAAACAAACTGACACTTTTTATATGTAATTGTGAAATGAAAATTTGATCTAGTAAAGGACTAAACACACTATAATGCAAGCTATGATGCAATATGTATGCAATATTTTTGGATTTTTAGAACCTTTTATGATACAATATACAACCCTAAATGAGAAATGCAAAACACAATGATGCAAAATCTAAATGAGAAATGCAAAACACAATGATGCAAAACCTAGATCTACCGTTTGAGAGACTATCAAAACAAAAAGTTATGATGTCAAATGTCAGGTTCACCAAAGTGAAACATAAAAATGTGGTGACCTTAAGTTTAATATCCAAAACCTAAGGTCATTGGGCCATCACTTCTAGGATTTCATTAGGATGCAAATCAACAAGGTGCATAAATTGACTTTCAACCTTCAAGGTGAGTCAATCAGACTTGGATCTAATCCTTTTGATTCTTAGGAATGAATTGGAATTGGTTTATAATGATTGACCTAATTAAACTAAATGACCTAATATGATGAATGCAATTTTCCAAAATTAAACACACTGAAACATTAATTTGTAGGTGGATCTGGAAGTTGTAGACTAATGTGTACTTGCCACCAAAATTTGGGTTCAACATGTGCAAAGGGATTGGGTCACCCCTAGGAAAATGGGTCTTAGTTGGCCTTTTCAAAACTTCAAAGTTTGATCCTATAACCCTTTGTTTGCTCTTTGTTCCTCTACCTACAAATCTTCGTCTTTGGATCTAAACTTGCATAAAATCTATGTAAGGAAGCTAAGGCAGCGGAATAACTTCCTACACTAACCTTGAGAGGAGAATAATGCAAACTTTTATAGATCTTTAACAGTTACATAAACTTAAATAGAAATAAACACAAATATCATGCATACCACAACACAATGATTTATGTGGGGAAAACCCTTTCGGGAGAAAAACCCCACACTCCAAAAGCTACCCAATATATTATTTATAAATCACAAAGAGTACAATATACTTTCAGAGCAAGCTTCTCATAGGAGTATCACCACTCAAAGATCTAGAGGCAACATGATCACTACCAGACTCTCAGAATACATTGCAATACATAGCCTTAATCAAATGCCCTCATAAAATAGGGTTTCCTTCTAGGGAAAGTCAAGCTAATAAAATATTGGCCATCAGATATGAGACATAATGATGAACAGTCCATATTTACAATAATAAAATATAAATAAAATTTCCCTTTCGGGGGTGCTACCCCTAGACCCCAGCTAGGGGGATGATCCCCTCGAACCCCTTGTGGGGGGGGACCTCCACATGCCCCCCCCAGTTGTTGTCGATTGAACAGTACCTTATGTAATTGCAAGGTTGAGACACATTTTCTCAACAAATCTCCCATTTTTTGAACACCTTGCAAGGACAACAAAAGGGTGACATCATCATTTCTTAATTACTAGGGGTCGAAAGGCCCATAGTCTCTGAACACCATCTGAACTTCTCTATGCTCATAGGCTTAGTTAAAGAATCAACAACATTCATCAAAGTCTCTACCTTAACTAGCTTCACCCTGCCATCTTCAATCATATCTCTAACAAAATGATACTGTACAACAATGTGCTTGGTCCTAGCATGAAATTTTGGGTTCTTGGCTAGACATATCTCACTCTGATTGTCACAATAAATTGTCACTGTACCTTGTTTAATTCCAATATTTGAACACAGTCTCATACGCAAAATGGCTTCTTTACAAGCATGAGTAGCTGCCATATACTCCACTTCAGTAGTGGACAAAGCAACCATAACCTGTCACTTACTCATCCAACTAATTGCACCACCAAATAAAGTAAACAAATAAGCACTGGTGGATCTTCTGCTATCAACATCATCTACCTAGTCTAAATCCATATAACCATGAATATCAAGGGAAATCTCATCTTCAGTCATATTACTATGATAAGAAAAGGAATAATCTAAGGTATTGCATAAATATCTAAAGACTCTTTTAACTGCATCCCAATGAACTCTACCAGGATTAGACATATATCTGGAGAGAACTCCCACTGCTTGGGCAATGTTTGGTCTAGTAAAAACCATAACATACATCAAACTTCCAACTGCACTTTGGTAAGGTACTTTGCTCATGTCTTCCATCTCCAATGGAGATGTTGGACAATCTGAAATAGGTAACTTTATTCCAATTGAAACAGGAACACACAAAGTTCTACAATCCTGCATATCAAACCTCTATAAAATTGAATTGACATACTTACTTTGGCCAATCCATAGCTTTGTATTCACTCTATCTCCTAATTTCCATCCCAAGAATGTGTTTAGCTGCACCAAGATCTTTCATTTCAAACTTAGCAGCAAGTTGAGATTTCAATTCTGAAATCATAACTTTCCCTTTACCAATAAATAACATATCATCAACATATAATGCAATAAATAGGAAACGATCACCATCAGTTTTATAATAAACACAATGATTTGATTTAAAATGCTCAAATCCCAAACTCAACACATATGTATCAAATTTCTGGTACCACATCCTAGGACTTTGTTTTAGGCCATACAAAGATTTCTTCAATTTGCAAACCAATTTACTTTTACCTTTCACCACATAGTGCTCTGGATGTATCATAAATATCCTCCTCCAAGTCACCATGAAGGAAAGCAATTTTCACATCCATTTGCTCAACCTCTAAATCATAAGCAGTAGCAATAGAAAGAAAAAATATTTAAATGGATGTCATTTTTGCAACAAGAGAAAATATCTCACCATAATCAACACCCTCAACTTGAGAGTAACCTTTTGCAACCAACCTTGCTTTGTACTTCTCAATACCTCCATCTAAACCAATCTTTTTCTTGAATACCCATTTTCAACCAATAGGTTTTCTTCCTTTAGGAAACAGTACAAGATCCCATGTATTATTCTTTTTCAGAGCTGCCATTTCTTCATCCATAGCAATCTTTTAGGATTCTGCACCATTCATACCTAATGCCTCTTCTACCAATCTGGGTTCATCCATGTTAGTATTCAAAGCAAAATACATCTCCAATCATTAGGTGAATACCTTTCAGGTGGTTGTCCATGCCTTGTAGACCTACAAACAAGATGAGTTGGAGGTTCTTCCTCTTTGAAAGATTCAGAGCTAGATGAGCTCTCCTCAACTTCTTGTCTATCCATGGGCCTTGATTCAACTTTCTCAGGTGTAGAAGGAAATTGAATAACATCTTCATGTTTACTTTGTTCTAGCTGTAATGTAATAGAAGGCTTAGTTTCTCTAAAAATAACACTTCTACTATGTATTACCTTCTGTGCAATAGGATCCCAAAGCTTGTATCCTTTCACACCATAACTATATCTAATGAAGATACATTTCATAGCATTGTTCTCCAACTTTGTTCGATTCTCCTTTGGCACATGTGCATATGCCTGGCAACCAAAAACTCTAAGATGTCTTAATGAAGGCTTACGACCTGACCATGCCTCTATAGGCATCTTATCAACAAGAGCTAATGTAGGAGACCCGTTAATCAGGTAACAAGCAGTAGCAACAACTTCAGCCCAAAACCTTTGTTCTAGACCAACACCACTCAACATACTCCTAGCCTTCTCCATCAGCATCTTGTTCATTCTTTCTGCAACTCCATTCTATTGTGGAGAATATGGAGTTGTCTTTTGTCTATGAATACCACAATCTTTACAAAATCTATCAAAATCATTAGAGAAAAATTCACCGCCATTATCAGTCTTCAAACATTTTATTTTCTTTCTAGTCTACAACTCAACCATTGCTTTAAATTCTTTAAATTGACTGAAAACTTCATATTTACTCTCTAGAAAATATACCCATGTCCTACTGTAATCATCAATAAATAAAACATAATATGTGGATTTACTAATTGAAGGAACATCTACAGGACCAAACACATCAAAATGAATAAGATCTAATACACCACAAGATTTATGAGAACTCAAGTAAAACTAAACACAATTTTGTTTTCCATAAATGCAATGCTCACATAAATCAAATTCAAGATTACAATTAGACAAACCTTCAACAAGGTTTTTATTTTTCAAGGTTGTTAGACCCTTTTCTCTAATGTGCCCAAGTCTTTGGTGCCATAACAAAGTTTTCTCTATAGGTAACTTTGTTTTCGAAGAAAGAGCACACTTGGGTACCAAAAATCCATGACCATTTGTTGAAGGTGAAACCCTCATTTCTTCCACAGACTTGCTTTTCATAGAAGTACTATTGCATTCAACAGTGCATGCATCAAGCTTATACAATGTGTCATATCTAACACCTCTAGCAATCACCATAGCACCTCTGACCATCTTCCATCTTGCATCATAAAATACTACCTGCACACCTGCATCTATTAGTTTGCTCACAGATAAAAAAAATTTGTGCTAAACCAAGGATATGCAACACACCATTAATCCTTATTATTCTACCATCAAGAAATCTGATTTTAACTTTACCACATCCAACAATGTCTAAATGAGAATCATCATCCAAGTACACCTTACCTCCATCAAATTCTTCATATTCAAAAAACCAATCTCTATTAAATGTCATATGGAAAGATACACCTGAGTCAATTAATCATGCATCATTACCTGCACAAGTTGCCAAAGCTACAATGAATGTGTCACCATCTTCCTTCTTGGACTCAAACTCGGAATCAAATTTCTTCTTTTTCTTCTTTGTAGTTCTTACGAACATGTCCACCGCAGTTAAATAACTTTATACTTTCTAGGAGACTTAGATCTCCCCTTAGACTTGGATTTTTCATGCTTCTCATTCTTCTTTCCTTTTTCCTTAGGTGTTCCATGAACACTCAAGGCCTCCTTGGAACTGATGGATACCTTCCTCCTCATCTCTTCAAAAAGCAAAGAAACCGTCACATCTTTAGTCTTCATTATAACAGAAGTACCCCCAATAGCCATAACAAGAGAATCCCACAAATCAGGCAAAGAACAAAGAAGGATCTGACATTTCTCTTCCTCATCCATTTTGACACCAACTGATGCCAACTAAGCCACCAACATATTGAATTCTTCTAGGTGGTCTGTAATTCATCCACCCTCTTCCATTCTCAAGGAATATAATTTCTTCCTCAAGCAAATCTTGTTCATTAAATATTTGGCTTGATACATCTCACCAAGATTCTTCCATAGTTTTTGTGCAAAGGTCTCTTCATGGACATTCATTAAAAAAGAGTATGCAAAGCATAATCTAATTAAACTCTTTGCTTTACGGTCCATAACATCATACTGAGCAACCTAAGTAGGATCTGCAGGCCTTGAAACATTCTCATCAACAATATGCCACAAATCTTGATCTATCAACAGGTCCTCCATCTTTAGCTTCCACATTTAAAAATTATTTCTAGAAAATTTATCCACCTCTATTCTCCATGATGAACTTAACATCTAAAAATTTCTGCAACAAGATCACAAAATGTCTTCTGCACAAGCTCCCACTCAAATCTGGATTAGTTAAAAAAACCCAACAACCCACAACTGAAACCAAAGATGATCAAGCTTTGATACCACTTGTAAGGAAGCTAAGGTAGCGGAACAACTTCCTACACTAACCTTGAGAGGATAATAATGCAAAAATTTATAGATCTTTGACAATTACAAAAACTTAAACATAAATAAACACAACTATCATGCATACCACAACACAATGATTTACATGGGGAAAACCCTTTCAAGAGAAAAATCCCACACTCCAAAAGCCGCCCAATATATTATTCAGAAATCACAAAGATTACAATATACTTGTAGAGCAAGCTTCTCACAGGAGTATCACCACTTAGAGATTTAGAGGCAACACAACTGCTACTAGAATCTTAGAATACATTGCAATACACAACTATAATACAATGCCCTCATAAAATAGGGTTTCCTTCTAGGGAAAGTCAAGCTAATAAAATATCGGTCATCGGATATGAGACATAATGATGAACGGTTCATATTTACAATAATAAAATATAAATAAAATTTTCCTTTCGAGGGCATTGCCCTTAAGCCCCCACCAAGTCGCACTACCCCTAGACCCTAGTCGGGGGGATGATCCCCTTGGACCCCTCATGGAGGGGGGATTTCCCCCATGCCCCCCTATCATCGTCGATTGAACAATATGTAATGTTCCCTTTTAGGTGGAATCACTAAACCTGAATCTTACAATCAAAATGTTTCTCAAAGAGGCATTGGGAACCTTAGAAATTAGTAAATTTCAGTAATCATATCTTATATGATCAAAATGATATAAATATTCCAATATATATTCATCTATCCTAAAGTATTCAAATATATATTCATAAACATATATTTATGAACATCAACTGAAGTTTAATCTACTATTCTTACCTTATATTAATCCCTCCTATAATGGAACTCATACCTGACCAGTAGCAAGTCTGTGGGCTTGCACGAGCATTATACAGACATTTCTTATCCTATACTTTTGATCTTCTTTTTGTATGATTAGATATGTACATATATATCTTATTCCCTTATTCGGAAATATATATATATATATAGCCAATGGTAGCAGTGCATATACAACCCAGGAATGTTGTCTCAGCCCACGGGTGATATCAATAGACTAGACGCTTATGAAGATTCATTAATTCCTTAGATGCCCGATTACTCGGGGATTTAGCAAATACGTGGGTGAAGGGATAGATTGAGTTGCCACCAATCACCAAGGTAATTCATCACCAAGGCCTGAGCAGGATGTAATCGTTCCCAGCATTTGTTACCAAGGCTCGAACTGGACACAACACCCCATCCAACGTAGATGCGAGGGTATCAGGATTCTCCTAAGAATGGTTTGCTATGTGATTACGTCCAACACAACCATACACTTGCAAATGCTATGTATTGTAATAACATCATTTTACCATTTAGTGGTAACTAGATTCTAGACGCTGTCATCTTGGAAACGTCTCCCTTAACTCTCAGATTGCTTCCAATGCATTGAGGTATCCACCCGAGCTTGATGGCTGAGGACGTCATTGCTCCAAGCGAGCTTGATCAGGAGTAGCGACTGGCAAAGCAAATCATGTTGGGAAGTATTCATACTCATATCATACATATTTTTTCTATTGATCATTCTTAATGCTATATGGAGCCTCCATTTATACCTGATGGGAGAGACATGACGATTCAGGCTACAGATGCTGCTTCTTCATTCATGCCAAGTCACGCCTGAGAGACTTAAGCGAATGACTCTTAAAATATTTCATTCTATATATCAGTTTTATTTATATATATGTTTATTTATTACAATGCTAATATTTAAGCAATTTTATATATTAATTTTATATTTGTTATATAATTATAATATTACCTTATGGTAATTATAATTATAGAATACTAATATTTCTTTTATACCATTATTATGTATTTGTATTTATAATAATTATAATTGTCTAATAATAATAATTTATCTATTATATCATAATAATACTTATAATGTTATTTATAATATCCACAATTATAATATTGTTTGGACAATTACAATGATGAAAATGTTTACTATTTTAATTGTGTTTCTTAATTTTCTAAATGTCTGATTTCGGGAACATGACAAACCTTGTGTATCAACAGTACCTTATGTAATTGCAAGATTGAGACACATTTTCTCAACAATCTACAAAAGAAATTGTTTGGGTGGCTATATGGGGGTTTGCTTCAGTCAAACCCCTATTTTGACAATTAAACCTCAACAAAAATCTAAAGATCTAATAGAAAATAGTGTGTGAGCCCTAACCTTGTGTGTGTTTAAGGTTGTTATGAGCTAAAGTGAAAAGAAACCATACTCAAGTGTATTAGAGTGTGTTTCCTATATGACAATGATAAGATTCAATTAGGGAGAAGTCAAAAAACACTAAGTAAATATGAAAATGCAATAATACCTTGCTTTAGGCTGCAAACTGTAGAGTGAACTTTGAAGATGAGAGCACCAAGGAAACAAGTCATTAGGTGGAGGGAAGTAGCCAAATGCATCTCCCAATCCTAGAATCCATTATGTTCTTCCATAAACTTTAACCTTCAATCATGTGATAAAGCTCGATCAAATATGTAAATAAACTTGAAGACTTGCAATCTAAAGCAATTTGTTCCAAGACTCTAAAATTTGCTTGCCAACAATCTATTAAAATTTGGGTCTTGGCTAAAAAGGGGGACCCAGTCACCCATGGGCGAATGGGTCCTAGCCCAAATTTCTAAGACACACTTGATCAGGAGAAATTTAATGATTAATGGTTGTATTTGTTCAATATTTGTTTCAGTGTTGGAAAATGATAAAAATAGGTCTCAAAATTCATAATAAAGGGAATTAGGTACTATTTAGGAGGGGTTAAAAGTGCATAAATGCAAGGATCGCTAAAATAGGTCCAAAATATGCATGAAATTGTACTATCACCTGCAAGGGAGTATAATTTTATATGCTACAAAGCCAAATCTTGATATTGAGATAGCTTATTCTGCTTGGCTTGATACATTCCTATGATTTGATTTACAATAAGTTTAGAATCACCATGGATGTGAATTTGTTTAATGTTTAAAGCCATCGCAACACGCAAGCCAACAATAATGGCTTCGTACTCAAAGATGTTGTTAGTGCAATGAAATTCTAATCAAAAGGATAGAGGAATTGGCTTGCCTTCAAGTGAGACTAAAATTACACCTACCTTGGAGTTGGCTTGACATCTCGATTCATCGAAGTACATCTCCCATACGGGATCATGGTCTACTGCAAAGAGATTTTCATCTAGTATTAAATTGAGATTAGGGAAGGAGTGAGATGAGGGAGCTTTTGCCAATCGATCAGCAACAACTTGACCTTTGATGGATTTTCGAGTTACAAACTTGATGTCAAACTCAGAGAACAACATTACCCATTTCCCTAGCCTTCCTGAAAGATTGGTTCTAGTAAACAAATGTTTAAGATCACTTTTTACAATAACATGGGTTTCAACACGAAGAAGATAATGTCAAAACTTTTTCATTGCAAAAACGAGAGCAAGACATTATTTCTCCATGGAATAATAACAAGTTTCATAATCAACTAGACTAAGACTAATATAGTAGATCACTATTTATTTACCATCATCATCATGTTGAGCTAATAAAACTACTAAGGCATGAGGTGATGCAGAGATATAAAGAAAAAAGGGTTATCCTGCACAACCAACATTAAGATAGGAGGATTGGCTAAATAAAATTTGATTGACTCAAAAGCCTTTTTGCACTCATCATCTCATTGAAAACAAACATCTTTCTTCAAAAAATGTGTGAATGGAAGGGTACGATCAACCAACTGAGCAAATCTACGAATCACTTGAATCTTACCTTGTAAACTACGTAGTTGAGAGATGTTTTTAGGAGGCATGTTAACAATATCAATCTTATTTGTATCAACTTCAATTCCATGGTGAGAGATGATAAATCCTAAAATATTATTGGAATCTACGCCAAAGATGAACTTAATAGGATTTAGTCTCAATTTATAGAGTCGAAGCCTCTCAAAGATAAGACAAAGGTTTTCAACGTGATATTGACGAGTCGTAGACTTGGCCAAGATATCATCAATGTAATCTTCTAGAATCTTGTGAATAAAATCATGAAAGATGAGAGTCATCGCCCATTGGTAAGTTGCTCCAACATTATTTAACCCAAATGACATGACTACATAGAAAAAAGGTACCCCAAGGGGTAGTGAAGGTTGTCTTATACTGATCTTCTGGTTTAATACGAATCTAATTATAGCTCGAGTAGCCATCCATAAAAGATAATAAGGCATGGCCTACACGAGTTTGCAATCATATCAATATTAGGCAACAAAAATTCATCCTTAAGAGAAGCCTTATTGAGATCACAAAAATCAATGCAAATACGAATATGGCCATCAGACTTGCTAACAACAATGATATTCAATATCCAAGGTGAATAGTCAATGGGATGGATAAAGCCAACTTTTAACAGATTCTCTATCTCAGTCTTGACTAATAAGGCAACCTTGGGATTAATCTTTAAGATATTTTGCTTAATAGGCTTAGCATCGGGACATAGAACGATATTGTGGACTACCACAAACTCATCAATACCAAGAATGTCCTTATATGACCAAGAAAATATATCAGGATGAGCATGTAACAAATCATAATGTTGCTTAGATTCTTTTGAAGAAAGACACTTTCTAATTTTAATTACTTTTTTAGAAGATAGGATCCATGAAAACATAAGAAGTACCCCCTTTAAGGAGAGTACTATGGTCTTCAGGATGAAATATAGGAACATCATCATCCACATTAGACAAAGGAGTCTTCTCATCAATGCTCATAATGGATTCTCCAAAGTATTTTTTTTATTCAAGCGATACGAGAATCATCGTTTATGGTGATAAAAAGGTAAATGAGAGTAGACACCTAAGAATTCTTCTAGTGCTTCCTTCAAAGAGAAGACATCTAGAGAAACTTCATTAGAGTCTACTTTACTTTCAATCAATTCAAGATGAACTAATTCAAGAGAAGGTTCGACATAAATTATGTTGACATTCAACCATGGTTTCCTCTTAGACTGCATGTGAGAGTATCCAAGCCCCATGTTACACTTACGAGGCTTACATTCTATAGGGACTTGAATACCTTATTCATTGCATCCATAACCTTTATGTCCATAACCATATTTAGATAGAAGGTTGAAACTAGGACTGTAACATGTTTCCAAATCATGAGGAGGATCAATGTAAAGAGCATCATTCTAGCAACAAGAATCATACTCCTCTATGGGATCACAATCATCCTTCTTGAAAAGAATACAAATATTAACCTCTCTAGTAGAAGTGTGGCTATCTTCCTTAGGAGGAGCACAACTATCCTCCTTAGTAGGAACATGATCATTTTCCTCGGTGAGAGGATAATCAACTTTCTTGACATAGGTGTATGAGATTGTAGGAATGTCTAAATGGATAGGGTCAAAACTTTGTACTCCCTGATAAAAGATTTGGTAAAGTCCAAGGACCCCCAATCATCACCAAGTAATGCATTCAATTAAGAAGAAGAAGTAGAAGGGATAGACTTAGGATTCTCTGCTTCGAGACTATCTTCTTTAGGGACATCCATCTTATGAGTAGCCTTCAAAGCCGACACTGCCAAAGAGGATGTCAATGCATTAGAAGATAATGAAGGAATGCAATTTTTAAGATTAGAAGCAACTAAGGTCTGACCAACAGATACCATTTCACAAAGGTGTATAACACCAAGGTTACCCTTGATTGTAATTACCTTGTTATTAGCAACAAATTTATACAATGATGCAAAGTAGAAGTTTTTGCTCCCAAAGCATGAATCCAGGGTCTTCCCAAGAGAATGTTATGAGGTAAAGGACTTGAGATAAAACAAACCAAGGTGGGTATGGTAATGGGTCCCAATCTCAAAGGCAAGATTATCATGCCTAAGGCTTTTCGACTAGTGTTATCGAATCTATGAATGTACAAAGAAGAAGCAACAAGAGAAGATGAATCAATTTTAATCTTAGGTAAAAAGTCAATGCTACATACATTAAGAGTTGAATCGGTATCAATGAGATTATTCCTAATACTAATGTTATTAATGTTAACTATTATCATTAGAGGATCTGCTTGCTTCTATACTTTTAGAGGTGGGAGTTCTTGCAAATAGAATGTAATATTTAGTGTATCTGCACGAATATGAGCCATCAACGCATTAACATCCATCAACGTAGTGGAAGAAGGAAAGATAATCTTTTGCAAGGCTTCCTACAACATACCTTGATAAATCAAAGTAGTCTAAAGCAAATCCCATATTGAGATCTTGGTAGGAGTAACATGAAGTTGCTTAACAAGATCATACTCACCAAGTGCTTTAGCTGCATGTTTAGGTGCTAGAGGAAGACTTGGCTAAGAAGGTGGTAAAGAAGTTGGTTGATTTAAATTTTGTTGATTCCTTCTAGTATTATAAGTATGAGCTACATCTTTATAGGAGGAAGCCATAGATTGCAAGAATCTCGTGTAAAGGTCTAGCAAGTCAATGGTGACTGAAACCCCACGAATATAATAGATCATTTTAGGAGACGAGCTAGCCAGAGTCATGCAAATGATGGGTCTCTTAGGCCTTTGAGGAGCTACAAACACTCCCACTACATTCACAAACTCTTCAACTTGTGAAGAATAAGTTTGTTCAATAGATCTAGAAATAGAAGGAGATGCCTATAAGAAATCATCTAGGGCATTATCCAACATATCAAAATCTTCTTTGTAAAAGACTTTATCAAAATCATTAAAGTTTTGAAGGAAAAGATAAAGTTCATGTTGGGTTCACCAAAATGTAAAGGAGGGGATTCGCTACTCCTGAGTCTCTAGGACAAGGAAGAGTCTACAGGTAGTGGATAGTCCTCGATTACCTCAAAGTACAAAATCAAGTGACAAAGTGCAAGATGAAAGAGATTGAAAAAACATGATTAAATGAGATACTAAGCTAGGATGATAAAACTGCAAATTAATAAAATCTAATAAAGAATCACAAAATATAAGCTACAAAAATAAAAAGATCATAAATTATAGATTTTTCCCTAAGAAGGATAGAGTTATGGCCAATGGACATCAACACATTGCACAAACCTCTCTACACTGCGCTGTCGTCCCTATCAAACCAAAACGTAAAAACTTGAAATTTGCAAATACCCAACTCTTCGAATCTGAAAACCTACACACAACAAGGACGAGGAAAAATGTTGGAGCTGTTTTGGGGCTTGCCTCAGTCAAACCTAGGTGTTTTGGTGTTTCCACCTCCATAGACAATCAGATAGATAGAGAATAGATGAGACACAAAATATAATAGACAAGACATGTGATAGAAACAAACCCCACTGTGGAGGAGAACCCCTATCATGAATAAAATAAACAAGATGAATATGTATTTACAAATAGACAAGACAAAGCAACAAGAGACCATTACCAACAGTTTATGCCTCCCTCTTGGCTTGATAGATGAGATGTTGAATGCTTGCAAGAGAGCCTTGGTTGTTAACGAGACGTGAATCTCGTAGAGCTTCACTGCGGAGAAGAGATGTAGAAGAGAATAGAGCAAGTGAGAGAGAGTGAGAATGAATGAGAATGCAGGTGAAAATTGGAGTTTTGTGAGGCTGCATGGGTAGGAAGAGCTGTTACACTTGCGATTTTTTCGTAATGTCGTGTGTCATGGGAAAATTTCATGAGATTTCCTTATTTTAACTCAAAAAGTTTGAGGAAACTTGTGCATCGTGCGAACGTCCGTGCTCGTACAAACATCCAACTTAAAACTTTATAAGAAATGAGGTGGTAGACTATTAGCGCTTCATCATTGTCCCTTATGGAGTTGAAATCGTGAAATTCTGACTCATAAGGTTTTTGTCATAAATGCGGCAAGGCGCCATAAATGCAACAGGCTAAATGCGCAAGTGTGAAATTGCCACAAGGTACAATTTTATGACACTATAATAAAATTTACATATCTATGCTAATTTCTATTTAGTTTTGGGTCCATTTTGAAAGAATGTCTTAATGAAATTAAATATTAACAAATGATACAATCTTGTGCAAAGCCTATCCCCACTTACACACATTCTCATGTATTTGACCTTGTCTCATCCATTTCTACACATTATCTAATACATTTCACATTTATTGTACCCCATGTATGCATATTCATTCCTCACATATAACTACTATTCCTATATCTTGGGTCAATCTTGTGAGTGTGGAATCAATCCTACACTTGCAAATCTGAACCTTGAAATTAAAAAAAAATCAATTTCATTTTTTTCTAACTCCCACCCATTTATTTCTTGCAATGAGCCAACATGGTACACATTTTGTGTGATTATTGCTTTGTAGTGGTATTTAAAGACATTTATTCACATCTTGAAAAATATCAAGCATTCATTGAACAATAATTCACATTCAAAGATTATTCATAATAGGAAAACTTCAATTGGAGCACCAAAACAATTATATTTGTAGTAGAATTCATATCATAGGACATTTGGATGCTTGCTTATTTTTGCCAACATTTGCCAAGTTTATAAAGTTGACCATTCTAAGGGATTAACCTAGGAAAACTTGATCATAATGATCCAACAATGGCCTCAAGGTATTTCTAATGTTGGGAACCCTCAATAATGAGTGAGGAATTTTTTTTAAAACGGGTTTAGGAATAGAGGTGCAGAACTAGAAAACTAGATCCATGGGCCACACGATAAATCTATGCTTACAAAAGTAACCTAGACTCATCTAATTGACCCCAAAATAGTTGTCATTCTACATAAAATTTTAGGTGACAAATAGAACTAAGATATCATTTTTCTACATCAAAATAACAAAATTGATAGTAGGGGAGAGGACCCGGTACCTGCATGTTTCAATAGTTGTAATAGTAGTTGTTTATATAATGTCCAATATTTTTATCAATATTGAACCAATAGTTGTGACTTTAAAGTTGTTAGTGTTGATGATGATTACCCATAATTAAACAAAATGTATTTTTTTGATCTAAAACACAACCAATCATGTGATTCCACATCAACGCTCAATAAAACATGATGTGAATGCACAAGTATTGGTCTCACTTTGTTTTTTGGGCCTTTTTGGACACCTTGACAAAAAGCATGTTGATGTAACCTTGAAACCTTAGCTATAAGCAAGGGACTTGCCAAGTAAGTTGTTGTAAAAAAATGGGAGTGATTTGAAATTTCCATGTAGGATAATTAGAAGTGCGAAATTAGGGTGCACAACTACTAGGTCCTCTCCCCTATATTAAAATTATTCATTCACATTAATTACAAAACTAAATACATTCCTCTTTCACATTTACTTTTCTGAAATAACTTTAATTATTTAATTTTTAAAACTTAACTAATCTAAACTGATTTGTACTTAATTATGCACATTTCATTTGATCAGCTTAGATTAAGCTTTTACAAATTGTCTAGAACATTATTATTTTCTATAAATTTCTTTTTAAGAGTTGTAACCCAACTTTGATCCATACCCAAACCTGCATCTAAGTTTCAAACTAGCATACATCTCTTGGGCACATATCCCAATTGTTAAGGATTCCTTTACAGTTGAGTATTAAACTATTGGACCCGTGAACATTAGTCATTAACAGAACGAAGTTGATGGTTAAAATAAGTGGCATTCTCATAAGCCAACATTTTGCGAAACGAATAGGAGATACTATTTAATGTAAAAATAACATTTGACAGTCGAGCATAGATTATGATTTGGCCTCCTTATGAATAGGTATTAGTAAAGGTTAATTAGGTTTGCCAACAAAACCAAAAACTACTGGGGCACATGATATATCATGTGCCTCATCGTCTCTTTCTTTATTGGAAGCTGTGAAAGTAAGGGGAACTATTTCCAAGGCGACGATATTACCACATTTTACATGTACCATGCTGGGTGAGGAAAGAATGTAGTTGCAAGTTGGTACAGCATGGGGAATTTGTCCAGGGGAGAGAACCAATGGGCGAACCCTTTTTTGAGGGAATACAAACATAAACAAAAACAAATTCTAAAAGTAAACCATAGGGAATAAAGAAACAAAAGACAAATGCAAAAGTAAAAGCAGCATTCAAAGACTTTAGAGAAGATCGCGCATTGATAGGCTCAATGCAGCTTGCTTCTTAGATTCTGCTACAACCTATAGGGTTGTATATCTGGCATGGCAAATTTCTGTGAAAGGATTGGATATGAAGAAGTAGCTAGTGAGCTACTGTGTCCTTGAAATACAAAAAATGATTTTTTAAGGTTTCTACTATTCCAATAATGTCTTCGCATTGTCTTACGCTGAAAAGTTGATGATAGATATTAACTAATGAAATAAAATAAAGTGTGGGAAGCGAAATTAAGGTGAAAGGCTAGTTGTCAAAGGCACCTAGTGATGAATCTTAGGTAACAAATTGAGGTCACACCAACCTATCTGTCAATGATGTCCTTTAGGATGGGTATGGAGCAATAGAGTACAAAAAAAGCAAAAATTGAGAGCTACAATGAATTCTTTCATATAGTCCAAGTTCTGACTGCCCACTGCCACCCATTTTGATTGGATGTATTTATCTGCCCGTTTGTTTCAATATCCTTCTATTCTCTGCAATTTACTACGATTTATATCATCTGGGTTTTCAGTTCGGTTGCCAACATTAATACCCAGCTGAAGGGAAGACTAAAATGATTGAGAAAGAACGAGAAAAACCATGAATAGGAAATGATCCCATCTCAGGTACCTGTCCTTGAAACCATTTATGGGTGTGTTAAGTTCGGCATTGTGATGAATCATCACTGGGTGATGTTGAGGCCATCTATTCTTTCAGCAGTACCCCACATTTGAGCATTAAGTTTTGGTGGGGGTGTTCTACAATTAGTTGTGGGATCAGATCGGGACAAAATTAACATTTAGAGAAGAAATGACAAACAAATCATCTCCATGCTCTTCACATTGCCAACAAGCTCTTCCTGAGCTAAAACTGTACCAAGCCTTTATTTTTTCAATACCCATTCTGTTCACACTGGTTCTTCTATTGCTCTTCTACATGCTGTACTTAAGGAGGAGGAGGAGAACTGCATGGATAGCTTCACAAATAAGGACTCCATATCAAGACAGAGGATTCATCTCTGCGGTAACAACTACATTTTGAGTTTTGCTCGTCTGAAGTCGTTCCCTACTTTTGTCTGAATTTGTATGTATTCAATGTCGATCTAATGCATTTGTTCCTATGAAGAGGCTTCTTTCTTTTGCAACCTCAATTGCTAATTCAGAGAGGATGAGTTTTCTCATCCTTTATACACATATAGATTGTTTGTTGAAAGTTTTCTCCCCTTAGGATGGCATTGTATAGACATTTGACATATTTTCATTATAATTTAATGCAGCCCTCAGAACGTGGGTTGAAGAAGGAATTCAGAGATATGTTACCTATAATGATGTTCAATCAAAGCTTTTCGAAAGAGGACACACAGTAAGTTCAACTGCATCCATTTGAATTCTATGTGTATGGTGAGATCTGGTGTACAAATTCGATTTCAATTTGCCATAGTATTCATCTACACAGGTTCATGCAAAACTAAACAATAAAGTCCATCAGTGTAGTGGAAACCTGAGTTCTCCAGCGTTGATCTAGATTGAGTGAAATGTACCCCTTTGGATCATAATTTTGCCACTCTTTGAAACCCATTTGTATATGAACTGCTTTTATAACAATTTCAATCTGATTTGTAAGTTTAATATGTGGATAAAATGTTGTTTGATTGGAATTTTAAGAGATGTTTAGTTATATAGTATATACCAAAAATCCAAAACTGGAGTATTAATAGGCATGTTTTCTCTCAATAAAATGAATGCCTTTTGTCAAGAAACAATTCGTATAACCAAGGCGGACTATGTTATGATCTCAAAAATGACTGCTTGTGTTGTGCAGTTTGGGTACTTCCCAGTTAAATAAATGAAAAATACACCATAATACCATATAGATAACGTACAGGTGAGAAATACAACCTTGGATTCCATAATAATGACAAATGCTCCGTAGTGGTGCTTTTAATCCATAGAATTTCTGGCAAACATGCCAGGAATTATGATGCAAAAGACCGGCTAGATTAACAAACTTGTTTTCTATGAAGTTTGGTCAAAACATATCCAGTTGATAATAACTGATAAATAGCCTATTAATTTTGCTGCATAAGTTGTTTTTTGTGTAATTTTGTAGCATTTAATTTATATATTAAACGCCTCTAGACCAATGAACATTTCCGTCAAATTTTAGGAATAAAGTTTACTAAAACTCTTGTTGTATTCATATTTAGATCTCAAGATTGTCCCCTTTTTAACTTGTTGAGAATACAGCTTAATAAGATTGTGTCCATTTTGTCATTCTGTAGCGCCTTGTGATTATTAGTTACATTGCTTTATAAAACTGTAGATCAACTTGAACTGAATATTCCATCTTTCTTATTTGGAAAAGGTAGACCATCTCAAGGAAGCTGAGGATTTTTGTAACAAAGTCATCTGCATTGTTTGAAAATTCGCAATCAAATTTCTTTATGCTATTGGGGTTTGAGCCACTTTGCTGATGTTTGAGCTAGGACCCAATGATCATTCCTCAAAGTGGTTTAGCATGATATTGGCATTGCTAAATCATTGTAAGAATGGCAAATGTGAATATGTTTTTCTATGTGATCCAAAAATCAGATCTTGACTTCAAACAAATGGTTGGCTTTATCTCCATTTCAGTCAAGTAAGACTAGTCAAGGAGTTCCTTCATGAGAAAGAGTTGGTTTTCATCAGTTTTGGAGCATCAAGGACTTGTATGCAGGGTTGTTGAAGACTTAGGGTGATCCAGAGCATCCTGGGGAAGAAGATGGGCTTGCATGCAAGAGTCAGAACAGAGCATCTTTCCAATTTTACTGAATTTGCTGCTTGCAATGGGTGGTGAACATATGTTTGCCCCCAATGAATTTGCAAACTGCCAGGACAAACATTCAAACCTTATTGGCAAACAACAACTCACCCTGGCAAACTTGTCAGAAGCGGCAAACTATTTCTCTAAGCAACTGGCAAACTTGTTTCTGTGGATGCAAAACATGGAATGTTAAGGGTTTCATCTGTTAATTTCCTCCTCTAAGCATTGGTTTGCATATCCACACCCTTGGGGAATGTGTAGGAGGATATTTTAATTTAAACCAGTTCCAGAGACTGCACATGGGTTGTTACTCATGTTTTACCTCTGGGAGCGATTGGTTTGCATACTAATGACACCATTGGAGCAGGTTTTGGGAACAAAACAGCAGATTGATGTATGTATAATCTCCTGAAATTTGTTGTTGAGCTTTTTGGGTTGTGTTCAGACCATTACACATTGTGCTTGACTAATACATTGTGGAGTTGAGGAGTAATTGCTCTTCAAACTGGACTTTTCTTTCAATTTAGGGTTTCAAATATCTTGTAAAGTCAGTCTTTTGTTCCTTACTGTTCGTTCTTGTTTTCCATTGCTTCTTGATCATGTTTGGATGCATATATATGATTGTTTCATGGATTTAGGACTGTTAACACACACTTTTGCTTGTTTGAGGTTGTTTAGAGTAGTCACATAATATGATAATAAGAATCTGTAATTGGTGAGCTGGCTAGAAGTATCTTGATCAGTTTATGGATCAGATTGGTATCAAAGCAGGTTGAAAACACCTGTGACTTGACATTTTTTCAGACTTCTGGTGGGTCTTAAGTTATGCCCACTACATGGTCTATTGGAAGTAGAGGTTTTAGTGATTTTAGGCCTGAAATTGGAACCCGGAGGTGGAATCGAGCACAAAGGAGGATGGAAGATAAAGGTAAGAGAGATATGGATAAGGCTGAAGAGAGATTTCGGAAGTTAGAAGTTGATCTTGCAATGATTTCTCATCACATGGTAAGAATGGATATGTTTGAGAGTGTTCTACATGCTATTACACAAAACTTGGGTATACAAAAGAGTCCCAAAGAAGAAGAACTGGCAAGGACCACTTCTAAACATGGAGAAGCATCAAATAGTGGCAACAGTCTTCCATTCAAAGCTGAGGCAAATATTGAAATACAGCCCTTTGATGGGGAAGTGAATATGGAGAAGTTGGATGAATACTTACATGACTTTATTCTTCAACAACAGATTTCCTTTGTCCATTTGAAACTATCTGGCCATGCTTTCGCATAGTATGAGGCATATGCTACTTCATTACAAATGAGGAAAGCTTCTCCAATTTCAAAATGAGAAGACTTTAAGGACCTGTTAATTTTTTTTATCCAATATGCTATGAGGGAGATAGAGCGACCCAGTGGTGCTCTTTTTGTCAAAGACAAGTGCAAAGTGTCCAAGACTACATGAGTGAGTTCTATATGAAGGTGGTGCAACTTGGTAGGGATGTGACGGATAGAGATGTGCTCATGAAGTAGTACATTGGAGGGTTGTCTGGGCTTCTTCGAAGGGCTGCCCAATGGCTAAACTTGAAAACCTCGATGGCTAGTGTGCAGGCTTGTTAATTGGAGATGGATAAAAAAATGTGGCTCATACAAGGACAGGCAGCAAAATAAAAAGGAAGGACAACAAGGTAAAGATTCCAATAAGGGTAAAAATAAGTGGAAGAGCATGAAAATAGCCAACACAGCCATGGAAAACAGCGATTAGGGCAAAGAATAATATTTTGCAAACATTTGGACAAGGAGGGACACAATGAAGAGGCTTGAAATTTGCACTTGGAGCTACATCCTTCCAAGAAGTTCAAGAAGAACAAGAACAATGCCGCTACTCACCAAGTTTAAGAGATTGAATGTATTTCAGACATAGATGAGAGAATTTCTTATGCAACCATGCAGAAAGGAACAAATGTGGTCAAGGATGATGCTCAAGATAAGGATGAGGCTACTAAATTGTTTCATGTTAAGGTGCAGCTCAAAGGTAGAAAAGTGGATGCACTCTGTGATACTTGTTCTCAAGTGAACCTAATTTCAAAAAGTATTGTGCAAGATCTTGGGTTGGAGACGAAGAAACAACCGAAACTGCATTCTTGGGTTGGCTTAAACAAGGTGTAGAAGTTTCAGTCAAGACATAGTGTATGATCAGATTTACATACTCCATAGACTTCAAAGATGAGGTTACCATAGATGTCGTTCCTTTGGATGTTTACAGTATAGTGTTTGAAAGTAGATATCTCTATGAATGGGATGCAATCTTCTATAGGAGGTTGAATAAGTATCCTTTAATTAAGAATGGACCAGAGATGATGATAAAGTCATATGAGGGGAAACCCAAAGTGCCAATGGTAAGTGCTGCCAAAGCAAGGCATCTCATAAATGCAAGTGGAAAGTTCATATTATTGATGTTGTAGGTTAAGAAGGAAGACGAGCATGGGGCTGAGGTTCAAACCATGCATGCACTGCATACAATAGTGAAAAGGAAGGTGTAGACAAACTCATACGCCAATTTGGAGAGATTTTTGAGGAGCCCAAGAGGCTGTCCCCTCACAGATCCATAGAAGATGAAATCCAATTGTTATGCAATTCTCCTAATTCCCAATATAGGTCTCTATTGGAAAAACATATTTTAGAAGTGAATGAAGTGAAAGAGTAGTTGTGTGAGTTTTAAAATTTGGTGTCATAAGGTCCAATACATCACCATGTTGTTCTCCTATATTGGCGGTGGTACTCAAAAAAGATGGCTCTTGGAGCATACGCAATAAGAATTGGTACCCTCTACCTTGCATTGTGTTGTTTCTTTTTCTTGCTACCTTGATTCTAAGAGAAAATGTAACACCTAAACCCAGGGATCAAACAGATTTGATAGAGATTTTCTCTATAATTAAATTGAGGACAAGGAAAATCCAATGAACAAGGTTGGACCCAACCTTCTACACTTTGAGCTCCACATGACTCAAGAGAGTAATCCTATCAATGGTCTAACATAATGATAAAACTTTTTAACACATAATTAGGTCTAGCTGGCACAATACTACAAACTCAATTCACTTTCATAGATTCATTATTGTGCTAGTTTCACATTGAACTATAGCTGCAGACCCTTTGAAAAGTGGATGATTAACATGTTCACAGGTATATGAATAATGGGTATTATAGATTTCACCAAACTCAAGCATGATCCCTTAAGATTTAAACAACACACTGAACAAGTATCTTACAAAAACTTGTCTTCATTTCAAATGTGCAAAGGAGTGACTTATAAATGAAACTTAAACCTATCTTTTACATTTTTTAAACTCTGTGAAGACAATTAAACCAATATAAATTACACTTAGAAAGATGTTCATCGAGATTTATAAGTTTTTTGAACCATTCTAGAAGTAGAAATTGCACAAGACTGACCGGTGCTTGAGGATGGGCTACAAAGTCATATGTTTTGCATCTTATGTCATAGTGTTAAACATATCTTGATGGTCATTTTTTGTATTATCACTTGGTAATAATAAGACCCCTAAAGCCTGCAATATGGCCATACTTAATAGTCCATCTGAAAATATAATATTCCTACTATTTTCATGAGAGCATTTAATCTATCCCTTGGACATGAAGCAAGAATGAAAACACTTCTCCGCATCAAATGTGCAGGAAGAAAACAATAATCCTTGATCACTCCCATTCAAAGAACATTACATTTCAGCTTGGAGACAACTACAAAACAGTATATATTCATATATGACATAGATCAAGATAGAACAACATGATGATGTGATGACCTATAGACACAGACTTTCACCTAACATAGACAACATTCACATCCCTATACAAAGCCTTTTTCTCTTTTCAGAACTTCCAGAGCCTTTACAAATGACAGAGATTACATTTTAAAGAAGAGGGAAAGTACTTAGATTGACTCCACAGTTGATGCCTGGCACAATGTGACCCCTCTCATCTGCAACAAACTGGCATCTAGAATATGCCTTTGCACTTTATTTCCCTCTTATTTGTAACTGAAGTTTGTTTTCAATTTTGTTTAAGTAATCCCGTGCAAACCTTTTACTTGCATGTAAAAACACATTTACTGCCTCTGTTATCACTTGACAGTGATTTTATTAACCCCATGCATTTTATCCACATACTGACATTTTAAAAGAATGCATTTAACTTGGCATTTTGACACTCAGAACACTTCAAATCCCTCTGCAACTATCCAGGCATTTTGACAAACAGTTGGTTGAAAACCATTTTCTCTTTTGCCTTTAGCCGTTAAATATTTTACCTGCCCACTTCATTTTGCATTCCATGTTTGAGTTTTCCACCTCCAAACCTTAGTTTGCATTCTTTGAAACACACAAAAACAACATCAAATACATCTACGGGCCGCTTTCAAACCCTCAGAGATGTTTTTAACAGTGTATGGGCATTTTTATCAACTACAATGGAGTCTAAATCATCTGCAGATTATGAGAGAAAAAGCTGGGTCGCTTTTGCAACTGCAGGGGCGTTTCTGTCATGACTGACATCCCAAAAATGGTTCAAACAACATGGAAATTGTTGCCATGGCATGAGAATAGTTACAAGCAACTTCTGGGAGGTGAAAACCATCATTTGCAGCTCGTAAACAGCCTCAAAACTCTGCCTAAAAGTTCTACACGCGAGCATCCTTCTTTCCAACGCTGGGAAAGCAGTGCAGGTCGCTTTTCTGGTGAATGGCACTTATAAAATGGTCAAAATAATAACAAAATTGTTGCCACGGCATGATAATTGCTACAGGAAAGTTTTGGAAGGCAGAAACAATCATTTTCGACTGTGAAACAGCTCAAAAACTTCTCTCAGAGCTGCCTAACGTGAATGATCATCATTTTCATGTGGTTTGCAAATTATTACAGGCTAAAACATGAAGAAACAACTCCAAGAATGACACTGGTATGCAGGGAGAAGACAACAGTTTTATGCATTTTTTCTGCACATGAAGAGACCATAGTTTGGGCGCTCATCTATGTCTTGTCAAATGGTTGAGGTGGACCAATACCTTCCATTGCTAATCTTTAGCTTATCGCAGCCTTGTTCATATTTGCTCACCTAAACAGTGATGAGGCGCCATTTATCCACGCGGAATAACCAAACACTAATGTGCAATGCCAGTTTAATAAGGAAAAGAGAAGTTTGTTGAAGCCTTCAATCTGAAGCTAATGGAGTCCCACATAAGCGCAGGCAACAAGGAGATAAACAATTAAGGTCCTTTCCATTTCCCATGCCTATCGTAGGTTTGCTTTCACATGCCCTTTCAAAATAGCGATGAAGCGCTATTTCTCCACGTGGACATTCTTTAGTCTTAACTGGACGCTGCTTTAAGTTTCTCTTCATGCTTCATTTCATCCAACTACCTGCATAAAACCTTGTTCAAAAACTTAGGCGTTGCCCTTCATTTAAACTTCAGCATTTTGGATTTAACTTTATAAAGTTTAAAATGAAAAATGTCTTCACATGCCTTGACTTAGGGGGCGTATTTAAAATATATAAAACCATTAATTTCACCCCCAAACATACAATAAAATATTGAAAATGCTTTAGAAAATTTTCATATTTAAATATAGTTGAATTTCTTTGTAGGCCAAACAACAGTATTGATGCCATGGATGTGTGCGAACTTTGGGATCGATAAAATTTGCGAGGACGATTTATTTTTTTATGTCGATCCTTATATTTCCATTTACACTCACACAACAAGTTGAATTCCATTGGTTCCTTCGCAAATTGGGCCTTCCGATAGGTAGTTTAACAAAAAAATTGTTCCAACCCCGAAACTTCTCCAAAGACCAAGAAAATGGAGCTATAGGCTATTGATGACAAGTGAACAACTATGTTGTCACCAAAATAAAGAAATTCAAAACTTTTTATGGGACCTTATGAACCCGCTTAAAAATGGCAACTTGTTAAAATCAGCATCATTTGTTCAGGAGCCACAAAATTGGGCACCATACTCCTAGCAAATGATAAAAACTTTCTACCATTCGCATTTATAAGACAATCTTTGGATTGTGAAATTTTAATGTCAGAAGTTTCAAGCCATCTAGTTGCCACAGGGCCTGAAAACAAGTTTTTGTTGCCAATTGAAAGGTCATCATGCATTGAGAACAAGATAAAAATATAGGTGCTAACACATTGATGATTTAATAGATTAGTTATAGCATGATGGGTTCTTCACTAAGTTGGATTTGAGCTTTGGATATCATCAAATTAAAATAAAAGAAGAGGATGTGGTTTTAAACCACACTCAAGGCTAAACAAGGACTGTTTGAATCATACTTAGTAGATTCGACAAGTACTCACCAAAAATCTCTCATAGTGAGTTTTTGCAAAGTTAACTCATAGGGTTTTCATGGCAGTTTTTCCCAAAAACTTGGCAAGTTAGAGCCTTTGACTCTGCTGTGCTTGAAATGCACCAAAAGTATTGGAAAAAAGAGGAAAAAATGTGGATTTTGCCTTTATAAAGCTCTATTCAACCATGTTGAACACAACAAATTAGAGAATTCTAGAGCAAATTGGAAGGATTATTTAGGGTATTTGAAGAACATTTTTTTTGGAATTTCGAATTTGTGCTAGTTCTTTTTTTTTTCAAGCATATAAATTTATAAATCTTTTCTAATTTTTTAAACACATACACTTTACAAATTTTATTGTCTTGAATTCAATATATGTAATTGGATCAAATTTTTTCTTTTGAATATAGGGTTTATGTTTTAGGGTTAAAATATGTTCTTTTTGTCAAATTTGTTAATTAATTACCATTCAATTACAATATTACCATATTACATTTCAATTTTTCAAATGCATTTAAATCATGGTTGTCGGGAGATGCGTATTCTGCCCAAAGATGCATCTAGGAGATTGGTACACGTCTCTGATACCAAAGACATACCCGAAGACGCTTCCCATCACTGGGAACGTGCATAAAAGTCTCCCCGAGTCTCCCAAAGTCTCCCATGGTGAAAATGGCATCTCCCATGAAAAAAAACCGAAAAGCATTAAAACTTTAAAAAATAAAGGTTGCACTATTAACTCTTTGACACAATGATATTTGTGTATTTAAACTATAAATTTAATGTTCACTATTAAACTTTACTACTGCTCTTGTTTTGAAAGTTCAATGTCATGATATTTTTTTTAAATTATTAATTTATTATTTTTTATTTATATTAAAAAAAGATGGCATCTCCAAGTACCCCTGTCTCCTATTTTCAAGAAAAGTCGTACTAGTACCCGTACCAATCTCCTTGCAACTATGATTTAAATTTAACATGATTGTTTTAACAATTGTGTTCAAATTGTTGTATTTTTTTGAATTTGTTTTTATTAATGTTACAGGCTAATATAAAATGGCACCTGACTCTACATCATGTTTGGATTCAACGAGTGGAAGTTGTCCCGTTGGAACTATATCCCTTGGAAGCTATGAGCCCACTTAGAAACATGCCATAATGGGACCAGTAGCAAGGAGTGTGATTTGTACTTGTGCATAATTTTTTTTTTTAATGGAGGCATCAATCACCTCAAATATTGTCTTGCAAGCATTCCTAATTGCAATTCCAAGGCATGCATAGAGGCTCTTGAAGAGGTGAAATGAGAGATGATAGCACTTTTGTATTATTGGATGAGAAGAAATTGAAGAGGGCTAGGGCATAATCAGCCATAGAAGTAACTATTGCTCCAATTTGCTACTAGAATTCGATGTAGATACGAAAAACATTGTGGGCTCTAATTGTGGTCCATACATGGTGCATACACCTCATCTAGCTCAAGTGGAGCTCAGTCATATGGGTTTTTTGTGCATATAAGCATACCTAGAGCACAACCTACATTGCAAAGTATAGGGTGGAACAAAGAGGAATGCGAAGAAGCAAATAAGACATGCAAATTTTTGGTATTACAACAACCTTCCCTTCAATGTGGCAAAGAGTCCATATTGGGTGTATTTGGTGACAACATTAATAGTTGTAGGGAAAGGGTACAAAGCACCCTCTCCAAAAGAGTTAAGTGGGAGGTTTCTACAAGATGCTATTGTAAATGCAAAAATAATTGTGGAGAATCAAAAGAAGTAGTGGCGAAAGTTATTAAAGTATTATTGTAATATTTAATGGTCATCTTAGTTGTTAGTTAGCTTTCAGTTAACTTAGTTTGTTTCAATTAGTTTTTAGTAACTTTATGTTTATTGCTTCAGTTCTCTTTAGTTCACGATTGCTTCTTTATAGAAACATCGTCTTGTACATTATTATTTAAGGAGTATTCCTCTCCTTTGTCTAATAACAAATATCTAATATCAATTACCATTTCATGGTATCAGAGCATAGACTCATTGTTTTGGCAAATTTTTTGCGATAAAAATTTGTGGTTTTCCTAAGAAATTTTGAAAAAATAAATTTAGAAGCTTTTTGACCGATTTTTTTTTTTTAAATCGTGGGTATTTTTCTGCAAGTCTTGATTTTGTTTTTCTAGGCAATTTCGAAGGTTTTGTATGCAGTAAAATTTGAGGGTTTATTTCTCTTTGAGAATCGTGGATATTTTGAAGGGATAATTCGTGGTTTTTGTTTACTTGAAAATCGCAAATTTTCAAAAGAAAAAAAAAATCGCGTGAAGATGTTTGGAAAAATTGCAGCTATTTCTTGGTAGATTCGCATCGAGATTTGTTGTGTTGTTCTGCCTACAATCTCTTTTTTTTTGTCGAGGTTTTTTTTTCTGCGCGTGTGTCTCAGTTCGTGGTTTTTTTTTTTAAGATTTCCATACGACCTAGTTTTGTTCTGAGTTCATGGATTTTTTGCAAGAAGATTTTGAGGACAGCTAGAATCGTGTGGTTTTTCTAAGAAAAATTGCGAATATGTTTGATGAAAAATGCAGAAGTTTCTTTTGTTGAAATTGTGGACTTTTACCTAGAGAAATCGCACCTAGTGTTTAACGATTTTCGGCTAGGGTTCTTTTAAAAAATCCTTGACTTAGCCATGCATGGGTCAGCATTTTCTAGACGTTTTTCCATCTGTGATTTCCTGATTTCCGCAACCTAGGGTTGTTGAAAATTGTATTTTTGCTAGTGATTTTTTTGTGTTTGTTGATCTGTGACATGTGAAAAATTCTAGGCTTTATGCAAATTCACCTAAGGTTTTTTTGGTGACTTTTGGCAACTTTTGGCAACTTGAGTTTTTTAGCTTTTTTTTAAAAAAAGCGTGAAGTTGTTGGATTTTTGACGAGTTTGCAATATTTCAAAAGTGCAGCACCTAAAGTTTTTTGAAGAATTTTTTCTGAAAAAAATTGTACCTACAACTGCACCTAGGGTTTCAAACCTGGGCATGATAATTTTTTGTAGTTTTTTTGCTCAATTTTTGGATAAAATCATGCGTTTATGAGCCTCTATTTGACGACTTTTTACAAAATCGTGGGAGTTGTGCCAACGGATCGCCTTGGGATCCGTGTCAACTGATCACCAACTTTTACCTTGTTTTTCGTGCTTTTGGAATATAGGAGGGATGGCGTCTTTGACCAACATCATGTTGGAAGGTATCTAGAGGTTTAATGGGAAAAACTGCAACACGTGGAAGCAGAGGATGCTTACCATCTTCGAGTACCCGTGTCTGGATTCACTTGTTCTAGGTATAGAAGCACGTCCCACAGTTGCAGGAAAGGACCAGGACAAGAATGATGGAAGTAATTGGGAGGCGGTTATGCTTCTCAAGTTGTCTATCACCAATGAGATGTTACTAGAAATACCATCTGGTAAGTTTGTCGCGGAGATTGGAAACACTTGAAGGATCTTCATGAAACCTCATACAAGGGCAGGGCATTCTTCCTGAAGAATATGTTGTTTTCCATTATGATGGATGACAAAGTGTCTTTGTAGGATCACCTGATGAAGATCAACTGGAGGCCATTGGTCGCAAGATGGAAGAGGAGGATATGGTGGTGATCACGCTGAAAAGCTTGCTATGATCCTACGAGCACTTCATCGAAACACTCAACATTACCTCCACCAATGTTGACCTGAAGTTTGATGAGTTGTGCAACAAGCTCTTGCAGTAGGATAGGTGGAAGCAGTAGTTTGGGAGTAGCAATGAGTCTCCCAGTGTTGAACAAGTGTTTACTGCCAAAGATGGCAAAGGTTAGTCCACTTAGCAAAAAGGACAAGGCAAATCGGAGGATGCCTCCAAGAAGTCTTTCACATGCCATTACGGTGGTAAGATTGGTCATATGCAGAAGCACTACAAGAAGCAGTTGGTTGATCAAAAGTCCAACCAGGAAGGGTCTCAGCAGAAGGCTCATGTTGCAGAGCATACTGAGTAGGAGTTTTCCTATTATTCATTCATGGCTAGAAGACCATCAGATTATGGGTAGACTTAGTTTAAGTTAGTAGAATGACCATTAAGGGAGGGTTTTAAAGTATTATTGTAATATTTAATGGTCATCTTAGTTGTTAGTTAGTCGTTAGTTAGCTTTCAATTAAATTAGTTTGCTTTAGTTAGTTTTAGTAACTTTTTGTTTATTGCTTTAGTTCTCTTTAGTTCACGATTGTTTATTTTTAGAAACATCATCTTGTACTTTATTATTTAAGGAGTATTCCTCTCCTTTGTTTAATAACGAATATGGAAGATCAATTACCATTTCAAAAGTTTAGATGCACAATTCTTTCAAATGGGTGGATGAATGAAAGGAACCATACCTTCATTAATTTTTTAGTGGCTTCAAATACTAAATTGATTTTCTTGAAGTGAATTGATGACTTAAACAAATATATTACACAAAAACTTTGAACTTGATGTTGGAGGAAGTTGTTTTGGAGGTAGGCATACAAAATGTTGTGCAATTTGTCACTGGAAATGTAACAACACTCATAGCAATTGGAAGATTACTTCAAGAGAGGCATCGACAGTCTTTTGGACCCATTGTGCAACCAATTGCCTTGACCTTCATTTGGAGAATATAGCCAAAATTTATTGGCTAAGATCAATTGTAGAATATGCAAGGATCTTAACAAAATATATTCATAATCACCCTTGGGTTCTAAATTTGATGACAGATCACACCAAGGAGAAAGAGCTTATGCAATTAGGTGTCACAAGTTTTGTAACTAAATTTCTAACGTTGCAAAGCATTTCTAGTTTATTGGCATCCTTGAAGCATATGTTTGTGAGTCAAACATGGCTAAATTCAACATATTCAAAGAAGGCTGATGGAGAGAGAATTGCAAAGACAATTTTTTATGATATCTTTGCCAAGAGAGCTACATAGATTGTCAAGGTAACTTCAAACTTTAATTTAAATCTTAAATTGAATTATTTTTAAACTTTAAACGTATTTAGTTTCATTGTAACTTTAATTTGTGTATAGTTTGTAGGTATTAAATGGGATACATTTATGAGGTCATAAAGAGGGCTAAAGAGGCCATCCAAAACTATTACGGAGGCATGCAAGTAGACTTTCCCCTGTTTGGGAGATCATTGATTGGAGGTGGAACAATCAACTCCACCAACTCATTCATGCGGTGGGGTACTTCCTCAACTACAAGTTTTTCTTCTCTAATAGCTTCATATATGCTAATGGGGAGGTTATGGAGAGCCTCTCAACATGTATTGAGAGGATGACACCCGAGGTTGAGGTGAGAGATCTCATCATTTAAGAGTTGTAGAATTATAGAAAAGCAAAGTATAGGCTCTTCTCTTGCCACTAGGTAAGAAAAATTGAAGTCTTATATCTTACAAGTTACAAGTTACAATTATTAATAATGTTGGAGCAATAAAAGAAATTATAGGAGAAATAATCTAACCAGCAAGACCAAATGCCTTCCACACGAGAGAGATGCAATTGCTAGAGAAACAATGAATACAATTTTATGGAATTGGTTCAAAACAATGAGATGACCTTGCTATAAAGGCAAGAGTCAAACCCTAAATGAAACGCTAAGATAAACTATGATCATGAGAAGTGTCTTAATCATATGACTTGAGACATAGAAAATAAGTATCCTAAGTAAGCTCAAGTTCAATAAGATGTGAATAGCTCCTAAAGTGAAACTAGTTAGGTAAAGTAGCTTTTTCACACCAACACCCCACCTTAAATGCAAGTTAGGAAGAATGATAAAACATATAAAGATGCAAAGATGGGTGCTAAGTCCTAACAACAAGGCCATGTTAGGTACCCATGTACACATAAATCTCTCACAAATAGAGAAAATGAAAAAACCTCATGTGAAAAAACTCTTCTCCAAAAGAGAGAAAAAGATGAAAAAGTTAAGGAAAAGGGACTCAAGATGACCCTCCAAGGACTATTTCCATCACAAATACAATAGTTGGCCCCCCAGTAGGAGAGAAAACATATGAAGGACTAAGAAGCCTCCAAAAAAATGTTCCAAAAAGAGTAGGAACATGAAGAACACCACCGAAGCACGAAGAAGCTACAAACAACTATCAAAAAAAATTGTTATAGTGTTGAAACTAAAGAATATCCTCTAAAATCAAGATGGTCAAAATAAAAAAGACAAAAATCTGCATGAGTGACCCCAATGACACTACTTGAACAATGATCATATGGTTAACCAAATCGGTAATCTAATAGTTGAAGATACAAATGGCACATCACTCTACACGAGTGACCCCAACACCATTACTTAACCATTGCAAAGTATATTGCAAGTCAAGAATATAGGTGCCAATTGTCTCAAGAATATTGATCCTCTGAGGATGAAAGGTCGCCTCCACAAACAAGAATTCAAGAGTGTCTATATGATATATGTTCCATCTCATCGAAATGCATGGGTAGCCAGCTGCTGCATCCACCTAGTATATAGGAACAAAAGCTAGATACATAGCTCACTCCAAATCAAACTAAGGAAGCTTTAGCACCAACAATATGGAACTCCCCATAATGTTAACAAAGGAGAGACATGGTAGGTCCACTGAAGCTATGTGTCACAATGTAGTGCAAGGAGAAGAAACAATATCAGAAAATGTACAAGATAATACTTGCAATTGAAAAGAGTGTGCAAAACAAGACACACTCACATGACGGTGGACAAGGTTACGATTTCAAATAACAATGTACACACAACAAACCCCCCATGGCACTTTATAAAGCAGTATGAGTACAAAAATGGCACAACATGATGTGCAAGATCTCCAAAATACATGTAGAATATGTGGCACTTTATCTCAGTGCGTTTACAAATGAAGATGTGCATTCAATAGATGCTTACAATCTCCCACATGCTGAAAATACAATTTTGATAGAAGATGAGAGGTAATAGATGTCATCACTATAAGTATGCAAAAAATTATGCAATTTGAAAAAAAATGCACTCGTAAAAGAGTTCGTCTACAAAAGTTATGGTTCTTCAAAGCTCCCAAAATGAGACCTGCAAGCTAGATCAATCACCAATAAAATTGAAATTATGAAAAAACTAGAAGCCCAAACTAAAAATCCTTTGCACCATTGCAAAGAACACAAAATTCTACCACATTTAAAAAAAATGCTTGAAAAAAGGAGCCCGTATGTGCAAGAATGAAGACTCTAAAGATGGGCTTCAAAATCCAAATTACCAATGGTGGAGAAGAGGTCTCTACTGATGTCATCATGACATCATAGCCAAATTTGGAGATCCATCAAATTTAAAGGATTGTCAAATAATCGGCTAAATTTGGAGGTGTTGCTAAAAGAACTACTAATATAGCAAAATGACCAAAAATAGGCCTTGTGCTTGAAATTTTCCAAAATTATAGGTTGTTTTGGTGTTTTTTTACTAGAATTTTTATTTCATATAAAATTCATTTTTTTAACATAAATAAAAACTTTTACAAAATTTATTAAAAAAATGGTTTAAAAAATAAATTATTAAAAAGTGTGGAGGGGTTTAAACACCCCACACCACCCCATTTAAAGGGGGGCAGGCCCTAAGGTGTTGCACCCCTATTATAGGGGGTAGGCACCCTACGATACCCTTTTGTACCAATATTTTTAATAATAATTTTTTTTTTAAATAAAATAAATCGTCTTTTTAATTAATAGAACCATACTAGGGCATTAATGGTGGCAGCGGAGGCACACAAAACAAAAATTACTTTTTAAAAGTAAATTATTAAAAATATGTGGAGTTAAACCCCCCACACCACCCCATTTAAAGGGGGCTAGGCCCTATGGTGTCGCATCCCTATTAAAGGGGGTAGGCACCATACGATACCCTTTTGTCCCAATCTTTTTAATAATAATTTTTTAAAATAAAAAAATGTTTTTTTAAATTAATAGAACCATACTAGGCATTAATGGTGGGGGGTAGGCACCATACAATACCCTTTTGTCCCAATCTTTTTAATAATAATTTTTTATAATAAAAAAATGTTTTTTTAAATTAATAGAACCATACTAGGCATTAATGGTGGTGGCAAAGGCACACAAAACAAAAAAATGCATTTTCTAGAGAATTGGCATGGGAATCAAGATTGTATTAATGGCGTTTGTATAGTTGTACAGATCCATGCGACCATACAGTGGTAGTCCAATCAACCCCCAAAAAGAAGCTCGATTTTTTTGTCACCAAACTATAGAGTGCCTTATATGAAAATAGGGATTTTTAGGCCTTTTGAGTACAATTGTGAGGTACGTTTCGCTTCAAGAGGCATCTTGTAAAATTCCTTTGCCAAAACCTTCAAAAAATGAGTTTACTGATTCAAAGCTTTGATGCCATGTTGGAAAAATGAAAGAAATCACATGAGCAAGAATATAACCAGCAAGACCAAATACCTTCCACATGAGAGAGACGCAATGAATGAATTGCTATATTGTTAAAACAATAATGAATACAAGGTTATGAAATTGGTCCAAACAATGAGATGACCTTGCTATAAAGGAAAGAGTCAAGGTTTAAATGAAATCCTAAGACAAACTAAGATCATAAAAAGTGTCTTAATCATATGACTTGAGACACAAAAAACAAATGAACTAAGTAAGCTTAAATAATAAGGTGTGAATAACTCCTAAAGTGAAATTGGTTTAGGTAAAGTTCTTTTTTCACATCAACAAATAAAATATTGTTTGTTTACAAACTCTTGAATATCTTATTTGTAGGTTCTTGGTGGGAAGATTGGGGTTGAAATACTCCAAATCTCCAAAAGCTAGCCCTTCAAATTTTGTCTCAATATTGCAGTGTTTTTGGCTATGAGTGCAACTAAGTTTGCTTGACACTATTCATACAAAGAAGCATAATAATTTGACTCAACAACGCTTCAATTATCTATTTTTTGCGCAATTCAATTTTTGACTTCATAGAAGAAAGGTGGACAATCAAAACAACTTATTGATTTGGATGAAATGGATCCCTACAATGATTGGACCATATAGGATGATGAGCCCTCTTTGTTTATAGAGAATGACATTGCTGATTTTAAGAGGTAGGCTATGAAGGATGTGTAATGTCCCCATTTTTAGCACTACACTTTCCAGTGACTGTTAGCCTATTTCCGAATGCCCGTAGGCTAGTAAGAGGCAAAATTAAAGGGTTTCCTATTTTCTAGAAGGCTTCTTGGGTGAATTCAAGGGTTTGCATGTAGGAGTTTGGTAGTGTGTTTCCTGGATCTTTCTGGGTTTCCAGAAAGTTTTGGAGAGATGTGACATGCATTTAATGAAAGTGACATGTTTTTCAATTAGGAGTTTGCATGCAGGATTTGTTTTTGGATTCTTTTTGGGTTTTCAGAGAGCTTCACAATGGCATGACATGCATCTGCATCTGACAACCTTTTTCGGACTTACTATTTTTAGTAAGTTGCGACAGCTGCTCAGTTTGCACTTAAAATGCATTTGAAATCACTTACTATTTTTAGCAGTATGCTATTTATAGTAAGTGCTATTTTTAGCAGTTCAACACTGGGTTACTATTTCTGGCAATGGTGGCAGTTGCAGTGGTTGGCATCTTTCTATTTTTAGCTGTGGTCAGTTTATGATGTTTACTATTTTCAGTTGGTCACAATACTCTTCAATGGCCTTCAGTTTTGCTCAGTTTGGTGTTTGGTGTACACTTACTATTTTTAGCAGTGCTATTTATAGTAAGTCATTTTTGGGGAGATTGGTCCCAAGCTAGTATGTACGCAGCAGTATTATTTCTCATTTGGTTTGGAGAGCCTAAGGTTGCAGTATTTAATAATTGTTTTATTCAATCACTTAAGTTGTTTTATAAAATTATTTTATAAACTTAAGTTGAGGGGGTAAGTGGTCATTTAAAAAGTACCTTGGACCTAGGTGAATAACTTAAAGTCATTTTAGAAGGCTGCAGTGCAAATAGTTTCCTTATGAGTGGGACGCCCAAGGAAGGAGGAATTATTTAAAATGTTTTATTTTTTCAAAGGCTCAAGGAGGGGTGTGGGTTTTAGGAGGGAATTGAGAAATGTTTTAAGTCTAGTCGCCCTAACTTCTTTATAATCTCATTTTGGCTCTCATTTGCATATCTCTACTTTGGCAACATAATAGAATGCTACTGGATATTGCTTGGGCTGCGAACTAAGGATGAAAACCCTTTTCATATGGGCTGATTTTTGTCGTGAAATATCCACCCCAGTCAGATTGTGAGTGATTCCACAGCAGGGATTATATAGAGCTTAACAGAGTTCGAGTCTTGGTGATTGAAAATGAAGATTTATCAATACTTTTGAGGTGTTTTTGGTGTGGTTTGTTTAGTTTTCAGTTTGGAGTGATTTTATGAAGATTTTTGTGTGTTTAATATAATTTTTTGGGCATTGCTTTTCTGGACCAGAACTCACCTAATTGCTCTTATTTCAAAGACGTCTTGAAAAATCAAAATGGGTATTGCACAAATGAATGACTCACCTCATGGCGATTCCAGAGAGTATTAGAATGCATTTTTTGGATGAGATTTGAATTTCCTAGAGCAGATCGAACCTTCTTAGAGGGACGCCCTTGCTGGTGTTAAAAACCCAGTTTATGACCTGCAAACTTTAGGCGCCTGTTGCTGCATATTGGGGTTCGAAAATAGAGGTCTGGGCGTAGAAGAACAAGGACTTTGAATGCCAAAAGCTTTGAAGTTGATCATTTCCAATATTAAGCTTCATTGCTGCTGCCATGGACGATTTATCAGGTCTAATTATTCAATGTAATATTCTGATTTTTCAAACTGAAATGAAGGCTCTTGATGTATATTGTGGTTTCAATTGATAAGAAATATTATCTAGTGTTTACTTGTTTATTGCAATCAAACCTTTATGCTGCATACATCTGAAAATGCATTGAAACAATAAAAAACACTTCATTGAACAAGCAAATGGGGGTTTTCAAAAAAAAAAAACACCAGGGGTGTTACAGGATGTGGTTACAATAGAAGCTGGAGAGATTGGATTGCCATTGGATGACATTGATGTGGTAGAGGAGGAGTCATTGCCATATAGTAGCAGGGTGGGGTCACAAGCATAATCTTCTAGGCTGAGCAAGGAGCCACAATTGAGTACTAGACCCTCTATCCCCTGGTTTTTCACTAGAATGGGTAAGATAAAGTTATAAAAATCTTGTAATTTTTAACTTGCCTAGTTATACAATCTATGATGATGATTTTCAAATACAATCATCCTAAAATCATAATAGTTACCAGCCAACCATTGTATCCCCATTATGATGCAATGTTGTACCTGTTTGTATTCAAATCTAATAAAATACTTCCCCATAGTTTTAAAAATTCATTTGATACATTTAATAACTGAATTTTGCAAAAAGATTGTGTTTTTAAAGAAATTTAATTAATTTTTAAGTTGCCAAGTTTTGTTGAGTCGGAAATTTCTGGTCTACCAAGATTGAGTCAAGTCTGAATATGGGAACTATGGTTTGAATGAAGTGTTTCCATTTGGGTTGTGCAATGCGTTGGTAACTTTCATGAGGTTAATGAATGAAGTGCTACACCCTTAGATTGATTTGTGTGTGATTGTCTACATGGACAACATTCTTGTTTTAATTCACACATTTGAAGAACATGTTGCACATCTAGAGAAAGTGTTGCAAATTTTAAAGGAGAACAATCTTTAGTTGAATGGTAAGAAATGTGAATTTGTTAGCAAAGTTTAGTTTAACTTGCATATGTTATAGAAGATGGTGTGGTTCGTATAGAACCAACAAAGGTAGAGGCCATAGTGAATTGGCCCAAGCCTGCAAGCATAACCAAAACAAGAAGCTTTGTGGTGGCAGCCAAATACTTAGGAAGTTTGTAAAATCCTTTTCTACCATAGCAGCTTTGTATTGGGTCATGGGAAGAGTTTTAAATAGGACAACATGCAACAAAAGGCTTTTGAGGAGCTACATAAGAAAATTAGCAATGCATTTCTTGGCTCTTCCCAATTTGTGACAACCATTTGAAGTGGAAATGGGTGCAACCAACTATGCTATGTGGGTTGTCTTAATGCAAGTAGGTATGACCATGTGTTATCATTTAGATTTATTTCATGGTTCCATCCTTGGTTATTCCACCTATGACAAATAGGTCTATGTGTTAGTGCAAGTGGGTCAAAAGTGGAAACTTTATTTGTTGCGAAAAGATATTGTAGTGCATATGGACCATCAACCATTACAGTATCTCCAAGCTTAAACAAAAAATCACAATCTTATCATTACAAGTGGATGGGTTTCCTCCAACAATTCCACTTTGTTACTGGGTATAAAAAAGATTAACCGATAAGCTTGTTGATTTGTTTTTTAGGATATCATTGTTATCATCTATTTCTACTTTAGGTCTTCTTGAACCTTTTGTAAAGGAGGTATATGCAGAAGATAAGGAGCATGACAAAGACTTAGGAGAGTTATATCAGCAGCTCAAGGAAGATAAGGGAAATGATTTTCTTCCTAGGTTTGATTTTTATGTTAAAGATGGACTTCCCTTCAAGTGTGGTTTGTTGTGTGTTCTGAAAGAGAGGAGATAGGTGTTTTTTAAGGGAATATTATACTTAGAAAGAGGCTGGGCATTTTGGAATTACAAAATCCATATCAAATTTGCAGCAGTATGTACATTGGCCATATATGCAAAGTGATGTTGCCAAGCTTGTTTGAAGTTGCAAGCTATGTAGCATGAGCAAGTCAAAATAACCTGAAACTAGGTTTGTATCAGCCACTTCCAGCCCCATCACACCCATGGGGGAGTATTTCAATGGATTTTGTATGTGGTTTTCCCATTACATAGAAAAGGCATGACATTTCTTTGTGGTGATTGATAGAACTAGCAAGATGTCTTAATCCGATGCAAGAAAACTTTGACAGGTAAGGATGCATTTGAAATTTCTTTTCCAATGTATGGATACGCTTTGGTTTAACTCAAAGCATTATTTTAGACTGGGATTCTAGACTTCTTGGTAAGTTTTGGTGCACTTAATGGGAAAAGATGAATACTTGATTGAAGAGAAGCACAACTTTCCATTCTCAAATGGAGGGACAAGTTGAAGTAGTCAATGAACATTGTTTCAGCTGCTTCAAGACTATCATATGATGTATCCAAGCCATGAGATTAGAGTCTTGTGTACATTTAGCATTCCTATAATCGGGCTATTCATTGTAGGACAAATCTTTTGTCATTTGAGACATGCTATGGCTTCCAACTCTTAGTTAGATTAATATAGTTTTGGGACAATAATGAGAGAAGGGGAAAAAATGTTGACTTGGAGGTTGATAAGGCTGAAAAGTTCATAGAACACATTTGGCAAGTGCATCTTCAGGTGCAAGAAAAGCTTAGGACAGCCAAGAGAAGCATAAATGGAGACATGACCAATACTGTACTAAGAACAAGTTTAAGGTGGGTGTAAGTTTGGTCATGGGCAAGGATAGACTTCTAATGTAGGAGCATCTAGGGTGTAAGAGTAATCTTGCATCACCCAAAAATATTTTCCTTTTACTTTGTTTGTTTGGAAAAAATGGATACTCGATTAAAGATAAGCTTGACTTTCCCTTCTTGAATGGAGGGACAAGTTGTAGTCAATAGAGCATTGTTTCTATTGCTTTGAGTCTATGATATTATGCATCCAAAGCCGTGAGAGTCTTGTATACATTTAGCATTCTTATAATTGGGCCATTCATTCTTGGACAAATCTTTTACCATTTGAGACATGCTACGACTTCCTAACTCTTAGTCTTCTTGATATAGTTTTGGGACAATGATGAGAGAAGGGGCAAAAATGTTGACTTAAAGGTTAATAAGGCTGAAAAATTCATAGAACACATTTGCCAAGCGCATCTTCAGGTGCAAGAAAAGAATAAATGGAGACATGACCAACATTGCATTGAGTACAAGTTTAAGGTGGGTGATAGAGTTTGGTTGTACATGGGCAAGGATAGACTTGGGATGCAAGAGCATCCCAGGGTGTAAGAGCAATCTTGCACCACCCACTTTTTTTTATTGTTTAATTGTTTGCAGGTTTTCAATAACATTCTAGTCATCATCTAGGCATTACAAATTCTATTGCATTTTACTGCATTTGCATATTTCACCTTAAGGTTGGGAACATATATTATTCATTGAGCCTACAAAATCGCATCCAAACTCTAGGAGATTCTAATCACTGGAAAGGCACAATTCAACCTTTGACCCACCACCACGCATAACAACATGACATCTAGTTTCACTATTCAAGACTTGTGGCAACGAAGCAACGCCTTTCTAGATTCATTGGACCTAAGAGAGTTTATGGTATGAATTGCATTGAGATTCATTGATCCATCATCACCACATTTATTCCAAAAGATTCTTTCACACATTTGGCTGACTACATGTTACACTTGGCATCAAGTTTTATACTCATTTGGGCTGACTGAGATTACTTGTAATGTTGGAAGCTTCTATATAAAAACTTCTCACAATCGCAGGAAAGTACTGCAAAGATAGTGAGAAGAGTTGTAGCTTGACATTGGCATTGTATTGCTATAGCATTGGAATTTTACAATTCACACATAGTGTGCCATTTATAATCAAACAAATGAGGCCTAGCATGTTGGAATCCCATTGCAGCAGATTGTAATTCTATTGTGACTGTGAATGAATAAAGATCATGTTAGTGTTTCACTGTTCTATTAAGTTCCATTGTGTGATTGTTCATTAGGCTGCATGGTTGGATTATCCTTCATTGGATCCCTTGTCCATGATTGCATCAAATTAAAGGAGTAGCATAGAAGATGACACCATTGAGGTGTGGCCGTTTTCCAATTTTGGAATAAGAATTCTTTTTAGCTTGATTTGCCACCCAAAATGAATTTTTATTTGTTGGTCAATGTAGAAAAATTATAGTTGTTTGAGCCTTAAATGATGATTGAAGAAGAAAAGTTGGTGCTACCATCAATGGAGGACCTTAGTTTGGGTCCTTTAGAAGAATTGGAACAAGGTGTGGTCCTATAGAAGGAAAGGCAGACCCATGGGGGATTGCATGAAACATGGCTGGTTGGGTTGAAAGGGCAACTCCCGACCGAGGCAATATGTTACCCTAAAGAGGATATTGTAAAGAAAATTTCCACATCTTATGAGCCCCTATGCTTTTGAGGACCAAAAACCTCTTAATTGGGAAGGTATGATTCAAAAATCAGATCTTGACTATGACCTATTGGTCAATATTATTTCCATCTCAAACAAGAAGTTCCTTCATGCGAAAGAGTTGGTTTTCATTGATTTTGGAGCATCAAGGACATTTATGCAGGATTGTTGAAGACTTACGATGATTTGGAGTATCCTAGGAAGAAGATGGGCTTGTGTGCAAGGGTTAGAATACAACATTTTTCCCAATTTTGGTGCTTTTCCACTTGTTACAAGCAGCAAACCCATGTATGCCTCAATGAATTTGCAAATTGCTGAATGCTCAAACCCCAATGACAAATAACCGTTCGCTCCGACAAACTTGTCAAAAGTGGCAAACTATTTCTTTGTGCAACCAACAAACTCGTTTTTGTGCATACAAAACATGGAATGTGGGGTTTTGTCTATTGATTTCCTCTTCCAAGCATTGGTTTGCATGTCCATACCATTAGGGAATGTGTAGGAGGTTATTTAAACGAATTTTGAAGATTGTACATGGGTTGGCATTCATGTTTTACCTTTGGGAGCAAGTGGTTTGCATGCTAATGACACTTATCTTATTAGTTCACTAGGATTGGGTTGCCAGATCGAGTCCAGTCTGTCTTGGAGATGGGAAATAACTAGTTCTAGCTCCATGGGTCAACCCCACTTCAAAACAAACCCAAACTCTCCCCTTTGGAATGATGTTGAAATGTTACAACAACTTCCAAGCGGTGGGGATTATGTTTGGATTTGTAGTGGGTGTGATGTTAGGTATTCAAGTTCATATAGTCGAGTGAAAGGCTATTTGTGCCACATCCCTAGACTAGGTTTCAAAGCTTGCCCAAGTAAAAATGGTGTACCCATTCCTAAAGTACAAGTCATGGCATATATTAATATGCAAGAAAAAGTAGATCAAGCAATAGGTCATAAATTAAATCATCCTTTGTTAAAGAAAGGATCTCAAGGAATGAAGCCCCCTCATTGCCTTCTAATCTTCAACCTATAGAGAGCCACCCATTTTTGTCCACCCTAAAGAACAACTCGTGGCCTTTACACATAAGAGATCAAAGGGACCGTTGGAAATGGCATTTCAAAACATGTCTTCAAAGATTGTTGATCAACACATAGCAAGATGTCTCTATGCAAATGGATTAGCATTCAATTTTGTTCGCTCACTATATTGGCAACAAATGCTAAAAACAATTAGTGAGGTTCCAGAAGGGTACAAGGGCTTGGGTTTTGAGAAGGTGTGTAACACCTTAATGGAAAAAGAGGTGGAGTTTGTACAGGAGTAATTTAAGCCCATAAGGGATTTGTGGGTTGAAATAGGGGTGCCCATCATTTTTGATGGATGGAAAGATGTGAGAAATTGACCATTGATCAATGTTATTGTAGTGTCCCCTAAGGGGGCAATGTTTTTGAGAGCAATGGATTGTGAAGGGGAGGTTAAGGATGGTGCATTTATTGCTAACATTCTCATGACAACAATTGAGAAAGTGGGCTCTCAAAATGTTGTGCAAGTCATAATAGACAATGCCAAAAATTGTAGAGTGGTTGGGTTATTAGTTGAGGAGCATTATTCACACATTTTTTGGACACCTTGTGTTGTCTACTCCCTCAACCTTATGTTAAAAAAAATTGGAACCAAAATTGATTGGATCATTTAGGTGTATGTTGAGGTTGAAGAGATCCAAATGTTTGTCACCAACCACCATATGTCACAAGGCATATTCAAAACATTATTAAAATTGGAATTGCTGAAGGTAAGTGAAGCAATAAGATTTATTTTAATAAATATTTTTCACTTTAGTAAACTTTTTAATTTTATTTTACTTTTCATTTTTGTAAATTTTTTTTTTTTGATTTTGATTTTCAAACAAGTTGCTAAGACCTATTTTGCCTCCAACACAATTGTCTTGAGATGACTTGTGAAGGTTTGTGAGGCACTTTCTAACATGGTTGTTAGCCCAAATTGCTCCATATGGAGGCAATCTTGCACTACAAGGGCAACAAATATTAAGCAAATGATCCTAGATAAGTTTGACGGGATTGTGTTGAATATCTTAGTTTCACTGAGCCCATATTGAGTATGATGTGTTATACTGACATGGATTGGCCTTGTTTGGGTGAGATATGTGATGGCATCGACTTAATGATTGAGAAGATGAAAGCCATCATAAATGAAAAAGAGCAAGATCTTGAATAAAATTTCTTCAAACAACTACACAAAATTAGTGAAGAGAGATGGAACAAAATGACCACTCCACTACATCTTGCCTTTGCGTTGAGTCCAAAATATTAAATATTATAGTGTTGATCTCCTTTCTGTGTCAACAAGAATTGCCCCATATAGAGATGTTGAAGTCAATCAAGGGTACAAGGCAACACTTGGCAAACTCTTCATTGATCTTAACATGTGGGATGCAACAAGGATTGAGTTCATGGATTTGGTATGCTCCAACGACTTTAGTATTGATGCTCTTTGGGACAAATATAAGGTCGATGCTCATAGTTGGTGGTACTTCCATGGTCAATCATTAACACACCTACAAGCTCTTGCGATCAAAATTTTATCGCAAGTTTTATAAAAAAGCTCTTTTATCTTTTAATTTTCATTTATATTTATAATTTTTTTTTTTTTTTTTATAACTCTTAACTCTCTAATTTTGTCTTAATAGGTTGTTAGTTCATCTACATTTGAGAGGAATTTAGCACACACTCCTTCATCCATTCAGTAAAGTGCAATCGACTACACTCAAAAAAGGCAAAGGAATTGGTTTATGTGCATTCAAAGTGGCGGTTCCTTTCACATAAACAAAGTGGCTACAAGGAAGGGGACACAAGGAAGTGGGATATTGAGCCAAAGCATGTTGACTTGGATGCTTCCACTTCCCACCTTGCTGCACTTGATGTTGAAGATGAGCCAATTAGCAAGCATGAGAGTGCTAGTGCTAGTGCCATTGCCACTACTAGAGGCATTGTTTGTGGTTCTTCTAATTTACCAATACCTACATCTAATATGGATGGTGGTGATGACATTTTTGAAGACCCATGTGATGATGCTTGATCAATGATGGCTAATTGTTGATGCTTGACATTATTATTTTTTAATTTTAATATATAATATATATCATGACATTTGAGTTTGACTAATTGACATTGTAATATTTTTTATTTTTATGGTTTTTTGTTTATTAGACAATATATGATGCTGTGTGGTGTATTTTGAACTTAATTACTATTGCAAATATGTATATGTTTCTGATTTTTATATGTTTTTGTATGGACGAATCCAAAATGAATCCAACTCCTTTTTTTTTATCAAACCTGTGAACCAAATCCCTAAACCCAAACTTGAACCAGTACTAGGACCGGTAACTTAGAATGACACCATAGGAGTAGGGTTTTGGGATAGAACAACAGATTGATGTATGTATGAGCTATTGAAACTTGTTGGTGAGATTTGTGGGTCATGTTCAAACCTTTATACGTTGTACTTGATTAAGGAGTAATTGCTCTTCAAACTAGAGTTTTCACCCTATTTAGGGTTTCTCTAGGTCAAACATCTTGTTTTACTAATTGTATATTGTTTGTTGCTTTTGGTTCTTGTTTTTTGTTGCTTCTTAATCATTTTTGGATTCATATATATGACTGTCCCATGGATTCATCTTCAACCAATTTGAGCCCTTGATCGCTACTTTAAATCCAAGCCATCCAATCTTATAGCCAATCTATAACGGGATGCTATCTCAAGCCATTTTCAAGATGACATGAAATGCAATGTTATGTTGCAGGCAGAAGCACTGACATATCACCATCTTGAGCACAGCCACCATGGACTTGGTGCAACAAGGGTTGGTGTTGGTGAGCTTTCGTTTTGTTTTCATCAATGCTTACTAACTCTTTGGCTTAATCTAAGTGTTGCATAGATTGAGAGTAGAATGGGTTAATATAGTTTAACTTGTTCTCTTATATAATCCCATTGTTTGTGTACACAAGTTGGTTAGGAGTATCTTGATTAGCGTACAGATCACTATGCATGGGAGTAGATAGCACTCTCTCAAACCTTGTCCTTTGAAAATCATTTACTACCTATGGATTAATTCTCCTCTATGTCTAATCTGTTTGCAAGGACTATGTATACTTGGATGAAGGCATTAACAAAGGATGACAAAGAAGAAAAAAAGTGAAGAAAAATAACAATGAGAAGCAAAAGGGTTGATGAATGAGAGAATCAATATGAGAAGAAGGAGGAGGTTTGTAACATGACATTAAGTTATTTACTGAAGAAGGAAACTGTTGATCAAAGATATTTTAGTGAGAAAGGATTCAAAAATTCCTAATTGGGACTTCCCTAAGTTCCAAATCAATAAATTTATTATCTATCAAATACTGCCCATTGGATTAGTATTTATCCTTGAGTTTTATTGGATAAACTTTTTTCTGCCAAATAATCAGCCACGGATGTAAAGAGCAATTTGAAAAGTTCAAGGGACATTATAGTTATATGATGTGCCAAAAGAAAAGGAAGTGGTTCTCTCCATGAGAGATGGCTTTAAGGAATTGATTTTTTCCATTTAATTATATGTTTGATTTTATAATTGCCAAAATATACCTTCTTCTAGCCCAAAAATCCAATATCTACCATAATAATCATCACAGGCAACAAGGGAGATTTTTTGGAAGCATTTTTCTTACACGGTTCTAGAAATGGATTATCTTTATATGCTGTTAAGGTGTATAGATATTGGAATGCCTATATTGGATGTTCTTAGTAAGGCATTCCCAAGCCATTAGGATACAAACAGAGTCGTTACAGTTGAACTCCTACTCTACACTATTCTTTCTCCATATAAAAAATGGAAGGCCAAGATTCTGAACCAAAGATTTGCACAAATTACTTTCAAGTCTAGGACGTTGACTAATAGCAAACAAAAGCACCTTAATGGTATTACTTTTGCTTTTAGTTTTGATTCCTTTGACCATGCCCATATGAGGTGGTCAAGATTACTACATTATAGCTGAGGGCGTTAATCATTATCAATAATTCTTATCTCAATTTCAATGTTCTCCTCTCACTAGAGAGAGTTGCATATGTCTTGTTTTTCTCTATTATTTGCTATTGTACACAATCAATTGTCTGCCATCTGAGGGCATTAATCATTATCAATAATTCTTATCTCAATTTCAATGTTCTCCTCTCACTAGAGAGAGTTGCATATGTGTTGTTTTTCTCTATTATTTGCTATTGTACACAATCAATTGTCTGCCATCTGGAGAATATTATAGACTACAATTGATTTCTATTCTAGAGAAAAAGAGTACATTAATCTGCTTCAATATCTTTAAGCTAGAGACCTCAATTCCTGTCGCTTTGTTATTCTTTGAGAGGTGAAACATTGTAGCCTTATTTTGCTTTGTGATATACTTGACTTTGATGTGTTAAGATACTCCTTCATGTTTGGCTGAACTTTCTTTTGATATCTGTCAGTTCTATAAACTAGCTAAATTCTTAAAACAGATGCTTTATCGTTTTAACTTTTTAGAATAAATCATAAATGTAATACATGGCATAAATAACCATCTATGTATAAGACTAAAAACTACAAAAAAAGGGAATACCTTCCATGTGTGCACTGGAAACAACTACAAAAAGGATAAAAAAACAGAATACAGGACATGACAATCATCCACTAAGTGGGCAAAAAAATTTATGTGAAGAAATTTTGTATGGAGTAAAACTTCATGCTACAAAAAAGCAATTTGTTATTCCATTGACTTTGGTACAAACCACAACAATCTAGAGATCTCTTCTCTTTGGAACTTACAACTCTATGATTCTAAAGATGCTATAACTATATTTAAATGATTCCAAATGCTACAGGAATGTGCGACTTATGCTTCAATGATTCTGAAGTGCTACAGTGGATTTTTACTTAAGAAATGCTACAGAGCTCATGGAACAATTATCATGTCTGATATATAGAAAAGTGTGCTCTGTGGAAATGCTGATTCGTTGCTAGAAAGCTAGAGTGGCATACCCTGTCTCAGACTCATTGATTTTGTTTGCAGAAATTGCATTCTAGAACATGTGCAATAGCGATTACATTTGAGTTTATTTTCACTGTGTAACATTCTCACTGTGATTCTCCAGTGGTTTTGATTGAGAAACTCTCCAACGATTAGATTCAGATCGCATCTAGGCGATAATAAATACAAAAGGTACTTATAACAGCATGTTACTTGGCTAGTGTCTATGTCAAAGATGAAAAAGAAGAAAAAAAATGAGGTAAAAAGTTTTGTATACTTTCAAGCCTTCTCTAATCCAAATGAAGAAGGCTCAAGATAAGTGCACCTATCTGCTTCTTAATACTATAATCAACTTTAAAAGACCAAATTTTATGTTCATAGTGGTTGGTCTTTGAGATGATCTGTTGGATTCCAAGGGTGTCAAAGACTTGGGCTCAAGTTTAGGTAGGCTATGCATGCAATTTTGCATCATAAGCCAAATTCATTTTGCTTCCACAATTCCATCACAATAAGCAGAATAATCAAAGGATAAGGGCATTTACCATAAAAATCAGAAACCAAAAACTTTGTTTTGGGTTCCGGCCAACTCTGTTGCCTTCATTCCTTGTGCTCTTACACATGCAAGCTCTTGAAAGCTTTATTGGTAAGACTGGCAGTAATTATTTAATGACATTTTATGTAGACATAACTTGCAACTACATAGCATGTGCACTATATGACATTTGCAAAGAAGGCAATAGTACAAGAGTTGGTGAATGGAAAACAAGTGATTATTACACTTAACTCTCAACAGTTGAATTACACCACAAAATCTGACATTTAGGCCTGCGGAATACATCTTACCTTCATATGCAATGATAAGGCAGCTTTAGATCATGTAATTGTCCTCTTACCATTAATTCGTCAAGCAGCATTCTATAAGCCCATTCCTTTAATTCTTCTGATGAGCTGGAGGAAGAAGTCTCTTTAAAAGGGGGTTACAGTTTGGGAAAATACAAAATAACAAATAAATAATATTTAATGGCATTTTCTGTTTAATTTCATCAGTTTCTTACAGTGCATTATGGGAGTTATGCTTGAATTTTCAAAGATAGCAATTATGCTGCCAGAGTGGGGGCACTTAGTTATGGTGGCATTTTGACTTGAATAGCATTTCCTATTTAAAAGAATGCAGTCAGATTATATGTGTGCTGGGATTTGGGAGATGTTTGGCTGTTAGAAGGGTCTCCCTTTTTGCTGTTATATTTCTGCATTAGTGTTCTGCAGCTGATTTGAGACGAAATCCCTTGAATCTTGAAACCAGAGGACAAAACCCTTTTGGCTTCCTTTGGCAGTCTCATCAAGGGCTGCAATTGTGCTTAAGCTATTCTCATTCTTCATTTTTGGTGAGTGTTTAGTGTAATGTCACAGATGTACGCAGTACACAGTCAATCAATTTTTGATAGTTGGTTGTAGGTCATCACGTGTGCTGCAGGTTTGGCATGGTAGCATGCTGTTATGTATCTGTGTGATCCAGTTTTATTTTGTCAATAAAATACAGTATTTCACTGTGGCGTGTTGTTTATGAGCTCAGGTGTAGTAAGTTAGTTATACAAGTTTTGTAAAGCATATTACAGATCAAATGTGCATTTAAGAGGCAGAAACAAAAAATTTCAGACATTTATGAGGAGAATGTTAGTAATGTGAATGACGAAAATCCCTATTTGTCTTAGTTCTAACTGACAACTGCATTGACCATGCTGATTTGGTCTAAAATGGCATCACATGACTCCAAATGAAAAGGCAGTTTCAAAAACAAAAGCTGTAACTTTGAGAATATAACTGCCAAATGCCAAACTTTGTGAACATAAAAAATATAAATCCAATATGCCAGCTTCTAAATACAAATGAGATGAGGATTTGAACCTGTCCTTGCTGTTTTAGACAAGCATAGGTCCTCTTCCCATCTGAATATTTTTCCACAATATTATTGAATGGGAACCTATTAAATGCTTCCCTATAGCCTTTAGCAGCCTTCTCCATTTTCCTTATCTTCCACTCCTTTAAGAAAAGAGATTTATGCATGTTTCTTATCATTCACTCCTTTAACAAGAGAGATTGATGACATCAAGATTGATAGGCAGCCTTTCTTGAGTTCTGAGGCGAATTTCTCAAAATCCCCATCCGGGTGTAGTTTATTATTCAATAATTTATCTGCTTTACAGTAAGGAATTATTTCCTGACAAAATGACTATTTCAAATTGCAGGAAAGAACTAGGAAGACATGTTCTAAAACTGACCTTGTATAAGTTGTAGTTGCACTAATGTCTACTTTGGCCTCTAATATTTCCTTGTGATTACTTCCATGAAGTGACTCAAGTTTCCCAATTAATTTTAGGTCTCACTTGCTGAATACCATAAAGGATCTGTTTGATCAGGTTCAGTGCATTCAAAGTGTTGCAAAGGAGTTTTCTAAGGTATCTGTTAAGCCTTGCATGTCATTTTCCAATTATGGAGAATATCTCCTTGCTATCCAAAGACAGAATTTTCAGGAGCTGAACCACCTCAAGGAAGAATCGTTGGTAGTAAAACATAAATTTATTGATCTCCTCACAGTATTGGAGTGAAATGCTCAAGATGAGAACTAGGTCACCAAAAAGTTTCTCATATTTTCTGGTGATCTCTTATGGTTATCCCAAAAAAATTATATTTTGTCAAATGCAGATATTATGAGTAATGTTTACAGGTGAATAGATATGGAGTACATATTTTGTGCAGTTGAGATACCATATTTTGTTTCAAAGAACACAATCAGTATATTTCGTGTAAGGTTTTATAGTAAGTTTGCAAAGCTGTATAGCTGAATTCTTGGAAATATGCAATTGTATGACTTTGGCTGCACATGAATACAATTTCTTTTATTGATGAGAAAATACCACAGATCATCCTTCAGGTTAGTATTCTCTTTCTAATCATTGTAACTTAATCCAAATATGCCTCTCAGAGATTAACTGTCTTTAAGAACCTTCTAAAGATTGACTGCTGGCCAAATCAAGAGACTCAAAAGATCTTTAGGTTTTATAATTAACTCATAGGCACTTTCAAATTGTTGATGCAGGTTTTCAACAATTTGAAAGTCGCAAATGGACAAAAGCATGAAACTGGAAAGTCATAGTGAAGTCAATTGATATACTAAGTTATCGGTTCGAATTCAAGTTTCGGGTTCGGGTTCAGGTTTGGGTTTGAGAGTTCAGTTTACGGATTCAGTCAAAAAAAAATTTGTGGTTGGATTCGTTTTGGGTTCGTCCATACAAAAAAATATAAAAATAAAAAATATATACATATTGACAACAGTAATTAAGTTCAAAATACCGCACATAACATCATATATTGTATAATAAACAAAACCACCATAAAAATAAAAAACATTAGAATGTCAATTAGTCAAACTCAAATGTCATGATATATGTTATATATTAAAATCAACTACATTGCTGCATTTTTCCTTGTAGGTAAGCATCAGGGAAGATTGTCCAATTGGATGACAATATTATAGATGTACACTTGTAGGAAAACTTGGAAACTTGGATTTGGAGAGTACATGGCAAAGCAAATGAATTCAATGGAAGTTTGAGGGCAATGCCCCTAGCGGGGTCGAGGAGTAGAGCCCCTGTAAGTAGTATATTTTTACTTTTGTTGTAGTCGGCCATAGTCGGCCTTGGTCATAGTCGGCCATTTGCTAATAAAACTATAGTTAGTGGGAATAATACATGTCATGTACTTTCGAGTAATCAAGTCCCGATTAGTGATAACTGTTGTTATGAAACGTCGTGTCGGTTGGTTACCTAACTACCGCCGAATGTTATATGTAGTCAGTTGTTGTAGTCGGGAAATGGTTATGTGTGAATGGTCACAATTGATAGTATTGTTGATACTTCTGTGATTGTACATGGTGATATTTCTGATAATGAATAAAGCATCTGAAGTTCAAACATGAGATAATTCTGTTTTATTATTTTGTTCCATGTTATGCATATGTTTAGTTTGCTCAGTAGTACGCAGTACTTGAATTACATTCCGTAGGGCAAACATTTGGCGCCGTTGCCTGAGCGGACTAGGGAATCACTCGTCATGGCAGCGTAATGGGTCAACCGACGGAAGAGCCTGTAAATGGTAATGAGGAACGGGAAGACCTATTGATTGAAGATCTTGTCAATCTGTGGAAGATATCTTTACGAGATCACGTACGTAGGGAATCCTACAGACGGGAGATCCCTGAGGAAGTTATCTGGGATAGGTTGGAAGTGAACAATGAGGTGAATCACCTCTTGAATCGTATGCCCAGATTGCTGGCCCGTCATTTCATTATTCTACAAGACTTGCGAGAAGAAGAGGACCGGGAACGCCGAAGGCAGCAAATACTACAACACTACGAAGAGAGAACCAAACGAGAAGAAGAGGAACAAGACACTAACCGGAGACGTACATCCGGTAGTCAACAATGATCGCCTGAACAAAATTTAAATGCCCATACGGCCGAACAAAGACAAGAATCGAGTACCTGACGGGCATGAGACTCAGGAAGAAAAGGTTCAGCGATCACTCAGGCTGCAAGAACAAGAAAACCGCCAAAGAAGATTGAAGCAAGCCGGTAAGGAATTGGATGAGGATTTAATTGAAATAAATCAGAGTATTAAAAGAACATATGAAAATATGACAAGAATAGACACATCCATTGAAAGAGCACATCAAAGTTTGGTGGAAGGAAGGGACGAAGGACCCTTCGGCACTCCGTACGTAGGAAGATATGATCCTTATGAGAACGAAGATGAATTGAGTAGTAGCATCAGACGTTTTCGGGAGTTGTCCCTCTTGGACGACGACGAACGGCTGACGAGTGGAAAATCTGAGCTCAGTACCCCAGGTAGAGAGAGTACCGGAGGGAACCTCAGGAGACTCACGGTGTCGAGGACGCTGACGGAAGACGTGGGAGTGAGTCGTACGTGGCCAAGAGTGCAAGTGACGCATCGAAACGTAGCGGGGAAACCAGTCTAATCGGGTCCAACACACAAGGAGTATAGCGGGGAAAGATGGCTACTCCGGAGCGACAGAAGCTGCCGAAGTTTATGGGGAATGGGTTTGAAGATCCAGTATGGCACTGTAAGACATGTGAAACTATCTGGATAGCCAGCGGACAGGATGATCCCGACCAGTGGCTGAAAGCATTTCCAGCGACACTCAGAGAGAGTGCCATCGACTGGTACTCTAAATTAGATCAAGCACACAAAGCTACATGGAGATTATTGAAGCAAGCATTTCAAGAGGAGTTCAAACTCTTGTGGGATGATAGCGAGATTGTTGCGGAGATATACAATACCAAGCAAGGAAAGCACGAGAGTGTGCGGACCTACAACCAAAGACTCAAAGATTTGCTAGGGAAATTGGAGGCACAGCCAGCCAATGGGTTGAAGAAAAGATGGTTCATCGAGGGCTTGCTTCCGTCATTAAGAAAGAAAATGAAAGTCTTACCTCCTTCGTTGTACGCCGAAGCATACAATCGGGCAATGGACATAGAAAGTGAAAATAAAACATCTTCCTGAGAGAAAAAGAAGACGGACAACAAGGAGAGTTCTGACGACGACGGTGAATCCAAGACCGTACAAGCACTCAAAAAATATATGATGCGAATGATGAAAGAATTGAAGGCCGACAAAGCAAGTGCGAGGGAAGCACGAGAACTATGGTGTACAAAGTGCAATGGGGAAGGTCACACAAAAGTGAACTGTCCAAAGAAGATGTTCTGTGATATCTGCCAAGTTATGGGACATTCCATCAAGGAATGCCCATACAATTTGAGAGCAAGGGGTACGCAAGTACTCTTCACTCAAGGAGAGCCGTCAACACCGCCGAACACACCACCAAAGCCCCAGTACAATAGCAATGCATCCCCTAGAGGTTATCGGAGCAATAGAAGTCCGAGAAACATGATACAGTACGATGCAAAAGGAAGGCCCATGATCCAATGCAAGAAGTGCAATGAATGGGGCCACTTCGCCAGGGACTACCAGAACGGTCAAGGTTCGGGAGGGAGATTGTGTAAGTGGTGTGGACCATGTGATCATGAAGATAACGACTGCCCTAAGCAGAAGGGTATTCACATGCTGGAAGTAGAAGAACAAGAGGTACTGGCGATCACCAGAGCACAAGCAAAAAAGGCCACTTACCTAGATCCATGTACGGAGAAACAAAGGCTGAAGGAAGCAAAAACCAAAGTGGAACTAGCAATGGCGAAGGAAAACAAAGTACCTCTGGAGAAGCCAGGAACCTCTCGGCGGTCGGAGGCGGAAACCAACATCGTATGACAAGTACTGCAGACCACCATACCGATCAAAGTAACTGACCTTCTCCAGACTATGCCGCAGTTGGAACTAGCAATCACAAATGTCGTCGAGGATGGCAAGCAACCACGATTGGAGGAACGAAGGCAAGAATTGATACCAGAACCGCCACCGTACGGTGAACAAACAATCGACCCAATATTGCTCACAACGAACATCGGGAAGATGCCAGCGGTTGTGCATATGGAGATCAAAGGGAATATCTTGACAAATACTATCATCGACGGAGGATCAGGAGTCAACGTATTACCCAAAGACACATGGAAGAATCTTGGGAAGCCTACACTCTGGCCGCTGACATTTCAACTGGTTAGCGCTGATCAACATGGTATCAAGCTGTTGCGAACGCTGATGGCACAGTAGGTGACGATCAGGACACAACAGTTTTTGCTAAATTTTATCGTCATCCCATTACAGAGGAAAGCGTACGATGCACTACTTGCGAGAGGATGGCTGATAGCTGCGAAGGAAAATCATAATTGGAAGAGGAACACACTCTCGATTGAGAACAACAGGCGGAAGTATGTCATTGACTTGAAGAACCAGGCCGTGAGCGAAGAATTGGCTTCCTCTGGATCTGAATTGGATGGAGGTGAGTCGAATGTGGACGAAGGAAGGGAAGCTATGGAACCGAACACCGAAGGCGTACTTGAACTCGAGAGTTGTTTGGAGGATGAGACAAGCTGCTTATTTCATTAGCAGATGGAAGGGTAACATGTTACAAATCGGGGAAATCAAGGAAGAAGGGAAACAGGGAAGGCCCAGCCACACACTTCCGACCGAGTATGAAGAGTACAAAGAGAAAGTACTGGATGATACACCAGCTGACAAGTTGGAATATGACAAAGTCCGAGGTAGTGAGAGAAAGTCAGAAGAAAGGAAGAGAGAGGAGAGAGAAAATGAAGAGGGAGAATATAAAAGGCAAAAAATAGATGAGGTGTTGAAAATTGAAAAAATGGGGATAGAAGAGTTGAAAAATATAAAAAATGAAAAAATTGAAAAAGTTGAAAAAATTATGAAGTGGGAAAATGAAAAAAATAAAGTAGAAGAATTAAAAAATTTAAAGATGGAGGAGAGAGAAAGACTGCAAAAGGGGAGAAAGGGAAAAGTAAAAAAATTAAAATTGGCCAAGAGGAGGAAAATTAAAGAGAAGAAAATGAAAATAAAAGCCTTGGTCATCAAGAGAATTGTATGACCATTGGAGGACACGACCGACAAGAATAAAGTTCAGCGAAATACTAAAGTCATTACACATCGTACAACCAAGAGACAGGGAGTTCGGCAAAGAAAAACCACTGATTACAACTTGGCTACTCAGGAAAAGGTCGTATGACAGAACAAAGGAAAGACACTTCAAGGAGAGGTCGTACGGCGCCAGAAGGACTGGAGCAAAGTGGAGGACGAAATTACTACACAAAGGAAGGGCAGTAACCAGGAGTTTGAAATCGTACGACATTCTCAGAGGGTTCTAGTCGTACGGCATCCAAACAATCTTCGCAGCGTACGACATTCATCTTTTCCAATCATACAGAATTCATCTTGTTCAATTGTACGGCATTCATCTTGTTCAGTTGTGCGACATTCTCTTCCAATCGTACGGCCTTCTCATCCAACTGTACGACAGTTACAAATTCTTCAAGTCGTACATCAGTCTACACATTTTCAAGTTGCACAACCTCAATTGGCAGGATGCAGCGTATGGCCTGAACATAGCAACATAGTACAGCGTCTCATAGTACGCCCAAATCAGAAGGAGATCATACGCATCAGAACAAGAAGCACTATACCAAGCCAAAAAGCATGCCATAAGGAGGCTATACGGATCAAGGAGAAAGTTGTACGTACCAAGCAAATAAAGACCGTACCAAGTATCAAAGTTTGTAAAAGGCAGGTTGTACCAAGCATCGACCTAGAGAAAGTAAAGTCTAAGAAAAACAATGCAAAATTTGTATTTTTCGACTTCGTCAGCACTATTCGGAACCTCTTGAAAAGTCATGAAAATGAGGTACGCAATGCAGTTTCGGGTGGTTTCAAAAGTGTTAAATTGGTCTTGGTGGCGGGGGCGTTGCCCCCAGACCTCGCGAGGGGCGCTGCCTCTTGCCCCCGCTGGGGGCGCTGCCCCCAGACCCCCGCAAGGGGCGCTGCCCCTTGACCCCGCTGGGGGCATTGCCCCTAGACCCCCATCAGATTTATTGAAATTGTCAATTTGCAATGCAACCAGCCATCATAGTGCAGTCGTAGGAGCAGTTGGTTGCTGAGCAGACAAGAGTTGCATCTCCTAAGGAGAAGTTGGAAGGGAGAGACAGAGTATTGGGTGAGAGTGACAATTAGTTGGCAGAGGAGGATTAGCTAGTGGTGGAAAGAGATACACAGGGGTTGATGTGCAGCGACTTTCAGCCGACAGGGAGAGTCAGCCACAGGGAAAATAAAAGGAATTGGCCAGCACCAAGCAAGAACTCGAGTTGGCATTTTTGGTTTTCAGTCGTCTAGAAGACGACTTCTTTTTTTGGGGGGGATGATGTAAGTAGTATATCTTTACTTTTGTTGTAGTTGGCCGTAGTCGGCCATTTGCTAATAAAACTATAGTTAGTGGGAATAATACATGTCATGTACTTTCGGGTAATCAAGTCTCGATTAGTGATAACTGTTGTTATGAAACTTCGTGTCGGTTGGTTACCTAACTACCGTCGAACGTTATATGTAGTCAGTTGCTGTAGTCGGAAAATGGTTATGTGTGAATGGTCACAGTTGATAGCATTGTTGATACTTCTGTGATTGTACATGGTGATATTTTTGATAATGAATAAAGCATCTGAAGTTCAAACATGAGATAATTTTGTTCTATTATTTTGTTCCATGTTCTGCATATGTTTAGTTTGCTCAATAGTACGTAGTACTTGAATTACATTCCGTAGGGCAAACAACCCCCGCCACCAAGCCCAAGTTAAGACCTCCAAAACCACACAAACCTTCATGGCATACATCATTTTGCATTCACAATAAGACCCAAATTAAGACCTTCAAAGCCGCACAAACCTTCATGGTGGACATCATTTTAGGGTTAGGGGGGCGAATTGGGCTTTTTAAAGTTAAAAAAAAGTCAAAAAAAATGTTGAAAATACCCAAAGACGTCTCAGGTCTGCTTGGGTTTGGCAGGGCTTGACCCGCAATTTGTGGGCCGGACCCTATCCGAACCCACAGGGGACTAGACCCCGGACCTTGAACCCAGGTGGGACCAGACTGGGAACTTGGGCTTTGGGACAGCGAACCGGTAACATTGTTGATATACTAATTATTCACATGGTTGGTAACTGCCATTGCTACCTACTAATTAGAAAAATCAAGTTAGCTAAATGATTGAGACAATTTGAAATGTTTCTGAACCCCCAAAATGTGAATTTCCAGGCAACAATGATGGATGCACTGAACATTGGATTTTGGATCTTCAAATACCCAAAGGCAAAACCAGTTGAGGGAGTAAAAGGGAGCTTAAGTTCTGGTTTTTACTCAAAAATTTCTGCATTCAAACTAATATAAAGCTAGTTAGGTAGCAATGAGAAGGGTATACATTTTGTCCTCATGAGAAAGCTAGTTAGGTAATTTAAGATCCTTTGGTCACCTGTGATTAGGGATGCCAAGCCTCTAATTGTTAGTGGAAAGTCGAATCCATAGATAAGGTACCAAAACTTTGACTAGGGGTTTAGAGTGGAAGATTTTCTGGCCAAGATGGCATTTGACTTGGCCCCTGGCTTTATGTTTATTAATGATGAGTTATATTGTAATTATGACTTTGACATGAGTAAGGGTAAGATGAGAGTTGATGAAAGCTGGTATGGTACATGGTGGTGATTACGATTCTTGTTTCACATTGGGGATAATGGAAATTGACTTGGGGTTGCCTATTGCTCTCTAGTATACAAGTTACATTGGTAATGTTATGCCCTTTTTGTCTTCTAAGTATAATTTGGCTGAACACAGATCTGATAGGGGCCTAGATAGTTTCTGGTACCTGGTTTGAGGAACCCTTCTAGATGGTACTTTTGTATTTGATGTGATCCATACAAATAGAATATAACTTTCCTTTTTACAAAGACAGAATAAAGAAGAAAGTCACAGGCCTCTTCTAAACAAAAACAACTGCTATGTAGGTATAGCTTGATCATATATGAGAGAATCCTATTCTTTGTAAAGAATGTTATATAAGGAACAATTTGATCACTAGAGAACATGTCATCTGTGAAAAATTGTGCTTCCTATTGTGGAATATAATGTTGCCAATGCAGCCAGGGTGACTTTATTGAGCCCATTGTGTTTGGTTTCTTCTCTTTTTAAGGGTTACATTGACTATGTGAGCTCCTTTTTCAATCATGCTTGTTTCAGGGTTTTTTAAACTGTCTAAATATATAGAACTTGGATTTATTGTTGCCGCTTTAATGTATTCTTAGAGAGCTGAGGCAGAAACTTCACTAGTGTGAATTTTCTCTGAAGAATTCTGGTTTCAACATCTATTTATTTTGATCTTTGAATATGTAAGAGCATCACATAAGATTTCTCAATTCGGTATGACCTTAAAGTTTGGTTCAAGACTGTTTTATTTTATCCTCAGATATGAAGCTATTTATTTGTGATATAGCTTCTGCATTTTTAAAGCATGTAATTGTAGGGTCCAATGACTACATACATCTTTTGAATCTGTGATAATTTTGCGTTCGGTAAACTTCTCCTTGTGCCTGGGCATCCAACCATCTGAAAGAACTGGTCATAGGAACGTGTCAAGCAACTAGCTGTTCATAAGCAGAAATTAAGATTGCCTTTTATGATGAATGTTGAGAATTGTGATGTTTGTTGCCAGAATATTTATCCTTTGTTAGATTCTCACTACTATGTTCCTATTACAGATGTGCTGTTTGCCTAGGGGATTATGAGATGAATGAGAAACTGCAAAAGTTACCTGTCTGTGGGCATGCCTTCCACTTTGAGTGCATCGATCACTGGCTTGCAAGCAACACCACATGCCCACTTTGTAGGACTTCACTTCTCCAAGCTGCTAAAGTTGTTCCTTTGGATTCACCGGCACATGTTGCAGTACTCCAGCAGACTCATGAGTTTATACCAGCTTCATCTTCACAGCAAGTGTTTCCTCTTCAAGATATAGCTGTTCAAGAAGGGCCTGATATGCTCAGTATTCCACTAGAGGAAGACATTAGAACTATCAGTGGAAGGTTGTATGGTGAAACAAATTTGAGCTCTTCGGACATTCATGAAGGTGAAATTTATGTTGAAGTACCCCAACATGCTCATACACTGGTTACAGCAGATGGTGCAATAAGTGCAGAGTCTACAGAAACATGATTCTAAAATGGGGCTTGCCATATTCAGTTTCGTATCCTATTGGATGTTATCGTGGATGGGAATCACCTATAGTTTTGTGCTCACTCCTGGACTGTACAAAGAGCCAACCAAACAAAAGTAGCAAATTTTTTATATAAAATAGTGGGAGAGCCAAAAATATATATAATGCAGCAGAATATGCTGCTTGTGATATGCTATAGATCATTTGCATCAGAATTTTAGAAACCTGAGTGATGCATCTATGATTCTTGGTTCCTTTTCAAGGTTTTCTTAGTCCTTTTCTCTTCAGATTTTGTTCCTGAGCAAAAAGCAAAGAATGTTCTTGGTACATTCAGTGCCATCAAATAGATTGGGTTGCCTTTGTAAAAAGGAGGGGATAAAGATTATGCTTTCCTAAGTAAATTCTTGCCTAAAAAGTGATCCGATAGCTTTTTCATGAGCTTCTGCTTGATTGAATAGTGCAAAATTTCAAAACCTGTAGTCTAGAAGCTAGAGAACCAGCTATACCAAAAAGTGTTTTATCTGCCCAGAGAAACAAAATTAAACACAGGTTTAAAAGCTTAAAACCCATTACAATAAAAAACACACGAATCATGAAGATAGATGAGGGGCTTTATGCTAGGCATGTGTGTGTGTTTAAGAACTAATAGTTCTGTTCAATGCATTCTATATTGAATTAAACTACTAAATAAGAATATAAAATATAATATATTGTCATACCAATTAAAGATATGTGCAAGCGGGCAAAAGTAGACAACTTACTGCAGTATCTATTTTAAATTTTAACAACACCTGGAAAAGGATCAAGAGATAAAAAGTCACTGCATAGATAGTAAAATGTAGTTAACTCTCCGCTCCCACCTCCCCAAGCTTCAAGCTAAATTTATACATGCATCTAAAGGGCAGAAGCTATTAGGCTGGTGGAAGGGCTAAAATTGGGTCTTTTTCAAAGCCTTGATGGAATTAAAAAACAATAATAAAATTGAAATACAACAAAAGATATATAAATTTTGAAATTATTTTATTCAATTCGATTCTCGTCTTCTGCATTACATGTTGTATATATAGATTTGATATCATAACTGAAACTTACAACTAACAAATTACTAATTATGTTCATTATCCTTCATTTTCCCCCATAATGAACATTGGAAAAAAAAGGTTATTATTCCATCCTTTTTCTGCCATAATGAATATTTTGAATAAAATCTCCAAAATATGTGTTGCAACACTATCTTGACTTAGGATGTCTCCCTAGCCATCTCCCAAAAACAGTGAATCTACAATCTCCAATCATCAATACAGTCACTCTGCAATCAAAGATGATCAGCCTACGGGTGACCATTGTGAGTCACTCTTTTGGTGCTCACTCCAATCAAATATGATCAAACTATAGTTGACCATAGTGAGTTACTCTTCTAGTGCTCACACCAAATCATTACCATGCATGGTCATCTCCTCTCTATTTGTAGTGTTCAAAAACTCAATAACTTGCAATCTCAAAATCTTAATCAAATTGGATATCAATAATCCTGGACCTGTCTTACAATCCAACCATAAATCTGCATTTTTTAGGACCAAACAATGTCCAAAGTTATCACCAACAACTTATACAAAATCTGAAATAAACCAGCAATGCCACATAATCAACAAATCAGCAAAACATTTGAAGAACGTATCATTCATCTTTGTAAGTTTCCACCCAAATACCAAGAAAGGTTCCCTTTCCAAGGAAAACACAACTACAACAACAACCGCATCAACATCATCAAAATAAGTCATAAAAATTCAAATCAAAGGCATCTCAAACATAAAGTGAATCCATAACACCAAAGATGAGAAAAATCAATATTATTATCAACAATAGTAGTGCCAACATTATTTTTATCACCAACAATATTACCAACATCCTTGTCATCACCAACAACATTATCAACTTTATTCAACATAGCCTTATTTAGGGCATCGGATCCAATCTCTATCAAAGATGTCACAATTGCAGTATCTAAATGTTAGTTTTATGATCAGATAATAAAAGCAGAAATTTAATTCAAAATCAGACAACTAGACACAGCATATACCCCGGGAAAACCCTCCACTTGAGGGAGGAAAACCCAGCAACAATATATCGCTTATATATTGAATATCAACAATGATCTCTTTTACAATGAGGCCAATAATAAGGCCAAACACAGCATCAAAATGATGTGATATCTCTTGAAGATAATACAACTCTTTTGATAAGTGCATCAACCTCCTTCAAAGGCTTCGATACGCACTTGGATAAATTCGCACTTGCTTGAAACTCGAACTATGAATGATGAATGTAATCGATGTGATACAAAGAATGAGCACCTCATATAAATACAAGAGAGGGAGAGATGTCGCAACTCTTCAATACATCATGTCGGCCTTTCAAAGAAAAGATATGTCTCCAAAGGTGGCAAATCAAGGAAGTTGGCTCCAAGAGATAAATAAATATTAATTAATATTCAAGATGAGGCGCCTCCTCATTAATCGATGTCAACATAAATTAAATAGCCTATGGCTATTATTTAATTTATTCTTCAATGCAAGGAAATCGAGGCTGGAAGAGAATCCCGACGCTGTTATAACATCAACACTATAGAACCATCTAATGTCTCTCCAAGGACTAATTCAAACAAAGGATTAGTAACATATAATATAGGTTTTTGTACTTTCTTTTGAAAACAATGAGAAGAATCATGATTATGTTGACCACATAATGAACAAGGGTGTAGATCAAAACAAGAAGTTGATGTACAACCATGGCGACCACAATAAGAACACAATTTTGATTGCACCAATTTAACACTTGTAGAGGAAGATTCAACTTGGCATGTATTCATAAGCCCTCAAGATACAAATTTGATGGGTTTGGAATATTTTGAACATAAGGCCCAACAACACCTTTATAACCAAGACCACATTTTCCTTTGTTTATGTTTTGAGATTCCCAAACTCTCACAATTGGCTTATCACTCGCTTTGTGGAAGTGTTAGAATAAGGATCATTTTGTTCAACATCTTACTTCTATGCTAAGACATTGAATGTTTGCTCTTGCAACCTATTTATTTCTTGTTGTAGCGAAATATATTGAGCAAAAAACTACATAAAAGTAGGCTGAAATAACCTCCAACATTTTGCTATTTGATTCGCTTCTTTGGAGTTGTCAATTTTAATGTATAAAGATAAAATTTTATCTTCAAAGAAAGTAGATCCCATTATGTAGGCTTAATCAATAATCCTTCAAGCCTTATCCACTTAATAGTTCATTGTAAATGCAATTGAGGGCCTAACACCTAGTTTAAAGTTGTGAGCATTCCTATAGAAGCAAAGGAATTCTTTGTCAAAATTCAACACTAGTAGTTTCTAACACTATTATAAAGAGATGAATGGTTCAATAGATTTGATGGTCTCATATAGGGGAGAGGACCCAGTAGTTGTGCACCCTAACTTTGCGCTTCTAATTATTCCACGTGGAAAATTCAAATCACTCCCATTTTTTTACAGCAGCTTACTTGGCAAGTCCCCTACTTATAACTAAGGTTTCAAGGCCACATCATCAAATATGATGCCACATCAACATGCTTTTTGTTAAGGTGTCCAAAAAGACCCAAAAAAAAAGTGAGACCAATACTTGTGCACTCACAGCATATTTTATTGAGTGCTAATGTGGAATCACATGATTGGTTGCTTTTTAGATCAAAGGAATACATTTTGTTTAATTATGGGTAGTCATCATCAACACTAACAACTTTAAAGTCACAACTATTGGTCCAATATTGATAAAAATATTGAGAATTATATAAACAACTACTATCACAACTATTGAAACATACTCAGATACTGGGCCCTGTCCCCTAGTTGTTTATCTTGGATTGTTGTTTAAATTTTAACAGTAATAGTGTTCTTATATAAATTTTAAATTAAGCACAAAGGACAATTTGAAATCTTTTATAATGATGGAGCGACAGAAGCTATTTTTCCTACAAAACGCATGTTTTAAGATAACATATAAAACCATCCCCCATGCGATGACGTGATGACGACAGCTTAAACAGGAGAAGTAAACGAACGGAGACAGACGGAAATAAACAGACATTGAGAGTTCAAAAAACGAGCGGGAGTTTTAAAACGGGAGAATTGACAATTGTGAATCAGAAAACAGGGATGGAGACAGAGCATATTTGCCACTGGTTGATTGTGGCCAATGGGGAGATGCGGAGGCTGTAGCACATAAATTCTCCTGCAGCGAGTGTTTCTAGGAACACATTTTTCATGTAAGCTGGTATAAAACCAGGGAGGAATTCGAAGCAATTGTTTTAGTTTCTGATTTTTCAAGTCCATGTGTTGCCTAGAGAAATCCTTGGGAGGTCGACATTTGAAGTGGCGATTTGGCTTCTCAAATGGCTGCAGCTTTTGGTGGTGGATTTTCTGTTGCTTTTGGTGGCTTGGGTGATAGTGGCGAAGTGGCTTCAGAAGGCTTGCTATGGGCCCTCTCGAGCTCAAGAACAAGTGTGGAAAAACGTATGTGTTGGACTTTGGAACTCGCCAAAGTTTCAAAAGGGCAGATCAAGGTACACAAAATGTCCATTTCTCTCGCAGATTATCTGGTTTTTATGGTTGTGGCAAAAGGAGAAGTGGAATGATTTACGAATCTATATTCTTACAGGTATTGCTGGCAATAGAAAGTTTCACATCTCGTGGAGCTCAAATGCAGAAAGCACTCCATTAACACCTCATTGGCATTGGGCAAGAGACAAAATTCCTGCTCTTAAAAGGTATCTCACTTTTAAGATCGGATAGATAGTGACTTCTATTTTCTATGGCAAGTATTCAAAACCTTGACAAAATTGTTCAATTCAAGAATGGCACACAACTAGTCTTCATACCCTGCATTTCACTTTCCATATGAGCCGGTTGATGATGTCCAATCCCATACATAGAAAGTTTTACATCTCGTGGAGCCAAATTCATAGATGGGCAAGAGGAGGAGTTTGATAATGTGATTCTTACAACTAGATATAGAAGTAATGTGCCCTATTGGCTAAAGCTAAAGAAATGACCCCAATCAAAAGCCCACTTTGCTCTTTATCTTATTATTTGGATTCAAACTGCTATTATTCACAAGATTCACTGTAGTCTAAATATGATATTTCTTATCTTGTTTAGGAATGTGATTTTTTTGCAAAAGATGGGCTTCCCAAAATACCCTTTCCTCACGGATGGAAGTGAAAAAGCAGGCTGTGGGATTCACAAAAAAGGCTTGCTAGGCATTTCAATAGATGCCACACAAATCACAGAGGACATTTTCACTTCAATGGATGCCACACAAATCGCTAAGGACATTAGCAGGTGTTGGAAAGAGCAAAGCAATTTGTCATCTATAACAAGCCACCTTGCTAAAATGATTCAAATTTTTATCCAAAGGCTAAATTTTGTGTTTCTTGCAACACTTTGGGACACTTGTAACACACCTACAATAATGTTGGTGACACCTATAGTAGCGTGTTGGGTCACCTAGAGCACATTTAGGCTCATTTCATAAGTTTTTAATAAATTTGAATAATATTCTCACCACAAGATAGTTCTCATTGCAAAATGCAAAGACATTTGTGTCACAATCATCATTTCAACATATTAAAAATTCTAGAATGAAGACTATTTTGTAGCACCATAGGTTATTTCTAGATCAGAACAAGTCATTTCCAAAGCATTAAAATACATCACAAATCATCATAGTTTGATTCTACATTAATGTGATTTGATTCCTCAAATCTAGTCATTGGTCAATAATGTTCCTTGTACAAAAATTACCAAACAAAACATGATCGAACTATGCAACAAATATCCAAGCTTTGTGCCAACATTTAAATACATATCCAATATTATTGGTCCCAACTATATTCATGGTTGTAACCTTATTTATTTTTATTGTATTGATCTTACTACATACTTTATTCATCCCAAATGGGCCTATCTACACATTTCATGTGAATAGAACATTGCATCACCTTGCTAATTGGTAAAATTCAAATTAATTTCTTGCATTTTATATAAATGTCATTGGTTATCACTCAAAGGTGGTTTTTTTTGTTATAGCTCCAAAATGTATTTTTTGTTAATATTGGTGAAGTTTAGTAACACATTGTGAAGAGCATTGTATCACATATCAACTCAAAAGACTATAATTTATACATTGGTTGTGTTTGTGATTCATTAAAGGTTGGGGTCTCGTGTTGTAAGCCCTTGAGACAAGATAGTAAATGTAATTATATGAATTAATAATTCATATTTTTTGTTAATTTATTATGTCATTGAATTCTATTGTGAGTGTGTAATTGGTTGTATGGTTGAATAATCCTTAACTTGATCCTCTAGTCATGATTCTATCACATGGTATCAAAGTAGTGGTTTTAAATCCCGAGGAAGGACATCCGTTGGAATTATATTTTAAGTTATTCTTCTAATATTTTTAATCTAGTAGGTGTTAAGAGAATTATGCTTGTAAATAGATTGTTGAACCTAAGATGGTTTGAAAAGAAATACTTTAAATAGACCATCAAATTTGAGGTAATTTACAAGGGAGTTTGTAAATAGATCAATGAAGCTTAGGTATTTTGCATTATAATATATAGATAAGATGACTCCATGAAGAGTGAGTAGAGTCCAACATGTATTTAATATTGCTATGAGGATAGAAGAAATCTTTGAGATGATGAGAAATGTGTGAATTGGTTGGATGTATAAAAGAAAATAGAAGAGATAATAAACCTAGATATGATTAAGAAATTAAAAGAAGAATAAACAATGTGGAGAATGCACTATTTATCGAACAAGTTGTGGATGAACAAGAAGAGGAAGATAAAAAAAATTTAAAGATATTGAAATCTATTTCAAAAAATTATAAGGGACCTAAAATTTATATTGCTACTTGAAATAATTGAATGGTTAGATAAATCATCTTTAAAAATATCTTATGTATGAGGAAATTGTAGATCCTAAGAGGGTTAGGGTTTATTAAGACTAAATTGAAATGATATATTGCAATATGGTGGAAATAAGTAAAAATGGAAAGGAATGGAGAGATGGGGATTATATAGAGAGAGACATGATAAAATAATTTTAAAGTTGAAGAGTAAACTTATAAAAATTGATTACCTCTTAGAATTGTTTTAAATTTACAAAATTTGTGATAAAAGAATAAGAGTGTAAGGAAATAAATTGAAGATTCTAAAAGATGATAATTGGGATTGGACATAGTGAAGCAAATGAAAAAAAGGTGTCTAGATAGATAAGTGGATTAAGAGGATCCATTCAAGAATAATTGAGTATGGTAAGACAAACAACAATTAAAGAAGCATATCAATTTGCATTAAAGGAAGAAGAGAAGTTGAAGAAAATATTTGAGAATGTAGAATAGATACAAAATAATATTCCAAAGAGAGACATCAAGATGGTGTTGAAAGACCTTATAATGAAGAACTTGAAGAAAGAGGAAGTAGTAGTTCATAATAAAATAAAATAATAGATGGATATTAGATAGATGGAGGATGATATGGTAGATGTACTGAAATATCCTTCATTGATCTTATTTAAGATGTGGAACAAAAGGACATAGAGTATTTGAATGTTTCCAAAGAAAATGGAGTATTGGTAGAAGACCTAAAGGTTGCACAAAAGTTACAATGCTTATGAAGATTCAAATGGATGATAAATCCCAATAAATAAATTAGAGAGAGGTGATTCATTGACCATGAAAATAGTTTTGTTAAACAGTGATGGAATGGATAAAGAACTAGTACAAAGGATAAGTCTATTTAGAACTATATGCAAGATTAAAGATAAGTGCTATAAATTCATCATAAACAATGATAGTAAAGAAATTTTAGCACCAAAAGAGATGGTTGATAAATTAAAATTGAAAAGGTTAGAATTTCCAAATCCATATAAAATTTTACAATTGTAGAAATAACATAAGGTGCTAGTAAGTGAGCAATGTTTGTTAAAATTTAAGATAGGTACATATCATGACAAAGTATTGCATCATGTTAAAGGATATATATCATTTATTGTTGGAAATATTGGCCATGGTAGTATGATAATAAATTCATACATTTGTATAAAGAGAATACTTACACTATGATGAAGGATGGCAAGAACCATACTTTAATTCCATTAAAGGAAAAACATAAATGACTATGTGGTAATGCTAGGTGATGAGAGCTATTCACGTTCCATTTTATACCCTACTCCTATATCATTTAACCCATTTTCATATTCCACTTTCATACCTTATTCTACGATTTTACCACCTTTATGCTACATATGATTAAATATATATAAGTGGTATTTAATATAGTTTTCAGATGAATATATGAAAATTAATTGTTGGTTGTCTTTACTAATAAGCATTGTTATTTTAGCTTAAGAAAATATATACTGCAACATGCTAATTGAATAAGAAGCAGAATGCAAATTTCTTGTCACATTCTTCACAAGACCCTTCCTATCACCTTCTTTATAGAAATATGGCTTCCACTTATTGTTGCAGTTTACCCTTCTATGTGGCTAACTCCAATTTTCACTCTTTGATGCTGACTGTACACCATTTTATCCAATGGCAGACTTCCTTCAGCTCTTTCACACCTATTTATTGATATGGACACATGCTTTATGTTGTCACAACTGTCAAGGAGATATTTATGTTGGAATTTCTATCTGTATTAAATAGCCATGTGGATTAATTTCACAATAGGCTCTTTTATCGTTCATTATTGCTATTTTATATCCAAGGAGCAAAATCTGTGATAACAATTGTCCTTGCCAGTTGTGCAAAGGAGAAAATCTAAATATTTCCATTTCCTATTTTTGTCTTTTGTTATAACAAGACTATTTTAATTTGTGGCAGCTAAAGGTTTCACACGAAACATGACTCTCTAGTTTGTTGGTCGTAGGCCAAATTAAACTATTCTATACTGCTTTAAATAGTAGTTGTTATAGACTATATATATGATGTAATATCAACAAAGAAGAAAAGGAAGAAATACATTTGATATCATTATTGAGAGAAATGTTTTGAAGTCTTTGATAGGGAGGTTGGATGAAACAATCACAGTTTCATGCTCTAAGTCTTGTTGGAAGACCTCTAAGGTGTCTCTCTCCACCAATTCAACCTATAGGACCTTTCTTTACTTAGGATCCCCTGGTTTTTCCTTGCCAACCCCAACTACCAACATAATTCTTCCTGCCAAGTCCACCCTGGTACAAACTTGCAACTCTACACTTAGCCCTTAATCCACCCTAAAGACTATAAACCTCCAAAATCTTGAATTTAACCTTGCAAGGATGTGGAGGTGTTTCTATCCATTTTAATCCATCCAATTTTGGTTCTTGAGGGTCCACCTGACTTCATTTCTTGGTCGCTTCCACCAAACCCTCATTTAGGTCCAAAAAGACTACTAGCCCTAGGAGCCCCAATTAGGCCTCCTTCTCTGAGAAAATAGGTTAGTTCTCTAAACTTTCCAAACAACACTCCAATCTTTTCTTGGGATTCCTGGTTCATATGGCTACCTCTCAAATATTTTTGGGGTCTTGGGTCTCAGCTGTCAGTACAAAGGCTTAACTTGAAAATGAGCAATACTAGGGTTTTTAAGCCCTTTCCTAACCTCTCCACAAATTGTTAAGTTCTTTCCTCACCAGATGGTTTGATGGAGCTTCTTCCTGATTACCAGGTCTTGGCAAGACTCATACCTACCTTCTCCAAAAGGAAATTTATCAAGAATTTGTCACCCCTGCAAATTAAGTGCTCTGCACTAAAGTCTTCCTAGTCGGGCACTTCCCTGGCTTGCCTAGGGCAAGACTTCCACAGTCACTCCTGTGCTTTCAAAGAAACCTAACTCTACAATATTTACAACCATGGAGTCTAGTCACTATTCCCAAAGGGTCGTACAATTTGTATGGTGGGAAAGTGAACTAATACTCCATTTTCACAAAACTGTCTGGTTCAGACCAACAACAGTATGGAAACCAAACTATTTACAAACTAAGCTTGAAATTGAATAAAGAAACTAGCTAATGACACACAAGGCTTGAATAACTACTGTACTACATTCTACACAAGTTACAGCAACATGATTAATCCATTAAAAGCTCTCTTCAATGCAAAAATCAGAAAAATCACTTCCAAACACAATTGCTTTCCTTGAATTCACAAAACTTCAAAACATAACAAATGCTTCCAACCCTACTCCAATGTTGAGGCATCCCATAAATAGGGTCTCCAATTTAGTTATCTCTCCCATGGGCTCTCCTTGGCCGCTTGTAGCTCCAATTGAGCATTATTTGCCAAAAATTGAAAAGAAACTCCTAAAAGGCTTAGAAGGTCAAAACCTTATTTGAGCAAAAGCCTTAGGCCTAACCAATGGTCAACATGACCTTCATCAGATGATCAACACTCAATCAAAAATGACATTAAGGCTTACATCCAAATGAACTAAGTTTTATTGCTTAGTTTTCCTAGACAAGACTGTCCTAGACAACCTAAGATAACCTATGGGTGCTCCTGCACCATTCTCCCCCTCAGCCAAACACTAAGGATTGTGGGGAGAGATCAGAGATAAATCAATACCTTGCTTCTTGAACTGAGCTTCATCCACCCATGTAGCCTCAGATGCTGGTTTGTCTTTCCATTTGATGAGATGTTCCATGTATTCCTTATGCTGGGTAGACTTCTTCACCCTTGATTCCAAGATCCTCTCTGCTTGTAGCTTGTCTTTAGGAGGTAAGGCTATGTTACTCACATCCTTCAAGACATCCATACTTTTCTAATCCAAATCAGTGACTAGTCCTTTATACCTGATCAAATCAGCCACATTAAACACTGGTGAAATGCCTAAATCTGCAGGTAGCTCCACCTTGTAAGCATTCTTTCCATACTTGGCTAACACCTTACATGGTCCCACTCTCTTCATCTGCAACTTGGTTGATGTTCCTTTCTGCAAACTAGACTTGTTGAGATGGACCATGACATAGTCACCTACTGCAAATTGGAGATCTTTCCTAGACATATCCACCTTAGCTTTCAGCTTGTAAGTAGCCTCTGTAATTGTCTTCTTCACTTGCTCCTGAATCTCCTTCATGGTCTGAGAGAAATCTTCAGCATGGCCACTCCTATGCTCCATAGTTCCTAGGTCTCTAAGTTCACACACACCTCTTGGGTGCATTCCATACACTATTTCAAAAGGACTTATGCCTGTGGTCTGATTCACACTGTCATTGTAGGCATATTCAGCTTGTGATATGACCAAGTCCCATGTCTGTCCATACTCCTTGGTGAGGCACCTTAGAAGGTTACCTAACACCCTGTTAACCACCTCAATTTGTCCATTGGTTGGAGGATGGTAGGTTGATCCAAAAGACAAGTTAGTACCTAATCTGCTCCATAGAGTTTTCCAAAAATGACTCATGAACTTAACATCCCTGTCTGAGACAATGCTCAATGGAAATCCATGGATCCTCACAATCTCTTTGAAGAAAAGATGAGCAATATAGCTAGCATCATGGGTGGTCTTGCAAGGAATAAAATGACTCATTTTACTAAACCTATCTACCACCACATAGACACTATCAAACCCTGTCTTAGTTTTAGGGAGTCCTACCACAAATTCCATGCTAATACATTCCCATGGTCTACTGGGAATGGGTAGAGGTTGATATAAACCTGCATTGCTAGCTCCCCCCTTGGCTTTCATACAAACTACACACTACTCCACATATCTTTTGACATCCCTTGGCAACTTGGGCCAATAATAGAACCTCTGCACTAGTTCCATTGTCTTGTTGATAGCAAAATGACCACTAAGACTACCATTGTGCTTCTCCTGGATAAGATTCTCTCTCATTGAACCTTTTGGAACACATAACTGATTTCCCTTGAACAAAAGTCCACTCTACAATGTATACTCTGAGAATTGACTATGAAAGTGATTCTCAAAATCAGAACATACCTTATATGCCTCTGAGAAGTCTTCATCTTCTCCATAGAGATCCTTGAAACTCTCTATCCCAATGCTCTTTATTTGTATCTCTTGCACTGTCAGCAACCTCCTACTTAGTGCATCTGCCACCTTGTTCAACTGTCCCTTCTTGTACTTGATGGTAAATGTGAAGGCTTGGAGGTATTCTATCCATTTCAAATGTCTATTGCTCAGCTTCTCTTGTGTGTTGATGTAGCTAAGTGCCTGGTTATCAATAAACACTACAAACTCTTTAGGTAGGAGATAATGCCTCCACTTTCTAAGTGACTGCACTAGAGCATATAGTTCCAAGTCATAAGTAGAATACTTTTGTTTAGCTTCATTGAGCTTTTCACTAAAGAAAGCTATAGGCCTGCCTTCTTGGCTTAGTACTCCTCCTATTGCAATTCCACTAGCATCACATTCCACAATGAATAACTTATCAAAGCTAGGTAATAAAAGAATGGGTTGAGTTGCCACTTCTTGTTTCAGTTTCTCAAAACCTTTCTCAGCTTCAAGAGTCCATTTGAACTTAGTTTTTAGGCCACCTTTGATTGTATCAAGTACTGGTGCACATATGCCACTAAAATTCCTTATAAACTTCCTATAAAACTGAGCTAACCCATGAAAACTTCTTACCTCTGTCCCAGTGGTTGGTGTAGGCCAATTTAGGATAGCTTCCACCTTGCTTGGGTCCATCTTCAATGATCCTTGGGATACTACAAACCCTAAATACACAAGCTCTTGTTTGAAGAACTCACACTTTTCTAGGTTGATGGCTAACCTCTCCTCCTGCAATCTTTTAAGAACCAACTCCACATGCTTTAAATGTTCTTCTGTTGTCTTGCTAAAGATGAGTATATCATCTAGATATACCACCACAAATAACCCTGTGAAATCCTTAAGCACTTCATTCATGAGCCTCATGAATGTGCTAGGGGCATTTGAGAGGCCAAATGGCATAACTCTCCACTCATATAACCCATCAATTGTCTTAAAAGTTGTCTTCCATTCATCCCCCTCTTTGATTCTAATTTGGTGGTATCCACTCTTGAGATCCAACTTGGTAAAATATTGTGCTCCTCCAAGATAGTCCATCAAATCCTCTATCCTAGGAATAGGAAACCTATATCTGATTGTAATCCTATTGATAGCCCTAGAATCAGTGCATAGCCTCCACTTACCACCTTTCTTGGTTGCTAAGACCACTGGTACTGCACACGGACTGATGCTCTTCCTAATTAGTCCTTGGTCTAACAACTCCTGCACTTGTCTAGCTACTTCTAGGTTCTAATCTGGTGTAAGCTTGTAAGTTGCTTTGTTTGGAAATGAAGCCCCTGGTATGAAGTCAATCTGATGACTGATGGCTCTCTTTGGAGGTAAGGTTGTTGGTGTTCCATCACTAACTATGTCCTTGAACTTCTCAAGCAACTTATGGACTGCTCCTGGTATGACTGTTTTCTTAGTCTTATCTTCCCCCTTGGGTTGCACCATGACCACATATCCTTCCCCTCCTTGTTGTAGAGTGTTGATAAACTCTTTACCACTACTTAACAAGACACTAGGGGTCTTTGACTGTCCTTCTTCCTCATCTGATAGTGACTGCAATTTGAATGTCTTTCCATCCTTCTTGAATGAGATAGTGTTCTCCTTTCCATCATAGATGGCTCCTCTGTCATACTGCCATGGTCTGCCCAATAGAAGATGGCATGCATCTGTGGGAAACACATCACAAATCAACTTGTCCTTGTATCCTCCAATGGAGAACTCCACCGTTGTCTGCTCATTTACAAGAACACTTTGTCCTTTGTTCAACCATGTCACCTTGTAAGGGTTAGTGTGGGGTACTTTCTCCAACTTCAACTTCCTCACTGCCTCTTCAGAGATAATGTTATCAGTAGATCTTGAATCCACTATGACCTTGCACACCTTTCCAAGTATCTTGCATCTTTCCCTGAATAAGGCTCTCCTTTGCTTTGGTTTTTCTTTGACTGGTTGTCTGATTAGAACCCTGCTAAACATCAATTTCTCCCCCATTTCTAACTCAATGTGACTAACCTCTAGGGACTTAACACTCATGGTGTCTTCTTGAGCATATGCTACTCTCTTTTCTATATTTGAGGAAGATGCTTTCTCCAGGCACCTATAAGCTGGATGACCTACTTGACCATAGTTGTAACACTTCATACTAGCAAAGTATGAGTTACTTCTGCCTGCTCCTCTTCCTCTATTTGAACCTCCTTGGGGTCCTCTACCTCTTCCATAGCCTCCTCTAGAAGTTGTTTCACCTCCATGCTCTGTGAGTTTAGACTCTCCCTGATTTCTTTGTTCAATCCCTCTACCTTGGTATCCACCTCTATGTCCTCTTTGATCTTTGCCTTTTCCTCTGCTCTTAGAAGCCTAATCTTGTTTCCTCTTACTCCTCTCTTCAATCTTTATAGCCAATTGATAGCATTGGTGCACTGTTTTGGGACTTAGAAGAGTCATCTCCTCTTGAATGTTCCACTTCAAGCCGTTAAGATACCTAGCTACCTTAAGACTTTCATCCTCAGTTACATTAGACCTCATGCAAAGTTTTTGAAACTCCTCAATATAAGAATTCACATCTTGATCTCTTTGTCTCAAGCTCTGTCTTTTCTTGTGCAACTGAATTTCATAATCATCTGGCATGTATGCTTCTCTCACTTTGGCAATCATTCCCTTCCAAGTAGAAATAGGCTTCTTTCCTTCCTTTTCCCTCTCTGTCTGAATGAACTTCCACCATGTCAAGGCAGAACCTCTTAATCTTGACTTTGCCACCTTCACCTTCTGTGCTTCAGTGACTCCATCACACTCAAAATGGTTTTCCATTCCCTCTATCCAATCCATGACTAGATCAGCTTCCATTTTTCCACTAAACAATGGTATGCCTTCAAGTGCTTTTCCAGTCAAAGCCTTCAATGCCTTCAAGAAAGGATCTTCTTGCAAAACAGGGTCAGGTTCAGGGATCTTGTCTTCCTCTGCAACCTCTTCTTTCTTTGGTACCCTTCCTTCTAACTGCACATTACTCATTGCTTGCTCAAGTTGGGTTATTCTTTCCCTCAATAGCCTATTGTCTTCCTCTTGTTCTTCGACCTTCTTGGCCAGTTTTGCATTTGTCACCATGTCTGTAGAACCACTAGACTCAATCTCTGACATATATGATTTTATCCCAAATCTTTTGCTGCTCTGATACCAATCTAATAGGGAGGTTGGATGAAACAATCACAGTTTCATGCTCTAAGTCTTGTTGGAAGACCTCTAAGGTGTCTGTCTCCACCAATTCAACCTATAGGACCTTTCTTTACTTAGGATCCCCTGGTTTTTCCTTGCCAACCCCAACTACCAACATAATTCTTCCTACCAAGTCCACCCTGGTACAAACTTTCAACTCTACACTTAGCCCTTAATCCACCCTAAAGACTATAAACCTCCAAAATCTTGAATTTAACCTTGCAAGGATGTGGAGGTGTTTCTATTCATTTTAATCCATCCAATTTTGGTTCTTGAGGGTCCACCTGACTTCATTTCTTGGTCGCTTCCACCAAACCCTCATTTAGGTCCAAAAAGACTACTAGCCCTAGGAGCCCCAATTAGGCCTCCTCCTCCGAGAAAATAGGTTAGTTCTCTAAAATTTCCAAACAACACCCCAATCTTTTCTTGGGATTCCTAGTTCATATGGCTACCTCTCAAATATTTTTGGGGTCTTGGGTCTTAGCGTCCGTACAAAGGCTTAACTTGAAAATGAGCAATACTAGGGTTTTTAAGCCCTTTCCTAACCTCTCCACAAACTGTTAAGTTCTTTCCTCACCAGATGGTTTGATGGAGCTTCTTCCTGATTACCAGGTCTTGGTAAGACACATACCTACCTTCTCCAAAAGGAAATTTATCAAGAATTTGTCACCCCTGCAAATTAAGTGCTCTACACTAAAGTCTTCCTAGCCGGTCACTTTCCTGGCTTGCCTAGGGCAAGACTTCCACAATCACTCATGTGCTTTCAAAGAAACCTAACTCTACAATATTTACAACCATGGAGTCTAGTCACTATTCCCAAAGGGCCATACAATTTGTATGGTGGGAAAGTGAACTAATACTCCATTTTCACAAAACTGTTTGGTTCAGACCAGCAACAGCATGGAAACCAAACTATTTACAAACTAAGCTTGAAATTGAATAAAGAAACTAGATAATGACACACAAGGCTTGAATAACTACTGCACTACATTCTACACAAGTTACAGCAACATGATTAATCCATTAAAAGCTCTCTTCAATGCAAAAATCAGAAAAATCACTTCCAAACACAATTGCTTTCCTTGAATTCACAAAACTTCAAAACATAACAAATGCTTCCAACCCTACTCCAATGCCGAGGTATCCCATAAATAGGTCTCCAATTCAGTTATCTCTCCCATGGGCTCTCCTTGGCCGCTTGTAGCTCCAATTGAGCATTATTTTCCAAAAATTGAAAAGAAACTCCTAAAAGGCTTAGAAGGTCAAAACCTTATTTGAGCAAAAGCCTTAGGCCTAACCAATGGTCAACATGACCTTCATCAGATGATCAACACTCAATCAAAAATGCCATTAAGGCTTACATCCAAATGAACTAAGTTTTATTGCTTAGTTGTCCTAGACAAGACTATCCTAGACAACCTAAGATAACCTATGGGTGCTCCTGCACCAATCTTTTTTAGAAATTTCATAAGCTTCATATTCATCGGTTGACTAGGAAGTAAGGTGCCCGCTCTTCAGCTGACAATGGAATGTAAATATTTTATTTTTTGCAGGGTATGTTTTTTATTGCAATTGATTACATTTTTCATTGTTATGTTTATGCAATTTGATACATGTGAAAAGTATTAATAAATTAAGTGTATTGCTAAGTTGAGTCTTATTTTTGTCTACAGAATTAACTGTTGTGATTTTTGTGGTTGATATTTATTGATTAAGTTTTTGTCTCAGAATTTATTGTCATAATTTATGTACAGTTCCTATCGCAATTCCTATTGCAAAAATACTGCAGAACCAATTATAATTTTTGTAGCAATTCTTGTCACAAGAAAAATAGAAACATTAATCTTATTTTCAACTTAGGTAATTGATTGAATTTAGGAATGCATTTTCATCCCCACTCACCTCACAACTTGCAACCCTTGTACATATAGACGCAACATCTTTCGCAAGTTTACGCCCCCATATTGACACTTAGACCAAAGCTAAATATTTTTATTAAATAGTAAATCAATTTCATCTTTACCCTAGTTTTGGCCTATCATTTGGCATTGTTGTTGGGGAAAGGTGTTAAAGGCCTGTTAGCTTGGTGAGTTGAGTTAGGACCAATGTGTTAGGAAGAAATCTCGCACAACTGTTGACGTTGCCTAGGTGAGTAATCCTAATTTGTGTTGTTTTAAGTCATATAGATGCATTGTTAGAATTTGTAGATAGATCTTAGTAGATACAACTATTTATATATATTCACACCAATTGTTGTGAGCAATTGATAGAAAGAAGTAGTTTTGAAGAAACAACATAAAAAAATGTTGTATTTTCAAGGTAGTTCAAACACACAATTTTTTATGTAAAATGCTTCAAAAATGAAGAATCTAATGACCACAGAAGAGGGAAAATGTGCTTGGAAACAAGGGCTTCGCCCCTCGACCCCGCCTTGTATCGCAATAGGGAGTGATCCTAGAGCGTTGCCACCCCCAAACCTTTGCTTTCAAATTGAAAAACAAAAGAAGAAATTGGTGGGGAAATCACACTAACACAAGGTAATGTTTTTATATCCCCTCTACCTAAATAATGCAACTTATCTTATCATGATCTTCCATTACCATTGTCACAAGCATATACAAATGTTATTCCTATAATTGAGCAAGAATAAATAATTGATGAATTTTTAGGACAATGCATTTTTATGAAGATTTAACTATTTGTTGTTCTAATTGTTGCAAGGAAGCAGCTAAATGCACATGCCAAGTTGTTCAAGAGGACATCGAGGTCATAAGTGAGCCTCAACAAAACAAAGGTGGAAGTGAAAAAGTCTTCTTTGTAACTCAAGGACAAGTACACACATCAAATCAGACAAATCATGGTATGCTTAATGATTTTAAAATGTCTTATTATTCTATTGGATTTGAAAGGCAATATGTTTCATCATAAATTGCTTCTCCACCTAACATTTATGGTGAATGGGAACAATCTCCATCTTACCAAAAATATCATAATGAATGCTCACAACAACCACTATACCCATCACATATATTACCATCTCCACCATATCCATCTTGTATATTACCATCTCCACAATATCCATCCTCTCTATTACTGGACCCACTCTATATCCAACACAACTTTTACCATTTTCATTATCCCATTCATATCATCAACCATCCACTTCAACATATCCACCAAGGGCAACCACAATGCCTAATAACAAATTCCATAATAAGGTGGTTCAAACTACATATAATAGTGATATTTCAATGATCCCTTTACATTCCATTAATGTGCTTGAAATTGGTGAATCATAATTCAATTTTATCAAAACAACTAATGGATGTGATTTTGGTATAATTGAATTTGAGGAACAATATGATCAATTAAAAGATAATCACTTTAGTTCTTCATATCTACTTAATGGATCACAACTTTTAGAAATAATTCATACATAAAATGAAACAATTCAATCTTATTCTAATTTCATCATTGAAACGATAAATATGTGTGTTGAAATTAATTATGCAATACCTGAAATGGTAAACTATATGCCTTAATGATTCATGAGTTGTGTGAGATACATAATGACATCTTACAAGATCTATCATTTATAAATGTTTTTATACTTAAACATCTAGATCTTTGGAGACCTATGGTCAAAATACATATTCCACACACACTTATTGATTTAGGTCCACCAATAACTTATTGATTAAACACAACTAGAAGGGTTTGAACGCATTAATGACCATACCAAACATGTTACAAAGGATGATTTTTCATTGAATAAGGATCAAGGTATTTATGTCACTTTCTTTCTTGATTCTCTAAATTATTCTAATACCCTCATGATTTTACAGTATGAAATTAAGTTGGGGGGAAATCCATTGAATTTTTGAAATATTTGGGTGATTACTAATAAATCCTTCATTGATTTTTTCTTTGGTGCTTCTACTAAAACTAGTGTGTGAGCTTTGAACCAAATCATGGCTTGAATTCTTGTGTTAATTGGACTTGAATTTATATTGTGTCTACACAAGCATTCATTGTAATTCATCCATTTTATTTATTTTATATATTAATATCTCTACCCTTAATTTTACAGAATTGAATAATCTACTCATTAATGGTGGAGTTATTAAATGGATGGTATTATACAAATTTAACATTACTATACTTTATAAGCTTAGTTGTGAGAATATGGTTGCAGGTTTCTTATTGTGGTTATCCAAAAGTAGGTCAATTGATGATGCTTTTCTACATGAGCATCCACAGACACATTTTGTTGGCCTTGCTAGTTGCATGGGGGACATAAAGTTTCTTTTGTGTTTCTCTCTTGGAGATCACAAGAGGATTATTGGGAAAAATGTGCTCAATGTTCATGGATAAAAGTTCTCTTTTGCACCATCCTTGATGCTAGATCACGTAGAGGACAATGTGTAAATTGGTGTATGAAAACTAGAATATTATAATAATTATTCACAAGGCACACATCCAGAGACAACTTGAACACATGCACACAAAGCTTAATGCAAGTCATCACACTCCATCAGAGAGATAAGTATCCACTTACCTAAAGTTGTATGGACACATTGGACAAGTGGGAGACTACAATTGGTCTTTCACTTGTAAGGAAGTTGTATTATTTACAACTGCAACTTTTATACAACTTTGGAAATAGTTATGGATATCTCTCATGCTTAAAAGGAAAGGACAACACAAGTTCACATAATGTCAATATGATTTGTTTCAAATTGAATTCATCACATGACAGTGTGTCTTTCAAAGATTACAACCATTGTGAGTAATTCTTTCAGTCAAATGAGTGGGCATGTATTCCAAAGTTCTATAGTCACCTTTCAAATATAGTGACATGAGCTAAATGAGATCAAGATTTCTTGTAGCAATGGTGCTATGAGATATGCATAATTGATCTCGGTGAAGGTATATTCTTGTTGTTGCTCATCCTTTCAAGTTTTACATGCACCGACAGTAAATTTTGTGGGGTCATAGAGGGAACTCAAGTTTTCAAACGAGAGAGAGGTGTGTCTTCCAAAAACCATCTATTGGGTAGAGGATAAGCAAGATTGAATTTGTTGCAGGGATGACCTATGAGTACAGAGGGTTGATACCCTGAAGTGAGAGAGATTATTGCAAGGAGGACTTGTAACTGTAGAGGGATTTGTGAGTCTATAAAAATGGCTTTGAAAAAAAGACAAGATGGGCCATTAGAAGACCTATGAGAACGTTATTTTGGGAAGAGTATTGGGAAAACGTGAGAGAAAAGAAGCTCTTTGAAGAGTTGAGAAAGATAGAAGTGAGATTGGATGCCCTTGAGGAAATCTTGGGAATGAAAAAGAAAGGTACAATTGAAGAAAAACAAAAAATAGATGAAGTTAAATTACATTGTTTGTTTCATAATGAGTTTGCAAATAATGATTTGTGTGCAGGAAATGAAGAAGGAAAGGAAGTTGTAGTAGAGGACAACAAAGAGAAGAAAGAGGAAAAGTAGAGGTTTGGCAAAGAGGACAACGAAAAGGAGAATGTTGAAGTGCAGTGTAGCAGCCCTATGGTGGAAAGAGTATGGAAAGAAATTCATGTGGGAGCAACCCACATGAATGGAGATGAAAGAAAACAAGGAAAGAAGAAAGGCACAAGGAAAAAATGGAAAAAGAAAGAGGTAGTGGCAAATGTGCATCTTGTTGATGATATAAAAGAAAATAAAAATGAAATTGCATACACATGGAAAGAGGTTGAAGCAACAAAAACAAAGTTATTATCTCCTTTTGAGTTTTGCAAAGTAAATATTGATTTGCATGAAGAAAAGACAATGAATACGGTGATTGTGAAGTTGGGGCAGTAATAGAGAAGCAAGAAAATATTCAAGTAAATAGTCATCCATATGATATTTGTGAAAGAAAATTTGATTTGAAAGAGATACATGAATTTGTGCATGAAAAATATAGTATTGTTGTAGAAGATAACCATGAAGTTGCAGCAAAGTTTGGTCTATTGAAGGACTTGGAAACATTAGAAATTTTGGGAAAACAGAGTGAAGAAGAGTATATGGGGAAGATAGTGAATAAGGAAATTGAAGGAGCAACAAAAAATGAAGAAGGTGACTTATTAATGCAGATTGTAGCAATTGAAAGGGAGTGGATAGCATTGACAACAGGTAAAGCAAGAGTTGTAGTTGACAAAGAGGTAAAGTTTAAATTTTCAAAATTATTTGTTGATAAAGAAGAGGTTGTTTTACATGAAAATGACATGGTTTACAATCGTGGAAATGAGATTGATGCACTAGTAGGGAAAGAGGAGAAAATTAAGATATTTGATGATTTTTCAAAATTTGTTAAAGTTGATGTTCAAGCTGATTTGTATTTTGATGAATTGGTGAAAAAAGGTGAAATGGGAAGGATGGTTAGGGGCAGTAATAACATGTTTCAAGCTGAAAAACAACAAGGTAAGATGAATTTTATTGATATAAAAGAAGAGGAGGATGAAAGAAGAAAAGGTAAGAAAGAAATGAAAATGGAATTCATTGATTTCTATGAATTTGTTAATGTCGATTTGTATACAAGTATTGAGACTAATAGAATGGAATGGAAATATGAAATATGGTACAACCAAATAAATTTAATGAGGGGAAGAAAGAGAGGAAGGATGAAGGAAGGGAGAAATATGAATATTCAAAGTAAGGTGAAGAAGAAGAAACGGGTTGAAAATGAAGAAAGATGGTTGAGAAAAAACATAGGATTTTCAAATGTTCATGAGTTCCAACTCATGGAACATTTCTTCTTACCCTGGGTGTTTGATGTAGGAGCATCCGAGTGCACAAGCAATCTTGCACATCAAAGTTATTTATGTTATTTTAATTTCTTTCTTTTGGTTGTGGTCTTGCAAGCATGATTTATTTTTAAATTGTTTTCTCCTCATGCTCCATCAATATTAAATTATTTTGTAAGTGTTGGAATCTTCCTAATGCAAGTGCTTGAGGTAGTGGAAGTATAGGAATGAGATAATGGATGCCAATTCAGGAAAATATTTGAAAAAATATCAAAAAATAACAATTAAGGGGCTGAAGGCATGAATCCCATGCTCAGAGTGGAGGGGGTAGAGGTTTAACTAGCATTTTGGGAAGAAAAAGATTGTTTGAGTTGTGACTGTGAGACCTAATTTCAATAAATTGGGCATAACTCTCTCATACGATAACAAAATCAATAATTTCAAAATGATCCAAAAAGCTGAGAATGAGGCACACCAAACCCAGAAGGTCTTTTAAAAGATTCATGATAATCAAGGAGCAATGATGGACAAAAGTGACGGGTTTGTGGAGTTGTAGCGATTATTGCCTGTAGAATTGATTTTAGTTTAGGTTATGGAATGCCAGTAGCATATGTTGTTGTTGTAGCTGCAAATCATATGTAAAAATCATATTATTCAATTTGAATGAAGAATATTTGGTTATATTTTCCATTAAAAATTTGTTGCAAATGTTTTCAACTTTTGAAGTAAGGTTGTTGGTGGTGTTATGGCTGCTTGGATGGGTTGTTTTTCAAAACCCCCCATCCTTATATACTGCATCACATGCACACACACACACACAAAATGTAATCTCAATGAAGAAGAAAAGGAGGAAATACATTCGATATCATTATTGATAGAAATGTTTTGAAGTCCTTTTTAGAAATTTCATAAGCTTCATATTCATCAGTTGAATGGGATGTAGGGTGCCCACTCTTCAGCCACTGATGGAATGTAAATATTTTATTTTCTACAAGGTATGTTTTTATGGGTTTTTATCTCAATTGATTACATTTTTCATTGTCATGTGTTTCTGCAATTTGATACATGTGAAAAGTATTAATAAATTAAGTGTAACTAAGTTGAATCTTATTTCTGTACTACAAAATTAACTGTTGTGATTTTTCGTGATTGATTTTTATTGATTATGTTTCTGTCTCAAAATTTACCGTCATAATTTTTGCACAGTTCCTATCGCAATTCCTATTATTCCTGTTTTAGAAATATTGCAAAAGTAGTTACAATTTCTATAGTAGTTCCTGTCACAAGAAAAATAGAAACATTAATTACGTTAAGAGGCATTTTACAATGGCATAAAATAACCTTTGTCAATAAAAACTCTTCACATAAAAAATGATGTGCAGTTGGTTGTAGTCATGAGCAACAAATTGGCATTCAAGCTTTTGGTCTTCATTGGCAATTAAAATGTGATCTTTGTTGTAACGGATTGTAGTGGAATGTGAATAAACTCACCACTCATGATCCCTTTAAAAAAAACTTAGTGATTAGTGTTGGCATTCTATAGTTTTCTTTATGTGTTGGCAGAATGCACTATTTTGATAATTGTTGTAGAGAGTAGCCCATTCCCATGCACTTGTAGGTTTGATGAGCAGTACGCCTTATTTCTACACTAAACGCCATATTTCTCTATTCACAGTTTCTCCCATTCATGGTCAAATGAGGACAACAAACATTAGTTCTCAACCCGCTTTGATAATCACTTCATAGTATGGCTACATGGAAACAATTAGGTGTTTGTTGCAAGCCAGGTCACATGAAAAACAATTTGAATGGGATTGATCTGTTAGAGAGGCAGGTTATAGGGGATATACAGGTAAATTCACACATTATTGTTATAGTTGAAGTGAATATTAAGTTTACAGATGCATCACATATATTAACAATAATTAATGTGAATGTGCAATAGATTTAGTAGTGGCAATGCTCGATAATTGCATCAAATCCAACCTAGATAATGCCTCCCTTGAAGACCATCATCTTTCTCTCTCCAATCATATTCTAAAAACTTGTCAAATTGTTGAAGTTTCATGCCCAATCTATCTACAAAACCCATTCTTTTTTTCAACGATAGCAGTTTCAATTGCGTTCAAATTGTCATGACTTGTGAAGTCTTTTTCTTAGCTCAAATTGTTGCTTCTGTAGCGATTTAGAAGTTGTCTTCTTGGTTAATTTTCTTATTACAAAATAATATTTGTATGGGAATCATTCTTGGTTCATTTGGAATAGAATATATGCATTCACAGTTATATTATTGAATTTATTTTGTTTGTTGATTAGATCAAATGGTGGATGAAAAAATCACATAATCTAATTCACTAAACATGACCTACCTTGATTAATGAGAGATTTGGGATGAAAAATTGGATCTTATGTATCTAGAAATTGAAGAATTTCCTTTTAATGAATTAGAATCTTATATATATGTCTATTCTGTTAGACTACACAATTAACAGTTGAAACAATACATTTACCATTAATAAATGGATTGTGAGGTAATGATTGATCCTTCCTTTCTTTGATCTCTATTTCATGTTGACCATTTCAAAATTCGTTATATAAATAAGATTATTTCTTTAATTGCTTCTTGAATGGTGTGTGAACATATTGATTCTCTGTAAATAGAGGTGGACAAAATGAAAGAGGAAAACAAGAATTTGAAAGTGGCTTTATCTAAGATGATGAATAATTATCAAAATCTCTAGACACGTCTACTAAGAGTCATTCAACAAGAGAAGCAACAAGCAGAAAACAATGCAAAGATAGAAAAGACTCCAAAGGTGAATGGCCATAGAATCCAAGCATATACATTATTGTTTAAATTAAATATATCAATCATATAGCTTATCATTAGAAACTATGTGATTTTGGTGATGCCTATTACAAATAGGACAACATGCATGCAATAAAAAAAGGGCTCAATTTCATGTAACCACCCAATATTGGTAAAAACCATTTTGATGACTATTTTTCCTACCCTTACATTTTCCCTTTTCCAAGACAGATCTAGATATCAAGCAATATACAACTATACTTGTATTAGGAAGATATAGGAAACCTATTTAAAGAAGTTAAAAGCAAGTGTAATATGTACTGCGTTGATTGTATTAGTCATGCATTGTGTTCTTCTTCATATTAAATTTATTTACTTTATAAATCATAAAAGTGCTTTTACGTATCTTGCTACAATTATAATCATTTCAGTTTCTAAATTTTGCACAAATTTTACATAGTTGGCTCTCGAATTATAATCAATTTCTAAATTTTGTCTAAATTTTAGATAGATTTTACATAGTTGATATTAAACAACATGCATGCAATTTGTGTTATGATTCTAAATGACTATATAAATAATTTCTACAATAGATCACAAACTCAAAGCATGCAATTATAAGATTTTTAAGGTGCTTTTAAAAAGTATAGTTAAATTTTAAACAATTAGTATAGTTGTAATTTTCTATTGTTTTATATATATTTTAGAAAATCTATAAAACATTTTTATTTATATGCAACAAATTGATTTAAGAAAAAATGCAATTGATTAAAAAATAGTAGTGATTTTCTAATATATTTGAGATTATTTAGAAAAATGGGTGTTATATCTTTTTTAGAAGTTTATTTCTAAGAGATCATGCTTTCTTGCTTTTGAAGATATTATGTTGATTTGATTAATTATTTTTTAAATAATTAATCATTCAAATTTAAAGATCAATAAATTCAATTGAACTAAAAAATCTAGAAGTGGAGGTTTATTTCCCCTACCAACCTATTAAAAAGATATAAATCAAAAGCTTTTGTAGTTCAAAATATTTTATGACTTTTTTGAAATTAGAATTTAGTTTAATTTTAGAATGTGAAATGATTTGCATGTAAAAATGGGAAAAAATAAAATAGCAACGTTTCTTTTATATTTAAATTTTACTCTTTAATTTATTCTAAAACTACGATTAGTAATTGTTGAATTAGTTTTAAATGAATATGTAAAAAAAAATTCAAACAAAGAGCACGGAAACCCATATATTAATATATATAAAAAAATTACAAAATAAATATATATCTATTTAGAGGGCTCTACAATAGCGAGATAACAAACTTTGTAATTACAGTTTAAAACAAAGGCTCTTAAACAACCAGATTAGAGACATAGCCAAACAAGAATGACTACATGAAAGGCTCATTGATAGTGAGATTTGAACATTTGAGCATTGCAAAAGAACAAACAATCCAGCTGGCTACTCCTCTAACAGAAAGCTCATCAATATGAACAGAAAACTCATCATCCAACTTTGTAGAGAAACGCTCCAAAGTATGATCAAGGTGATGCATGTCGAAGAGACTTTCACCAAAGTTTGGTGACACCCTAAAGTCACACTGACACCAAGTCCCTAACTTCCACCTACATGTCGAAGAGACTTTTCACCAACTCACAGTGACCTCCCGAAGTCTCATTGACAGGAACGAACAAGTCTTCAACTAACATATCTAAGAAACATCTCACAATGTCTCAGCAATCACACAAGGTCACAGCGACAAGGAACCACCAGACTCAACCTGGTTGTTGAAGAGACATGATCCAACGTCCCAACGACAACATTAAGTCACTCCGACAAGGTCCTTGCAACCTTCTATCGGAATGTTGAGGAGACATCTTCTAAAGTCCTGTCAATCATGCCATGTCTCGCCGACACTCTTTTGTTAGAATGTCTAAGAGACATTTTGAAACCTCATGCCGATGCAACCATCTCTCACTGACATTGTTCAGACAACTTATTATGGCGTCGAGGAGACTTTAGGACAAATCTCGTCGACACCAACCTATGAATATGTAATTTTATTTAATTCATTTGTATTAGATAATCACTATAATTTAATTAATTATTTAATATCTAAATAATAAATATTTTATGAATTTTAGAAATTAGAATTTAATTTAATTTTAGAATGAAATTTAAGTTTAAGATATTATGGTGATTTGATTATTTATTTATTTATTATTCAAATTTAAAGAACAATACAATTTAATTGAACCCAAAAATGCAAAGATGTATTTTTCTTGCAAACAAATTAAAGAGATTTAAATCAAAAAATTCTCTATGTAAAATATTTTATGATTTCTTGAAGTTAGAATTTATTACAATTTAGAAAATGAAATGATTTGGGTGCAAAGAAAAAAAGAATAGAAAAGTTGATTTTAAATATAGATTTTAGTTCTTAATTTATTCTATAATCAATTAGTAGTTGTTGAATTATTTGAAAATGGATATTTTATTTATTTGTATTAGTTAATAAATATTTTATGAATTTTAAAATTATAATTTAGTTTAATTTTATAATTAAGTCTACGCTCTAAAAATATTATGGTGATTTGATTAATTATTTTCTATATGTTTAATAATACTAACCCTAAAAAATGCTTAATTTCACATAGAAATAAAATTCTAAATTAAAATACTTAATTTTGGTTGTAATATTGAATTTATAAACTAATATTAAAATACTTATTTTTGTTTAAAATATTTATCATTAATGTTGAATCTATAAACTAATATTATGATATTAATAACCCTAACCCTATTTATAATCCCATGCTTTATCCTAGAACCCTAATTGAAACCTAAACCTAACCTTAATTTAGCATTAACAATAGGGTTTAATGTAATCTCCCCATTTTCATGAGCATCAGTTTGTAGAAGGTTTAGCCTATTCCTAACTCTCGTAGTCTAAGAAGCTTGATTAGAGGGTCTTTGTGGCAATTACCTAGATGGTGATTGGCTTCTTTTGTGGATTCAAGGGTTATTCAGAGGTTTCCTATGTTATGTTGAATGTTGGAAAACATAACATGCTAGAAAACATGCTATTGGAAAACATAATGTGTTATCTGGATGATGTGAAACCAATTGTTTGCACTTTATGAAGTTATATTTTAATATTATAATAAAGTGCAAATATAAAATGTTAAATATTAAATAAAATAAAAAGTAAAGTATGTGGAAAGGAAAATATATCTTTTATCCCACATTGACAAGGAAAGTGTGTGAGACCTCAAGAAAAAGTATAAAAGGATATTAAGGGCTCATTATTTGATCATCCAAGATATTTATACTTGACTTGTTATGTTGTGGAGAAGCCTAGGGTTTCTGTAGATTATTACATTGGTCATTGGGAATGATCACTCCCATTGATTGTGCAACTTTGAGGCTGTGAAACTATCAGCCGATATTGTTGCCAGTTGTGGACTTCATTGCAAGAGTTAAACTTGTGCTTTCATTGCAGTGTTGAGAGGGGAAGATATTTTTAGTCTTTCTCATTGAGCTACATATCAGCTTTCATGGAGGTTGACTATATTCAAATTATTGTTCATGTGGCCTCTTTTGGGTGTTGTTTCTTTGTGTGCATTTGAGCATTCATCTTGGGAGGACTTAGCAATCATTTTGGAGTCTCTTGGAGGAGCTATTAGCTTGCTGATAATTAATTTAAGAGGTCTGATATACTACTGCTAGGGCACCATTGGAAACAAATTTTTTCTCATATCTTCACTTGGAGTCATCTTTTGGTTGTGGGTTTTTGTACACTTGTTCCTTTTGGGCCAACGATCATTTTGAGCACAATAGGGAAGAGTTTAATTGTTGTGTTTATTTATGGTATTCATAATTCACCTACAAAAGGGGCGGCCATGGAAGAGGAGGGTATTTTTTGCTAGGAAGCTCTCAAAAATTAAAATTAAAATTTTGAATTCATTGTTGGAGCATGCACTCTCATTTGGTGTCATCAAATCAGATTTCTAGTCTTATTTGGCATATGTAATGTTGAATTCACTGAGTGCATAGTATGCAGATTTTGGGACTGCCATTAGAACTTATTTGTGCCTCATTTTGGCATTGATAGTTAATGATATTTTGCATCTTCAAAGTCTGAAATTTGTAATCAAAATTTTATATCAGCTTTTAATCTAGTTTTCAGACTTCCTTATTTTGAAGTATGTTGGACAAATGTTTGTGAAAATACCTATTGGTTGAAAGTGATAGTTGCATAGTGGTTTACATATTTGTTAAGAGTCTTTGCTTGCCAAGTGTTTGCTTAAATGCCTAGTGGTTGTAGGTGTATATTGGAATGCATGGAAAGTGTTTGTCTTTATGCCAATTAGCTATACTAGTTAATTTCAGTCATTTGCATGTATGCCAAAGGTCTAAAACAGCTAGTATATCATTTCTATGTCAACCTTGCATTGTTAGAAGCATTGAATAACTTCATTTGCAGCCTACGAACTCAAAGAAGACAATCAAAAAATTCATAACAGTAGGTTCAGACATTGTATTCCAAGTGTTCAACAATATTCCTTGAGCTTCATAATAGCAAATTGTGATCAGACTTAGCAAGGGATATTAAAGTGGTATCAGAGCCATTGACCTGCCATCTTGTTGGGTAGATTGGACATTGATCAGTTGAGCTAATCATGGTTACTTCAAGAACTCAGAAGCAGTGGGACAAGAGTATGAAAAAGCTTTTGAAAGAGTTGGAAGAAATAAATAAATTGCTTTCAGACCCTGCAACCTTAGATAGAGCAGCAAGGTATATGGCATCCATCTTCAAGTTTACATCACAACACAAAAATGAGAAACATGAGGTCTCTACATGTGAAGTATCCAGAAATATTTACAATGAATTCTCAGCAATTAGTGACCAGCATATAGTTGATCCTATGGAGAGAAAAAATTAGACCTACATAGAGGAAGATGATGGGCACACGAAACTTTAAGATGATTTCAAGGTTGGAGTAGAGAAAGTGATGTTTGAAGACAAACCAGTTACATTAGAGCAGCCACATGAAGATAAGGTTTCTTGTGATGTTTCGTTAGTTACTGTGGAAGATGAACTGTACAAGGATATGGCTTCTACACCATATTTTGAGGCATCCTATGAAGTACATAGCAGCAGTTCCTTAGATGTTGATGTGTGTGCTAATGATAGCACACATGATGTTGCTAACCATGAGGTGAGTGATGTTGACTCAATCTCATGCTATAGTGCGGATTTGGGTGGAGAGCATAAGGTGGTTCAGGAGATGAAGTGTGAGATGATCTACATCCATTATTCGAGACATATGCTACATGGTCATTTGATAATCCACTCTTTGAGTTAGATGTTCATCACACTCTTGACTCCAGGTCTGAGATGAGCATTGATTGTAGCATTTGGGATCCTTCTAGTGCATCAGGATTTCAAACAGGGCTCGTAGAGGAGATTTCAGATATGTACATGGTGAGGAGTGTGTATAGATTTACATTTGATCCTCATGTACATGACTTAGTGGCACATGTGATGGACAGTTTGTATGATAGCTTACCTTGTGCAGAGATTGGAAGCAAGCATGAGCAGACTTTTGAGTTGCTTCCTGATGGCAAGTTTGAGTTGGGGTAGCCTTATCATGAGGAGATGATTCCTTCTAAGACTTGCACATTAGATGTTGATGGAATTCATGATTGTGATTTCGGGTTTGGCAGGTCTTCTACCTTGTTCTCTCATGATGATTATCATTTTTAGGATTTGGAGACTAGTTCAGTTTGGAGATAGGGGGTATCAAAGTGATAAAACAGAAAGAAATAGGTATTGGCTTACCAACAATGTGGTTGAATTAGATTCACCATCATAGTTTTGGGATTGAGTTGATTCAATAGATTTAGTTAGTTGTGTTGGTGTTACAGGAGCTGTTTGGTGATATTAGGGACATTACACACATCTTCACTTGAGATCCAGGTGGGGTAGAGTTTTCTTTGCTGCTAAGATTGCTTGGGGACAAGCAATTTTAGGGAGGGAGGATTGTAATTTCCCCATTTTCATGAGCACTATTTTGTAGAAGGTTTAGCCTATTCCCGACTCTCGTAGGCTAAGAAGCTTGATTAGAAGGTCTTTGTGGCAGTTACCCAGATGGTGGTTGGCTTCTTTCATGGATCCAGGGGTTATTCAGAGGTTTCCTATGTTATGTTGAATGTTGGGAAACATGACATGTTGGAAAACATATTGTTGGAAAACATAACGTGTTATCTGGATTATGAGAAACCAATTGTTTGCACTTTATGAAGTTATATTTTAATATTATAATAAAGTGAAAATATTAAATATTAAATATTAAATAAAATAAAAAGTAAAGTATGTGGAAAGGAAAATATATCTTTTATCCCACATTAACAAGGAAAGTGTGTGAGGCCTCTAGAAAAAGTATAAAAGGATATTAAGGGCCCATTCTTTGATCATCCAGGATATTTGATACTTGACTTGTTATGTTGTGGAGAAGCCTAGGGTTTTTGGAGATTATTCCATTGGTCATTGGGAACGATCATTCCCATTGATTGTGCAACTTTGAGGTTGTGAAACTATCAGTTGATATTGTTGCTAGTTGTGGACTTCATTGCAGGAGTTCAACTTGTGCTTTTATTGCAGCGTTGAGAGGGGAAGATATTTTCATTCTTTCTCATTGAGCTACATATTAGCTTTCATGGAGGTCAACTATATTTAGATTATTGTTCAGGTGGCCTCTTTTGGGTGTTGTTTCTTTGTGTGTATTTGAGCATTCATCTTGGGAGGACTTAGCAATCATTTTGGAGTCTCTTGGAGGAGCTATTAGCTTGCTGATAATTAATTTAAGAAGTATGAGATACTGCTGCTAGGGCACCATTGGAAACAAATTTTTTCTCATATCTTCACTTGGAGTCATCTTTTGGTTGTGGGTTTTTGTACACTTGTTCCTTTCGGGCCAACAATCATTTTGAGCAGAATAGCGAAGAGTTTAATTGCTACATTTATTTATGGTATTCATCATTCACCTACAACAAGGGAAACCATGGAAGAGGAGGGCGATTTTGTGCTAGGAAGCTCTCAAAAATTACAATAAAAATTCAGAATTCATTGTTGGAGCATGCACTCTCATTTGGCATCATCAAATCAGGTTTTTGGTCTTATTTGGCATAAGTAATGTTAAATTTTTTGAGTACATAGTATGTAGTTTTTGGGACTGTCATTAGAGCTTATTTGTGCCTCATTTTGGCATTGATAGTTAATGATATTTTTCATCTTCAAAGTCTAAAATTTGTAATCATAATTTTATATCAACTTTAATCTATTTTTCATACTTCCTTATTTTGAAGTATGTTGGACAAATGTTTGTGAAAATACCTATTGGTTGAAAGTGACATTGCATAGTGGTTTACATATTTTTAAAGATCCTTTGCTTTCCAAGTGTTTGCTTAAATGCCTAGTGGTTGTAGGTGTACATTGGAATGCATGGAAAGTGTTTGTATTTGTGCCAATTAGTTGTACTAGTTAATTTCAATAATTTACATGTATGCCAAAGGTCTGAAACAACTAGTATATCATTTCTATGTTAACCTTGCATTGTTAGAAGCATTGAATAATTTCATTTGCAGCCTATGAACTCAAAGAAGACAATCAGAAAATTCATAACAACAAGTTCAAACATTGTATGCCAAGTGTTCGACAATATTCCTTGAGCTTCATAACAACAAATTGTGATCAGACTTAGCAAGGGATATTACATTTAACTAGGGTTAGGGTTTAATTAAAGTAAGGGTATGGTTAGGGTTAAATTAGGGTTATTATTTAATTAGGGTAAGGGTTAGGATTAGCAATACAATTCAATTAGGGCTATATTTAGGGTTTAGGTTTAATTAGTCTTAGGTTTGAAATTATGGTTCAATTAGGTTAGGGTTAGGAATTAACTATGGTTAGGGTTCAATTAGGATTACAATTAGGGTTCAATTAGGGTTAGGATTAGGGTTACAATTAATTTAAGGTCTAATTATGGTTATAAATAGGGTTAGGGTTAATGTTAGGGTTCAAGTAGGGTTAGCATTATGGTTAGGGTTAGGGTTAAGGTTAGGGTTCAACTAGGGTTAGCATTATGGTTAGGATTAGGGTTGAAATAAGGTTAGGGTAAGGGTTAGGTTTTAATTAGGGTTAGGGACCAATTAAAGTTAGGATTAGAGTTTAATTAGGGTAAGGATTCAATTAGGGTTAGGGTTTTGGTAAATTCTAATTGTCTCATATATAGGTTTGGGGTTAGAGCTAGGGTCAAGATTTAATTACAGTTAGGGTTAAGGTTAGGGTTAGGTTTTAATTAAGCTTATGGTTCAATTAGGATTAGGGTTAGGGTTAGAGTTCAATAAGGGTTAGTATTTACTTAGGGTTAGGGATTAACTATGGTTACAATTAGAATATAATAAGGTTTAGTGTTTGATTATGGTTATGGTTGGGGTTCATTTGGGTCAAGGTTTAGTAAGGGTTAGGGTTAGGGTACAAGTTCAATTAGGGTTATAGCTTAATTAGGACTAGGGTTAGAATAAAATTATGGTTAGACTTCAATTAGAATTAGGGATAGGGTTAGGATTAGGGTTCAACAATGGTTAGGGTAACATGTTTAAATAAGGTTAGAATTTGGGTTTAATTAGTGTTAAGGTTTAGTTTAGGTTAAGTTTAGGGTTTAATTAAGGTTAGGGTTATGGTTCAATCAGAGTTATAGTTACAATTAGGGTTTCCATTCAAATTAGGTTTATTATTAGAATTGGAATTACAAATAGGGTTAGAATTAAAATTAAGGTTATACCTAGGGTTAGGCTTATAAATAGGATAAGGGTTAGGGTTAGAATTATGGTTAGGGTTAGTATTAGTAATCAATTAGGGGTAGGGTTCAATTAGGGTTATAGTTCAATCAAGGTTACAATTTAATTAAGGTTATGATTCAATTATGGTAACAATTACAATTAAATTTCATTTAGGGTTAGGGTTAAGTTCAATTTAGGTTAGGGTTTATTTAGGGATATGATAGGGTTTTAGTGGGGTTATAATTAAAATTAAGGTTTCCATTAGAATAAGGGTTAGTATTAAAATAAGGATTATGAATAGCATTAGAATTATGGCTAGGGTAGAATTATAATTAAGATTATAGTTAGCATTAGAATTAGGATAAAAGTAAGGATTAGAATTATATTTAGAGTTAGGTTTGGTGTTATGGGTTGGGGTTATGGGTTAGGGTTAAGGTTAGGTTAGGGTTAGCATTCAATAGATTTAGGGTTTTGGGATAAAGCTTGGGTTCAAGGTCAGGGTTAGGGTTGGGGTTAGAATTATGATTTAATTAGGGTTAGGGTTAGGGTTAAACTAGGGATAAGGTTAAGGTTAGATTATAGTTATGATTTAATTTCAACAATAATTCTCACTCTAACTCTAATCTTAAACCTAACTATAAAAATAACACTAACGCTATTTTAACCCCAACCCTAAATCTAAATATATATCTAATGCTTACCCTAATTTTATAACTAAAAATAATTCTAATTATAACCCTAATCTTAGCCCTAACCCTAACCCTAGCCCATATACTATCTATAACCCTAACCATAATATTAACACTAATCTAGCCTTATACCCAGCCCTAACTCTAATTCAAACACTAACCCTAACCCATATTCTATCTATAATCCTAACCCTAACCATAACCTTATCCCATCCCAAACTCTGATTCTAACCCTAACCTTAATTGTAACCATGTGGATAACCCTAAGCTTAGCCCTTATTTTATTTCCAATCCTAACTCTAAACCTAAAACTAACCCTAACCCTAACCCTAAAATATTGTTTCTCTAACCCTAGACCTAACCCTTATATTAACCCTAACCTTAACCCTATCCCCAATCCTAACTCTAATTCAAAAACTAACAATAACCCTAACCCATATTCTCTCTCTAACTCTAACCATAACCCTAATCTTAACCTTAACCCTAAGCTTATCCTCAACTCAAACTCTTATTCTAACTTTAACCCTAGGCCTACTTCTAGCTCTAACCCTAACCCCAATCATAATCCTAACCTTATCCCCTACCGTAGCCCTAATTTAACCCTAACCCTAGCCCTAACCCTAACCCTAACCCTAATCCTAACCCTAACCCTAACCCTAACTCTAATTCTAACCCTAAATCTAACCCTAATTCTAACCCTAACCCTAACCTTATTCTTTATGTTAATGTCATGTCCCCAAATTGTAACTCCTTAAGATACAAATAAAGTAAATAAATAAAATAATATCATTGGACAATTATTATAAATACAAATAAAAAATATTTTCTATAAATCAACATTATATATATATATATATATATATAAAATAATAATACAATTATTATCAAATATAACATTATAACTAATAATAGAAAAAATAACAATTCAAATGTTATCCTTCATCGATGGGACTAATCATCTATTAAAATAATAATGTATAATTGAAAATCTGTGATCCTTTTAGTGATCTTCCATTGTTTATAAGAAGAGGCTTAACCAAACGATATGATATATTGGGTATCGAAACATTGTGACGACCTTGGTATCACTTACCTCTGCTTTTGGGAGATCCCATTGACGTCCGCCTCAATAGCCTCATCATGTCCATATGCACGCGTTCATTGAGTGAAATCATTCTGTGGGATTCGTGGCACATCTCACACAAGTTAGCTCTCATTGTCGTCAATGCATATACATTGTTGGGCGTTTATATATTTATTATTACTTAATATTGCGTTGGGAGAATATGGGAACATAAAAACGTAAACTTTGTATTGGTGAGGAGCTCTACGGGAAGCATTGGCCGCTAGGAGAATACACGCAGATCTCTGGAAGTGGAATATCGCATGAGGGAGATATCGGGTATTGCTTTTGAAGGCGTCTACATTGCAAGAGGCTGATAACGTTTTGGACCGGCATCTTATTCATGAACAAAGTAAATGAATAACGTCACAGCATATGGAAGTAACTCGGGAAGATGCTCCCAACTCCATCCTCTATCACGGCAACTCAGGATCACATCTCTCAATAACAAACCGTGCTCCATTAATATCGATGCCAATAGAGAACCTTTGGATTCAACTCGTTTATATGAATGAATGATGCCTAGTGATGTCCTGTACCAATATTAGTCTCGGCTGAAGAGCATACGATCTTGTGAACTCAGGCATAGTCGATACAAGATTTCCCCTATCATAGCCTGAAGAGATAGTGCCCTTCACAAGAAGACTATATCTGGAAGGCTCACCGCCAACCATCAGACCAGGAGAAGTCAGGAAATGGAGAAAACGGTAGGCATAGAGCCTCACATATTAAATGAACTGTCTACAATCATTGGTGGGGAAAGAGATGGGAAGAGTATCTGTGGTCCGACTAAGGCAAAAGGTAAGGCAAACGGTAAGTAATTTTGGTATAAAATAGATGTCTATAAATTATGTTGGAGACTCATCAAAAGATGAATAAATGATTATAAACGAGTGAATTAAGGAGTTAATTAAGGTTGGTGTTAAGACATATTTGATATATATATAAGATAAATATAAATATATTAAATGTAATGTGTTCATTACATATATAATTCATACGTTGCTAAATATACTTTGCTAAATCATTATACAATATTTATTGTATAGTTGTCCAATAATAATGCTTGTAGCAATCATTGGGACCTATAGGTAATAATGACTTTATTATGATAAAAGGTACAATAGGATATCATCTTTGAGATCTTAATAGACGTTTAATAGCTATTACATGGTCTTATGAGATTATATAGAAGAGTCATTCGTAAGAGTGATAGGGAAGAAATGAGTAACCCTTTTACAAAAAGTAAACATTTATATCATTTTCAATCTTATTAGATATTATCATTGAAACTTATTGATTCTTTAACGTTTCTAATGTCTCCTTGAGAAACGCTTTGAGTGCAAGATTCAGGTTTCGATAACTCCACTAAAAAGGGGTCATTAGAATTAACCCCAACCCTTACCCTAACCATAACCAACTAACCCCAACTCTAATCCTCATATATCTCTGGCCCGGATTCTGATTCTGTTGCTGGCCCTGGCCCTGGCCATAGGCTCGGTGTTTGGCCACAGCCTGGTACTGATTTGGCAATGCTGTAGCTGGCCTTGGCCCTGACCCCTGTCCCAGTACTGTGGCAGTCCCAGCCTAGTGTGGTTGCTGTTTCTGGCCCTAGCCATGTGTGTGGCATGGCCCCCAGCCTAGTGTTGGTGTGTGTCTGGCCATGGCCATGGCCTTGGCCCAGGTTGTGGTCCTGTCATGGCCCTGGCCCTAAAGACTGCCGGCAGGTCCTGGTTCTGTCTCTGGTTTTAGCCCTGGCCTTTTCGTTCTGTGCTTTGGCCCCAGCCCTGATTCTGATTTCTGTGTGGCCCTTGCCCATGGCCTGGCCTAGTCACAGTACTGGTGTGGGCCCCCAGTCGGCAGTCTGTTTATGACCTGCCTAGTCCCTGACAATGTTGGCCCTGATCCTGATCCTGGTGCATCTCTAGCCTAGCCTAGTAATCTTGTCCTAACCCTGTGCCAGTGCAATACTGGCCCCAGAGCCCTAATGCTAATTGTGTCTAGCCCAGCCATGTACTAGTCTTGAGTTGTAGTCTAATTTGCAGCCCTAAGCCTGGTATATATCTAGCCACAAACCTAGCCCTAGCCCTAACCCTGCCCTTGGTCCTAATTCTGTCTCTATTTCCTAGCCTAATCTGGTTCTGCAATGCTTCAGCTTAGCCTTAATTCTGGTGTGTTCCAGGCCCTTAGCTAATCACAATTTTTGTCTCTAGCCCTGCATCCTAATCTTAGCCCTAGCCAGGCCCATGAGGACAGAGTGTATCTCCTAATTGTGGCAACCCTGTTCCTGTGCTGACCCCCAGTGGCCCTAGCCCACAACTGGCTCTGAAGCCCTAATGAACATTAATGCCAGCTGATTTGTTGCTTTCTGAGACTGCTGCCCAAGCTTATATATATTTAATAATATATATATATAATACGCCAACAGATATCATTCTCAAGGCGCCTATTTTTTTAATCAATTTCTCACATAAAACTGCAATAGGCGCCTCAAGAATGATATCTCTCTGCGTAATATATATTATTAATAAATATATATAAGCTAGTCTTATTTTCAACTTAGGTAATTGATTGGATTTAGGAATACATTTTCATCCCCACTCATCTCACAACTTGTAGCCCTTGTGCATATAGCCATGACATCTTTCACAAGTTTATGCCCTCAGATTGACACTTGGACCAAACTAAATTTCACTATTAAAAATTAAAATTATTTCATTCTTTAGCCCAATTTTGGCCTATCACTAGGATTTATTGAGTAGATGGTAAGAAATTCTTATATTGTGTAAGACATGAGAGGCTATGTTTTATATTGACTCCTAGAGTAAATGGTAGTATAGGTTAAGGAGAGGCACTATAAAAATAAATTTCAAAATTGTTAAAAAAAATTAGTGACATAATTTTAAACAACATGCCAAATGGATAGCCATGAATAATAATTATAAGGCAACATATATATTTGATCTCGAGAGAAATTTTTCCAAATAAAGTTGTACATATAATGGTGTTAGTGGATAATAAAGAGTTGAAAAAACAAGTACACAAACTACTGAAGACGAGATTAATTAGAGAACATTTAAGTACATGTGCAATATGTGTAGTACTAGAACCAAAGAAAAGAGGCAAATGGAGAATGTGTGTATACTAAAGAGAAATAAATAAGATCATAATTAATAATATATTGTCATTTCATAATAATTATATATTGTCATTTCTAGGGATGGATGATTTGATGAACTATTTGAGTGACAAACTATTTTACCAAGATAGATTTGAAAAGTAGTTATCACTATATCATAATCAGAGAAGGGGATGGATGGAAGATTGAATTTAATACTAAAGAAAGATTGTATAAGTGGTTGGTTATATCTTTTGGGTTGACTAAAATTCCTAGCATAAATTTGTGAGGTTGATGAATGAGGTAGTAAAACCACATTTGGTTAAGTTTTTGATTATTAACTTGGATGATATTTAAATTTTTAGAAGACTAAGGAGGAACATATAGATCACATTGGATTATATTATAGTTACTAAGAGAAAAGAAGTTGTGGATCAATACCACAAATTTTAGTTTTATGAAGACATATTGGTATATTTAGAATTTTTTATCTCATGAAATGGTTTGAAGATGGATCCAAAGAAGGTGAAGTAAATTGTTGAATTGCCTACACCAATGAATATTATAGAGGTAAGAATTTACCATGGGTTAGCTAGTTTTTATAGGAATTTCATTATATATTTCCATGGAATAAATGAGATTACGAGAGTAGATACTTGAAATCATTTTAGAGAACATCAAGATCAAATAGAAATAATGAATTATTAAAGAAGAAAGTGATAGAGAAAATAATGTTAGCATTTCCATGTTTTGATAAGGTATTTTAAGCTGATTGTGATGCAAGCGGAACTATAATTGGAGCATTACTAAGTCAACAAAGAAGACTAGTATAAGCATTTAGAAGTAACCATTAATTTTAAAAATCATGAGTACTCAATTAATGGGCTATACACACATTTGGAAAATCGATAGATTGGGGTACTCAAGTGGATTTATTTAGAGATAAAGTAAATTAGAAAATATAATTAATACTAAAAAATAGGATATGTACCTAGACATAGATTTATTTTCCCATGTGTCATCATTCCAATGTTTGTGTTAAGAGTGAAGATATATGACTCTAAAGTTTCTAAAATGTAGCCTAAGATCTAAAAACATAAAGTCTTCATGGGATTTATTTTATGAACATAGGGGTGATTGTAAGTATGGAAAACTAAAAGAAACCTTTAGAGAAAATAGAATCTAGAGTTACTATTGAATTGATGAATTCTAAGTTTTGTTGAAGTGGATGATCTAAAGAGTTGTTTAAGTTAATGGTGTTGTTTCTATTTGAATGTAGGCCTAGATATGCACAATTACAAACACATGGGTTGGGTACATTATGAATTGCAAGTTAAAAATAATATGTTTTGAAACCTCCTATTTGTCACAAGAACTTCATAACTTTACATATCTAGGTCTCCATTTCAAATAAAAACATCATTTCATGATAGTGTGTTTGGGTATGAAAAATTACATGATTCAAAACACACCGTGATTTGTAACTTACACTTCACATGGTACCCAAAACACACCATGTTTTTAACCTCTATTGTGGAAAATTATATCCAATTTACCCAATAACATGAACAATGGTGTTGTTATTTGAATTGTAGACCTAGATATAAGTAGTTTAAAAACATATGGGTTGGGTATGTTGTAAATTGCAGGTTAATGATGACAGAGAGAATAATTCCTAGTAAAATTGTTCAATTCCTAATAGGAAGCTACCTTAGCAGATACTAGAAAATTGATTACATAAACCAATAACCCTCTTATTACAAGAGGTTAACAATAAACAACCACATTGCATAACTAAACAATAGATAACAATGAATAGAAAACCCACACTATAGAAGGCTCGTCCAGTCTATGACCTTTGCCTAAGGCGACAGCAACTGGACAAATCTCTTCCCCCACCACAAATAACATGAAACTAATTTAATAAGTAATGGAATACGAAAAAAAACTTCATTGAGCGAAATAATACACCAAGGTTTCAAATTTGTATTGAGAAATCATCCTAACTATTTACAATGAGTCGATTCCCCAAGGAATCAATTTCCTTTTTATGTCTTTTCCAATTTATCCCCAATCGATCTGTTTGATCTTCCTTCATCCATCTTAAACTCAACTTCCTCTCATTCACAGCTCCCACGTTTGCACAACAGGTAGAACCATAAACTAAGGTAAAAGAGAATGCAATGATTCCCTTCTAATACAGGTCAAATTATTCAATGAAACCATGCCTCTCTTTGTTGCCTTACACACGTAGATTCTTTTTTTTTTCCAAAAATAAAATGAAAACTCCTAAAACCATTCTTTGCTACCCCCTTTTGGATTGGCCCCTTTTCTTGATTAACTATTTCTTGTTCTCTCTCTTCCCCCGTGGGCCATAAGGAAGCTTCAATTTAACTGGCACCAAACTCATGTGTATATACTCAGTGTTGTGAAAGTTTCTTTTATCTGCACATACTCATCAATCTTCCTACATGGTAGTAAGCACGCACACAAAGGTCGCAAATCCTTCTCCAACTACCAATTTCTCCTATCCAATTGGGTATGCAAGCCAAAATTTTAGCCCCACAAAATAGTAAATACAAATAAAACTAAAGTATTAAAATCTCCTACATCAGACTCCCCAGGAGACAAAAGAAAGCATGTGCTCCCGCACATGACCCAACTAGAAAACTTTTCATTGTTCTTTTCAATGCCTTCCAACATCGCCTGAACAACTACTATGTGTTCAATCTATTTCTTTTTCTTTTTATTTTTGTATCATCTCCTTCTTAAGTATTTTTCATCCACAAACCTCCCAAACTCCATCTCATGTTCATATATATCCTTTTCATCTTTATCTTTTAAAATCTTCCCATCAACAATGCCTATCAAAGAATCAAAAGCATCATTACTAAAATCATCGAAAACAACTTGCTTACCAATTACCTTACATGTGCACTCCTCAAGCTTTGTCCAAGTTGTTCTTGAAAGTATGCCAATCTTCTTTTCCTTTTCCACAGTAATAACTTCTTTATCATAAGTTGCCGACTTCATCTTTGTATCCTTCGTTGTCTCATTTATCTTTATACCTTCACTAGCAAGCTTCTCCATCCACTCCTATTCTATTGGCAGAATTGTGCCCACAATCTCCTGGCTTCTTGACCAGAATTAAAGGGTTACAAATAATTTACACTTTACTCCTAATTACAGATTTATCCCCGATCGTAAATAAAATTGTGTGGTTATGTATTTAACCTTTGAAATTATAGAAATTAAGTTCACTTAATCCTTTGCATAGCTTAATGACTTTCACTAATTATGTGAATGTCATAATTAGAACTCAAAAGGAATCAAATACTGAAAGGAATGAAAGAGAATTATAAGACAAAAAGGAGAGAGATCACGAGCTTGATAATGGAGTCCGCTCAATATGAGCTACGTCTCTAGATCCGTTTCTCAATGTTGGACCTCTTTATTAATGATTCCAAGCTTTAACATGATTTTTTACATCATCCAACCTTCAAAATATACATTACAAAGTCTCTCACAATCTCCTGCCAACACCTTCAAAATTCCTTCCCAATATGCCTAATTTCTCCACCATGAAAATTGCCTTTCCCAAAAGAAAATTGCTTGTCCCCCAAAATCCAAAAACACCCCCTTTTTTTCATAAATTTTTTCCCATTATGGTTAAAAACCATAAGATTTACAAAATCAACCATATCCCCTTTTACATATTTTCTCGTTTAATTTTGGGCTTTACAAGATAATTCTTTTAAATAATCCCTTACAAATATTTAGCAGTTTTATGTTCAAATAATGGCTCTTATGTCTCTGAGTTGTTACAAAAAAATTTATTTCCCTTTGAAGGATTTAAAAGTCCCTTAAATATCTCTTAATAAATCATTTAAAATATTATCTAAGCCCTTTAATTATATTATGTAAACGGGCTTTAATATTCTAAGGATTAGGCCCTTATTTATAGGGGTTAGTATTTTAATTTTGGATTTTCTACTTTTATTTCAGCGTTAAATTCTTTAAACTTAGGAGATTCGGGAATATTCATTATTGTTTTAAAGGGTTCAATTTTTTATTTTTTAGGAGATTTTTTTTTTACTCCGTTTCCTTTAAATCCCACAAAATCCGCTTGGGATCCCACAAAATCTGCTTGGAATCCCATAAAATGGATTTTGTGAAATAAACCTCCACCACTTTATTTCTAAAAAATAAAGCATGGTATAGTGGTGGTACATGAATTTAGTGAGGGGGATCCACATTTTCTTCCACATCACCTGCACTTTCCACATCAACATCTAGTCAACTGCCACGTCAACATCCAGTCAACCTTCAACTTTGACTGGCCATATCTTCATCGTACGAGCTTCGTTTTCAACAAAATGAGTAGTGTTGGAATTGTGGCAATGAGCTCTTCGATGTGATGCTACCTTTGACCATTTTTGGAATGATCAATTTTTTTGCCTTTTTGATTGGCCTCTGTACCCAGTTTGACCCCAACTTTGATTGACCATAACATTTTCACCCATTCAAGTTGCATTGGGTCCAGTTTTCCAAGAACTTTGACATGGCGATGGTTCTGCTGGATTTGGAGACTATGAATTTTTTAGGTCTTCTAGATCGTCCTGGATCATCTGCACTTATTGCACCTTTGTCAAATTCATTTTTTGTAATTTCTTCACCATTCATTTCATTTCCTTTCACATTTGCTCCTTCTTTTTGCTCTTCATTCTTCAGTCCTTCATCATACCTGGTTTTCCACTCTCACTTTCGATTGCTTTTCCTTATGTTCTTCTCAATGGGAACTTTCTTCACCTCTTTCAATGGACGTTGCTCACTTGGAAACTCCAAATCTCTATAGGTTTTCCTTACACTTTTTTCCTCTCTTCTCAAGGCATCCAACCCTTGCCTTATTCCTTTCTCTATGATCAACTTTACCGGCCACTTCAACCTCTTTGTCACGGGCCAATACCAATCACATTCTTGGCTTCTTTCCTCAAACCATTACTTCACCAAGAGCTTACACCTCTCTAAATCCCTTCTCAGCTCTACTATTTCTTGATCAAATTATGCATCATAATTTCTTAGCTTATTGTCCTTCAACTTTTCCTTCTATTTAAGTCTCTCTTGTTGTTGCATCTTTTATCTTCTCTTCTCCACTTCATGATACCTGACCTAGAGCTTCCTCCCTTTTCCTCTTCCCAATCTCTGGGTACCTGTTGATGGGTGTTTTAGCACTTTCTCAACATAGGTAATGCATAGGTGCACTACCTCTCTTGAAAGGAAATCTCCAACAACAAGTTGCTGAAAATCACCCCAAGGTCTCTCGGGTGTCACATCATGACTTGCTTGGAATGTCTCAGTTGTTTTGATGTGATTTTGCTGGTAATCGTAGGGCAAACTTACGGAGTTAAGTTGGAGGAGAATCGGATCTTCCAATGGAGTCCTTAAGATGGGAAAGTTGATGCACGATTGCTATAGGTTCAAACAATAGTCTAAAACTCCTACTTTGGCTTCAGATTTGGCTTTACAATGTGCAATGAACCTTGTTCAAAGTCACTTCTAAAAAAAAAAAGGGGGGGGCAGGGAAGAGAGAAAGTTCCTAGACCTGAAACTAGCAATGAACAATGACAATGGAGGACCCTATTGCAGAAAAACTTCCCAAAACTGAATTCCACTTAACCAAATTACTTCATAGTCTCATGAAATTAGTGCAAGCTTCTAAGGACTATAGATATTCAACCATTCATTCACCATAAGCATGAATAAAAGATAGAAATTTAGTGCAGCTTTTGATTTATGCCCAGACTAACTTTACACAACTATTTATCATCAATAAATAGCAAAAAGTATGGGCAAGGAAGGTTTTTAACACACAACATAATTCTTCAATATCAATGAGTAGCATTAACTAATCTACTAGAGCAAGCTAAAACATAAAGAACATCAAAGTTAATCCACTTAAATTCACTAAGAGAAGAAGAATCATGAAACATGTAAAGGAACTCAAGAATCCACCAAAGTCAATGAATTTCTATTAAAATTCCAGCAGCATGTCATTACAACTCAACTCTCTCTTGAAAATGAGAGGAGACCCCCTATTTATAGTGTCCAAAAAGTAAAATGAATGGCCAAGATTGATTTGCATTGTGTGGCCAAGATTCACTACAAATTAGGGTTTCACCTACCCCCAAATATATTACAATTTAAAATTACATCCTTGTCATTTAGCCTATTTTGTGCTCTAGTGAGCAGCATTGTAGCTCTTTTGTCTTCTAGCTGATTTCATTTTGCAGCAGCTACTTGGTGAGGAACTCATCATCAATTATAGGATTTCCTTCACTTTTCTTAATGTTGGCGTATTCCACAAACTTTATAGTCAATGCTTGGAGCTTATTCCACTCCAATATATCTGACTGGATCACTTGGAAATTTAATTTCCTTGATTTGCTTGTGATTTCATCCCAGTCTTTGTCACATTTCTACGTATTCTTTATTACTTGCTCGGATTGAGCAAAAGTTCGTGTAGAAAAACTCAAGAAATCTGGCATCATGGCACCCGCAGTCCCATTTTCCATCTTATGGAAGTGCGACTTTATCTTTTCTGGATCCAACTTGACAGCGGGCACATCAAAATCTGTCATCAATCTCAGATATTCTTCACAGGTTGCCCTAATTTCTTTGACCCAGTCAATATCCAACTCCAGTTCATGGAGCACTCGTTCCAACACTTCCTTTCGGTGGTCCAAGCCCAACTTCCATGTCTCTATGGGCCAATGGTCACCCTCTACTAAGGAAAGTTCCTTCTCCCAGGATTTATTAGGTATCTTGAGAATGGCCTCAAGCTTGGGATACCTAATCTTGTATATCTCAGGGAAGTTAGTGCAAAACTTCCTTATTCCCTCGAGTATCTTTTGCACCTCTAGTAACTTGTTGGTTGTCCTGGCAGTGCGGCCTATGCCCATGTTTCCATTGTAGAGGACTTGTCAGAACCAATCCTTAGTGGCCTTCGTCCAATTCTTTCTTTTCTCCAACTGGTCAATATGGTCCTTGGACAACAGTTGTGGCGGTGTCGAGGACGTGGTAGGGAGCTCTTCGATTGATGACCATTGTTGGATGTATGTCATTAAGCTAGCCACCTGTGCTTTCAACTCCTCCTTGGAAATCTTATCTTTGTGCATTTGGTGCACAAGGGTGGCAATAGATCCTTGGAGATGTTCAATCTTTTGCTCTCTCATGGTTGTTCCCAAATCAAGGGTGGAGACATTGTAGCTTACCCCTTCCTCTCCCACAACTGGAGTGGCTATCTGCACAGTTCTAGATCTGGATACATCCATTGCCAGTTGAGATCTGACCTTTGGCTTCTTCTCTTTCTTTGTGTTTATTTGGGCTCGAGCCTAAATTGCCTCTAGCCTTGCCCTCAAATCCTTTGGGGTCGGGGTTATCTTTTCCAGCTGTTTCTCTAGCCATTTTGGCATCTGAGATTCTCCTCTTGGTGATTCGTGATCACCTTCTTCTTCGTGGGTGTGTTGGATTTCAATTTCTTTGTTTCTCAAATCCTCATATCCCGTATTTTTTTCTTCTTCTTCATCAGAATACTAAATGAAAATGGTTTCTTTTCATGGGGACTCAGCAACTGCATGTTCTTTGGGGTTGTCCTCCCCTTCGGTGGCTTTCTCTTCTTCTTCTTGGTCATGCCCATTCTTCATGGTGTTTTGCTTCTGGACTTTTCTTAGTTTCAGCCTCTTCCTCAAGCTTATCTTCTTCTTGTTCCTCCTTTTCCTTTTCTTCTTGCTTCTCAGAAAGAGGCATCTCTTTATCATGCTCAAGGCTCTTATTTTGTTCCCCAGTTGGAGGCCTAGTGTCCTCCTCCATTTCCTCTTCTATGTTCTCCTTGTTAGAAGGCTACTTCTCCACCTCTTCTCCCACATTCTTGAGTTGTTGGTCCAACTCCTCTTCGAGATTTGGGTCAAAAGTTTCCACAATGTATTTGGTACTTGTTGTGACCTTTTCACACATCACCCCATTCAAAATGGGGACCCCCTAATTTTTGCTTCATTCCCATCTTTTGGTTGTGGTTTTGTTGCTATCTCTCTCTTTTATGCTTGTCTTTTCGGGGTGTGCATGTCTTTGAGTTAAAATTGAAATTTTGGCTAAGTTTGTAGAATTAGGGTTCTAATCTTTGGGCTATTTTGAGGTTAAATTGAGTGGGTAAATTGAAATCTGAGCTTAGCATTGCTGTCATAAGGCTTTAGGCAGATTCACACAGAATTTTCACTAAATACTAACAACTTACTATTTTTAGTAAGTACTCGATTTAGGGTGTTTTCTCTACACCGTTGGAATTCTAACTACAGCATCATGATTAGAAAACTTCAAGCTGCTTGCCTACAAATTTTGAGTTGAAATGGACAAATTTCTATTTTTAGCAATTCGAGCTTCAGAGGTTATTTTTGGGGTTTGCATGTATGATTTTCCAATGCATGTTTGGATACTCTTTTTGGGTTTTTCGAGACCTTCGCGGTGATATAGCATGCAAGCTAAGATGATGACTTTCAGCAATTTTTACTTTGGAGGCTATTTTTAGGGTTTCCATGCAGGATTTTTGGATGCATGTTAGGTTATTCTTTATGGGTTTTTCAAGAGCTACGCAATGAGGTAACATGCAAGCAGAGTTGATCATTTTCAGGGACATGCTATTTTTAGCCAATGCTCGCATGCAGACCAATTAGCTAGGTTTTTTTGGGTTTTTTTGAGTTTTTTGAGATCTCTCGGGCAGTGTAACATGCAAACTCATCCGGCAAGCAGTTGGTCACTTTTTCAAACACTTACTATTTTTAGCAGAACCACTCCAGTAGCCACCCAACACTTCAGTATCACGAACGGACCGACATGCAACAAAAATGGGGTCAAACAGAGGTCATTTGAGCCACATGCAAATTAGATTATGGTTTCATGCTTCGAGACTCAAAATGAGGGGTAAAACGCCAGAATCTCTAAAAACTGAAGTATCCCATTACAATCGGTATCTTTCAAGGAATCAACTAGTAAAATTTGAAGGCAATCTGGGCACTTACTATTTATAGTAAGCCACCTCCAGAAACAGGCTCTAAATAGCAAGTCAACACAAGGTGGTAGTGTGAACGGGTCAATTAACCCATGAGAATCTTGTGGCGCAAATTTCAAGTCAATCCAAGTTGCAGAAGTGTGAAAAACAAGAAACTTACTAAAAATAGTAAGCAAGGCGAGCAAGGTGTAAGCTCTTGAAGAAACTTCTAAGTCTGAAACTGGCATGAGAGAAGCTCAAATGCGCCCAAGGCAGGTGAGGAAGCATGAAAATTTCTAAGTTTGAAGAAGTTCCTCCTTAACCTATCAAATGCGCCCAGGTTTGCTGGTGGTGATGGCTAAGAAAATTGCTAAGGCATTAAAATTCCTATAGGACCCCTTGAATGCGCCCAAGTCATAGAGGAGACATCAAAAATTTCTAAGGCATGAGGAAATTCCTCCTCACCCCCTCAAATGCGCCCAACTTGGAAGGTAGAAAATGCCTAAGTCATGGAATTTCCCTAACACACATTGAAATGCGCCCAAACCAAGGAGAGGCAAAGAAAACATGCTAAGTGTTTGAAAATTCCTTGACCACCCTCTAGATGTGCCCAACTTGCAAGGTCATGGGTGAAGAAATTTTCTAAGTAATGAAAGTTCCTGCAGGCCCCTCTAAATGCCCCAACCTTGAGATGGAGGTAAGAAAATCAACTAACTATGGGAAAATTCCACCTCACCTAGCCAAATGCACCCAATGTGAAGGAGAGGCTTGGATTTTTGTCTAAGTGTTGAGAAGTTCCTCTACCACCCCCAAAATGCGCCCACACTTCATGAAGATGGATAAAAGGTTTCTAGGGGACTCAAAATGGAAGCATGACACCCCAAATGCGCCCAAGTGGTGAGATAACTTGAAAAAATTTCTAAGTATGCAAGAATGGAAGAAAGCATCTCCAAATGCGCCCAAGGTGAAGTGAGGCATGATGATAAAAAATTTCTAAGTGATGTGAAATTTCTTGACCACCCCAAGAATGCGCCCAACTTGAAGAAGTGAATAAATTTTCTAAGGCAAAGCAAGAGAAGAAATGCACCCCGAGGAGAAGAAGCAAGAATAAACTTTGTTGAGAAAATATTTTTCAAAGGTGGAAAATATAAAAAATTAAATGTACCCCTTCATATGTATACGCATGAATTTTGCATTTTCTGAGGGGAAATTTTTTTCTGGGTCTTGAATATTTTCAATGAGGAGATGATTCTAAAATTTTTTGCACCTTGCCAAAGATTTTAAGATGGAGATTTTTTAACGAGCGCCTAATTGGAGAAATTTCCTAAGTAAAAATTAAAATTTTGCTAAGGCAAAGAAAGTAATATTTTTTAAAATAAAACGCCTTGGCTTATAAATTGAAGTTGAATGCTTAGATGATTTTGATGGATTTTTGATGGAAATAACTTATCCAAGCTAGAGTAAAGATGAAATCAACGCCTTAGCTAGCTGAGATAAATTTAAAAGGGGGCATTTGAGTTAATATTTTCAAAGGGAAAATTTCAAAGTGCTAATGGAATGAAATACGCCTATGCCATGAAGATGAAATTTCCAAAATTCTAGAAGGTCGAATATTCCAGATTCTAGATGACAAGTGTTGCAGCTGCCAGAGGAGGGAAATTTGAATTCCTGCAGTGGAGGAGTGGAAATTTAATGACTTAGCCAGAATTAGCCTCTTTTAGAAATTCGACTTGGCTATAAGAGTTGGGATAGTTTTTATTTTCTTCATCAGTTGTTGAGTGCAAGTTGAAACTTAGAGAGTGAAGAAATTTGAAGTTGAAACTTAGAGAGAAGGAGAAATTCAAAGTTGAGGAATTTCTGAAGTAAGCTAAGTTGGTCAAAATTCTTCTAAGTGTTGAAGGTTGTGCTGCTACTGAAAAAAAAAATTCAAGTGTCGTGAAGAATTTCATTTTCTTCCTTACAGCTGCAAGTGCAAATTTGAAGAAGTTTGAGGTGGCTAAAGTAAGCAAGGTTGGAGAAATATTATAAGTGTTGGAAAATATTGTTGGAAGTATTGAATATTGAATTCAGGCTACTCCAAGAAGTGAGAATGGCTAAAGTAAATAAAAGAGTGGTTGGCAAGGAGATTAATGTTGAATCCAACAAAGAAAATGCATCAAGATAGGTTGTGATCACGAAGCTGAGCAAGTCTTTCCTACCGGAGTCAATTTTTTCTTCAAAGTTGGGCAAGTTGAGCGATACAAACCTGGGCTCCTTCAATTTAGAGGCTTTCAAAAGATGAATGCTAGGAATGGGCGGCCATCATCCATCAGTCACTTCGCATAATATTGTCAGAAGTGGACTATATGCAACTGTTGGTTTTCCACCAACAATTCAATGTCCAGAGTTGATTATGGAATGTGCTAAAGTTGCTACAACTCAAAGCGAAGGACTATCACTTCACTGGATGGCAAATTGTTTGCCAACCTCACGCCGAAAGCCATTGGGGAGGCATCTGGAATTCCCGCATATGAGAAGATGATTTACAAGATGAGAGAAAGAGCTAATTGAATGTAAGCTTCTACATTTGAAAGATGTGTTGATATGATAAACTCTCGTTGGATGAACAAGCCTAAGCCAACTCGCATGAAGCTACCAAAGCAGATAATCTTAGATGACTTGAAGCAAGAATATTATGACTTAATTATGATGCTCAACAGAGTTGGAGGATGCCCCCAGGTTTTCATCTTTGAACCTTGGATGTTTTACTACATCAACCTGGTGCTAGAAGGCAAGGAGCACATTGATTGGGCAATGATGATCAGTGACAACTTACATGAACAGCTCAAGAGTTTGAGGAGAACGAAGACATTTCACATGAGTTGTAATGTCCCCTTCTCAGCAGTGATCTTTTCTGTTGACCGTTGGCCTATTCCGAAGACCCGTAGGCTGTGCGGATGGTGAAATTAGGGTTTCCTTGTTTTGAGGAGGCTGTTGCTTGGAGTTTGGGATTCTGATTGCGGATTCTTTCTGGGTTTTCAGAGAGCTTCGCAGTGGTGTGTTCAGTTTGGCATTCCGGACAACTTCGCGAATTTACTATTTTCAGTAAATTCTATTTTTGGCAGTGGACAGTTTGGGTTCAGTTCAGTTGGGCTTCTTCTGCAGTTGTTTCAGCTGGCACTTCAATTCTTGGCCTTGGGCGCATTTTTTAGTGGAGAGATAAGTATTTTATTATAATATTATTATTTTAATATTATACCCCTTTGCCTAGCAGTGCAACTTTAAGTTGTTTTTAAAAAAGGGGACTTTGAGGGTCTAGGCGTCATAAGGTGATAAATTATATTTTTAATGTCAAATTTTGAGATTATTAAATGGGACGCCCTTTTGAGAGATGAAGTTTATTTTAAAAGTGAAATATTTTATGGAGGAAAAAGGACGCCATCTTTTGGAGGGAAAAGAGGAATTTGAAAATTAGGGTTTTGGGGCGCCCTCTGGAAGTTTCTAGATGTTTCTCTCACTTCTATTTAAGCAGGCCTCAGCTCTTCATTTGGCATCTTCTGTCTACTACACCGTTATGCTGCTGGATTGACTTCAGGCACTTGCTTCAAGGAAAGCACACCTCCTAGCATTGGCTCATCTTCTTGCTTGAAAGATAGCAACTAGTTGAGAGTCTTGGTAGGGCGCCACCTTTTGTGAAGTTTCATGAATTTTAATAAAGTCTAGAATTTTTAAGAGAAAATCGCCCTCCTCAAGGGGCCGTACCATTGTACCTTCATTGGGTTTTGAGCAGAAATTAAATATCAAGGTTTTGGGGTTGCTTTGTGTCTTGAACTTGGGTGCCTTCATCTTAGGTGTCTTTTGCATCCATTTACTTGCAGTTTGAATGAGTGGTGTGAGGTTTGTGAGCATAATTTGGTGTTACAGTGTTGCTGATAACAGAAAAAACAGTCCTTACTCTGTCATAGCAGCAAGCTTAAAATAATTATTCAAGTTGAGTGCAAGGAAAGCCATTGAGAAGACTTGGAATTATCATTCTATATTGTTGTAATGTTGAAGACTCTCTTATAATGTGCTTAATTGATGAATTTTTGATATTGTAAGCTGTACAGTAGTACTGTCCGCATCTTTTAACATTTCCGCAATTTCTCTATGTTTGTACTGCCCACTGAACAAGTGGAAGAGGCTGGCTTGCCGCCTATTTCTGTTTTGCATTGTAATTTCCTAAAGACTCCGCCATATGGTCGCCTCTTATCCATCACGGATTGAGTAGCACATACTTGGTGTTGAGCTATCTTCAGTATTGCATTAGTTAGGGATCCTCTGACCGAATGCTCGTCGTTCACTGGCGCATCTCATGGTTAGAGTTCTTATTCAGCAATTTCCTTTGAGATCCTCTGACCAATGCTCACACCTTGCCCACATCGGGATCCTGGTGTACATTCTAGTTATAGTTACTTTCCACATCGTTTTGGTTTATGCTAACCTTAACGGGTGCGTGTTGCATTGTAATTGTTATTAAAAAATCAAAAAAAATTGGTCTGGTTCATTACAGTGGTATCAGAGCCATGATTCTGCCAACCTGTGCCCAACAGTGATTCAGTGGTCAGATGAGTGACAGTGATTGCAGATACTTCACCTGAGGTCAGGCCAGAAGACAACAGATACAGCTTCCGCCAGTGCCAGAAGCAGATACTTTGTCAGAGGCTTTGAGAGAAACAAGAATAGCAGTGGATACGGGTAAAACAGTTGAGAACATGTCAGACAATCTTAGGACAGCCATGGAAGAGAAGGATGCAAGGATGGAAAATAAGTTTGATGGGATGATTGAGATGATGTCTCGATTACTTGCTAAAATGGATCAGCAAGCTTCTTAGAACCATACTCTGAATCAAAACCATGCTACTGGAGAAAGCAGTGGTGTCAATGGACACAATGGGAATAATGGAAACAATGGAGGCAATGGGAACAATGGGAACAATGGTAATGGAGGCAGCAGAACTATTAGACAGCATGATACTATCTCTAGCGGATCAGCCTCTAGACCGCTTTTCCCTACATTCACTCCAAGGGACGAACATCAAGTGGAAGCTACCGTTCCTTTGGTAGACGATGCTAGGAAAGCCTACATGGAGTACTCCACCCTCCTTCCTGATCTTAGGGACCAATGGTCCTTTGATCAATTCTTGAATCAGAGAAACAGAAGACATGGAGGAAGGGTTGATAACCGAGCTTATATGGCTCCTAGAACAGATTTTCATCAAGCCTTAGGGAAGGTAACATTGGCTCACTTCGATGGAAGTGATAAGTGTTCAGCAAGATCGTGGGTTCAGAAGTTAGACAACTACCTATCACTTCGTCCCATGCCAGAAGAAGATGCCATCAAGTTTGCAACACTTCATTTGGAGGAGCTGCCCATGAATGGTGGTACCATGGTTTGGTCACTCTTGGCCATAACCTTATTCGAACCTATGGAGAATTCACCAACAAGCTGATTGAAAGGTTCGACACTAAGGATCCTGAAGTAAGATTTCGCGAGCTTGCACAACTCAAGCAGCATGGCTCCTTGGATTCTTACATTGCTGATTTCCAGAGACTTTCTGTGATGGTGCCCAACATCACCGAAAGAAGGTTGGTTGTGTTGTTTTCTGAAGGTTTGGTTGAACCCTTGAAAGGGTGGGTTAAAGCTTTCGATCCACCAAGTCTTGATGAGGCAATCAAGAAGGCTCGTAGTATGGAGTTATCAGCCCCTAGGCCTAAATTTCCGCCTAAGCCTTTTGGCCATAAGAAGGATAAGGATAAAAGACATTCTTCTAATCAGCACAAGAAGTTCCCACCTAAATTGACTGAAGAGCAACGTGAACAGCTCAGAAAGGAGGGCAAGTGTTACACATGTTTAGAGCCTTGGACTAAAGGCCATAGATGTCCTGGAAGAGGGCGTTATAATCAAATGGGAACCTATTCTGATTATGAATCAGCATCTGATATGTCTGATCAGCAGTCTTATTTTGGGGACAGCGAGGATGAAAGAGCCACAGAAGAGTCCGATCATGAACAAGGAGTTGGGGGCCCTATTGCCCAACTCTCTAGTTTCCAAAAGAACGAATCTTTCAAGGTTCGTGGTGGAGTTGGAGGCCATCGTATTGTTGCATTAATTGATACTGGTGCAACGCATAACTTCATTGATGAAGGTGTGGTTGCAAAGAGAGGTCTCAAAACTGAAGAATTTGAAGGCTTCAAAGTCATGGTGGCTGATGGGTTTCACATTTCCTGCACACGAAGAGTTCCTAACATGTCCTTGCAGTTGGGAAACTATGAAGTCAAAGATGACTTCTATGTGGTTACTATTGGTGACACAGATGCAGTTTTGGGCATACAATGGTTACGTTCACTTGGTGAAATCTCTCTCAACCTACAAACAATGGAGCTCAAGTTCCAATCTGATGGCAAGAGAGTTGTTTTGAGAGGAATGTCTAATGGTGGTCCTCGTATAGTTTCTTTCAAAAGGATGGAAAGGCTGATTAGACATGACCAAGTGGAGTGGGCTGCGGAATGCATGGTTCTTCCGGCTAGTGCAGTTGATACCAAGAGGGAATATCCTCCCGATATTCAATCTATACTCACCAAAAGGAGTAAGGTGTTTGCTGATCTACCACCTGGGCCACCACCAGAAAGGGGTGCTGAGCATGTTATTGAACTTAAGGAAGGGGCCAAACCAGTCATTACAACACCGTATAGATATCCTAAGAAGCAGAAGGATGAAATTGAGAAGAACATAAGAGAACTCCTGGAGATGGGCTTCATTCGCCCTAGCAAGAGTCCCTTTGCTTCAGCTGTGGTTCTTGTGAAGAAGAAAGACGGCACCATCCGCATGTGTGTGGATTATCGTGCCTTGAATCAAAGCACAATAAAAAATCGGTATCCTATTCCTCGGATCGATGAGCTCATTGATGAGCTGCATGGTGCTAAATTCTTCTCCAAAATTGATTTGAGATCGGGTTACTATCAAATCCGGATGAGGGGCTCAGATGTTGAGAAGACGGCATTCAGATGCCACTATGGTCATTTTGAGTTCCTAGTCATGCCCTTTGGCTTGACTAATGCTCCAGCCACCTTCCAGTCCTGCATGAACAGAGTTTTCCAGAAGCAGTTGAGGAAATTTGTGTTAATTTTCTTTGATGATATTCTCATCTTCAGCAAGACGTGGGAAGAACACCTCAAGCACTTGGAGGAAGTGCTTAGCATTCTTGAATCAGAGAGTTTGTTTGCAAAGGAGTCCAAATGTGAATTTGGAATGAGGGAGCTGCTCTACCTTGGCCATATCATCAGCGCTGAAGGGGTGAAGGTTGATCCGGAAAAGATCAAGGCTATTGTAGATTGGCCACCTCCAGAAAATCTGACTCATTTGAAGGGATTTTTGGGTCTTTGTGGCTTCTATAGAAGGTTCGTAAAGGGGTATTCTCAAAGTGCTGCTCCTCTTACTGACCTCACTAAAAAGGGGGCTTTCATGTGGTCAGAAAAAGCTCAAAGTGTGTTTGATAAGTTCAAGAAAATCATGAGTTCTTGTCCTGTATTGGCCATACCAGATTTCTCCAAACCCTTCGAGTTACAGTGTGATGCATCAGGGGAAGGTATTGGGGCTGTTTTGATGCAAGAGAAGCATCCAATTGTATTTGAAAGCAGAAAATTAAGAGGGGTTGAAAGAACCTACTCTATCTATGACAAGGAAATGCTTGCAATCATGCATGCATTAGCCAAGTTCAGACAGTATCTGGTGGGGAGTAAATTCGTGGTCAAGACTGATCACAACAGTCTCAAGCACTTTATGCATCAGAAGGACTTGAATGAGAGACAGCAGAAGTGGGTGAGTAAGCTACAAGCTTACGATTTTGACATTGAGTATGTCAAAGGGAAGAATAACGTTGTGGCTGATGCTTTGTCTAGAAGGCCTCACTTGAGCTCATTGTGTGAGCTTAATGCCGATTGGAAGGAGTTGTTGCTTGCTGATTATGCCAAAAATCAGTTTGCAACCAGCGTTATTGAAGGTACTTTTCATGATGAAAGGTACAAGGTAGTTGATGGGTTGATCCACTACAAGGGAAGAATCTTCTTGGTGGCTGATTCTAAACTTAAGAAGAAGATTTTGGTGACTTTCCATGACAGTCCACTTGCTGGTCATCAAGGGTACTTCAAGACATACAAGCAGATTCGAGAGAGATTCTCTTGGAAGGGGTTGAAAGATGATGTTCAGCGTCACATCAAGGAGTGTAGTACTTGTCAAATGAATAAAAATGAGCACTCTCTTCCAGCTGGTCTACTGCAGCCACTTCCCATTCCAAATCAAAAATGGGAGAGTATCTCTATGGATTTCATCACCGGGTTGCCTAGGGCTCAAGGCAAAGACTGTATTTATGTTGTAGTGGACAGATTGACCAAATTCTCTCATTTCTTTGCCATCACAAGCACATTTACAGCAGCTCAAGTTGCAGATTTGTTCTTCCATGAAGTGTTTAGACTGCATGGGTTGCCTAAAAATATTGTGAGTGATAGGGACAGCAAGTTCCTAAGCACCTTTTGGCAGGAAATTTTTAGGATGAGTGGTACAGTGCTTACTCCAAGCACTAGCTATCACCCACAAACGGATGGTCAAACGGAGATTGTGAACAAATGGTTGGAGGGCTATCTCAGAAATTATGTCTCAGAACAGCAAAGAGCATGGGTAAAATGGCTCCACTTGGGAGAATATTGCTACAATTCATCTTTCCACATGTCAATAAAGATGTCTCCATTCATGGCCCTCTATGGTTACGAGGCTCCAAGCTTTGCTGATTTGGTGTTTGGCGATAGCAAAGCTCCCCAAGCCAAGGATTGGTTGCAGCAGAGCCAAGATGTTTTGAAATCCTTGAAGGACAACCTTCAAATGGCACAAAATCAGCAAAAGATGTACGCTGATCAGCAGCGTATTGAGCACTCATTTGAGGTTGGTGATATGGTATATCTTTGGCTTCAGCCCTACAGACAGTCCACACTTAAGAAGAGTGGAGCTGAGAAGCTGAAACCCCGCTTCTATGGACCATTCAAAGTTGTTAGGAAGGTTGGAGCGGTGGCTTATGAGCTAGAACTACCTTCGAGTACTAGGGTCCACAATGTCTTCCATGTGTCTCACCTCAAAAAGGCCCTTGGACACAACGTTGTGGCTTCATCACAGTTACCTCCTTTGGATGAAGAAGGGCAGTTGACTTTGGTTCCAGAACAGATTATTGATTGCAGAGAACGTTCCTTGAGGAGGAGAACGATCAAAGAGTATTTGGTAAAGTGGAAGAATTTACCATTGGAGGATGCTACTTGGGAAGATGAGGAGATTCTACAGCATCCAGACTTGTGATTGCTTGAGGGCAAGCAATCTTGGGGAGGGTGGACTGTAATGTCCCCTTCTCAGCAGTGATCTTTTCTGTTGACTGTTGGCCTATTCCGGAGACCCGTAGGCTGTGCGGATGGTGAAATTAGGGTTTCCTTGTTTTGAGGAGGTTGTTGCTTGGAGTTTTGGATTCTGATTGTGAATTCTTTCTGGGTTTTCAGAGAGCTTCGCAGTGGTGTGTTCAGTTTGGCATTCCGGACAACTTTGCGAATTTACTATTTTTAGTAAATTCTATTTTTGGCAGTGGACAGTTTGGGTTCAGTTCAGTTGGGCTTCTTCTGTAGTTGTTTCAGCTGGCACTTCAATTCTTGGCCTTGGGCGCATTTTTTAGTGGAGAGATAAGTATTTTATTATAATATTATTATTTTAATATTATACCCCTTTGCCTAGCAGTGCAACTTTAAGTTGTTTTTAAAAAAGGGGACTTTGAGGGTCTAAGCGTCATAAGGTGATAAATTATATTTTTAATGTCAAATTTTGAGATTATTAAATGGGACGCCCTTTTGAGAGATGAAGTTTATTTTAAAAGTGAACTATTTTATGGAGGAAAAAGGACGCCATCTTTTGGAGGGAAAAGAGGAATTTGAAAATTAGGGTTTTGGGGCACCCTCTGGAAGTTTCTAGATGTTTCTCTCACTTCTATTTAAGTAGGCCTCAGCTCTTCATTTGGCATCTTCTGTCTACTACACCGTTATGTTGCTGGATTGACTTCAGGCACTCGCTTCGAGGAAAGCACACCTCCTAGCATTGGCTCATCTTCTTGCTTGAAAGATAGCAACTAGTTGAGAGTCTTGGTAGGGCACCACCTTTTGTGAAGTTTCATGAATTTTAATAAAGTCTGGAATTTTTAAGAGAAAATCGCCCTCCTCAAGGGGCCGTACCATTGTACCTTCATTGGGTTTTGAGCATAAATTAAATATCAAGGTTTTGGGGTTGCTTTGTGTCTTGAACTTGGGCGCCTTCATCTTAGGTGTCTTTTGCATCCATTTACTTGCAGTTTGAATGAGTGGTGTGAGGTTTGTGAGCATAATTTGGTGTTACAGTGTTGCTGATAACAGAAAAAATAGTCCTTACTCTGTCATAGCAGCAAGCTTAAAATAATTATTCAAGTTGAGTGCAAGGAAAGCCATTGAGAAGACTTGGAATTATCATTCTATATTGTTGTAATGTTGAAGACTCTTATAATGTGCTTAATTGATGAATTTCTGATATTGTAAGCTGTACAGTAGTACTGTCAGCATCTTTTAACATTTCCGCAATTTCTCTATGTTTGTACTGCCCACTGAACAAGTGGAAGAGGCTGGCTTGCCGCCTATTTCTGTTTTGCATTGTAATTTCCTAAAGACTCTGCCATATGGTCACCTCTTATCCATCACGGATTGAGTAGCACATACTTGGTGTTGAGCTATCTTCAGTATTGCATTAGTTAGGGATCCTCTGACCGAATGCTCATCGTTCACCGGCGCATCTCGTGGTTAGAGTTCTTATTCAGCAATTTCCTTTGAGATCCTCTAACCAATGCTCACACCTTGCCCACATCGGGATCCTGGTGTACATTCTGGTTAGAGTTACTTTCCGCATCGTTTTGGTTTATGCTAACCTTAACAGGTGCGTGTTGCATTGTAATTGTTATTAAAAAATCAAAAAAAATTGGTCTGGTTCATTACATGAGCTCATACATCATCTACATTTTGGCCTGGATGAAAAAATATAGAGGGATATCGTACAAGGAGCCTATTGGGTGTGGCTCTTAGCAATTCAAGATTCATGAGGCTTGTCTGCAGTTGCACTTGACGAACACTTCTCACTACAAAAGAGTCAATGATGCCTTCACTATGCACATAACGAGGTCAGTTCAGTAAATAACGCATCACAAAATATCAAAAGAGGCTCAGGAGTTGATTGAGAGGTACGGATGTTGGTTTATCCAATTTTCAAAATTCACTTACATCAGGCTACAAGGGTTCTCTTCATATCCTTACAGATTTCCCAGATACCCTACGAACAAAATTTTGATGTTGGAAATATCTAGGCAACTCATTGCCTACAATAAGATTCAGAAGAAGAAGAAGAAAGGAGGACTTGACTTCCTTATCATCATGGGAAATTCAGATGAAGTCTGTCCAACACTGCAAGCAACCAAGGAAGCAGAAAATGAGCTTCAGTTTTTCCACCTCTCTTATCATACCAGCAAACAGCATTATGATCCTCATAGGAATATCAGATGGGTACTGTTAGGAGAATTCAAACATAAGGCACATATTGAAGACTTTTGGGCCAATGCATTAGATGAAGTTGAAGTGAGAAGAAGGATTTTTTCAAGGATACCATTGAAAATTATTAAAGAATGTGAGGTTGTTCCTGTTCCAAACCAAGTTGATGAGGATATCAACATTATTCACCCAGATTATGAGACAGTGAGCAATTCACCACTCCCACTTCTGGATTGGTCAGAGCCAAAGATTACGGATTTGGATACACTTTGCATACTAGTCTTGACATTCACAAGAGGATGGGTAGAGAGGCACGTGAACAGGCTTAAGAGAAAATCAATTCCTCTTATAATTTAATGGGAGATCATAGGATGCCCACTATTAGACAGAAAAAGCAAGTTGCTTGAGCTACAGAGCCATGAAGAAAAGAACCAGTCCAGCCGGAGCCTCAAAGAATTGAGGAGACATCACATACGCCATTAAGGACTCATTCTCCAAGTATACAGGAGGTCTCACTATTTGCGGATCTGCGAGTGAGGTTGAATGAAGAACGGGAATTACAAGAGACAAATCAACCACCTCGTAGGGAGTCAGTTGGCCAGAGTGTCAATGTACCTAGAAGAGAAAACCAGAATGAGATAGAGGAAGAAACAACCACAGATACTCACTTCTAGCATGAGATTGAGGTAGCTCTAGAGGATGACACTACTACAGGGAAAGAGACCCAAGGTTCAGGAGATACTCAACCTATAAAGGTTGATGAGCCTCATCAGGATGAAAATAGAGAAGAATTATGTGAAGAGGAGGCAAGGGATGAGTAGTCGTTCATCATTTCTGACTTGCAGTAGGTGGTGCCAGATTGGCTCAGGGATAGGATGAGAAGAGACCCTATTGAAGAAATCGACCCAACAGTTGAGATGGAAGAATTTTTTAGCAGGATCAGTGCGCCTCCAACAAAGAAAAAGGCTAGGAAGTTTTCAAAGATTTCAAACAGATGAAGATGGCTCTCGCACCCTTCGCATGGATGTACCAAGGATTGAGTGCGATAGAGATGAGGCCGTTTTGGAGAATTATGTGGTCACCACCATGGAATTCAGTTGCCCTACTGGGGCACAGATAATTGAAGAGTGCGACAACTCCTATCAGGCACTCAAGGACAGGCTGCTCTGAACTGAAGGCAAGTATAAAAGATTAAAGGAGTATAAAACATTGATTGGTTACATACAGCACTTGTCTCGTCCTTGTGGGAAAGTGAATCTGGCAATTAAGCTCCTAGCCGAGTTTCCCAGAGAATCAGTTGGCAGCTTAGAGAATTTGAGGATGGCACAAGAGGCGGATAAATGGGTTGCTAATGTTCACTCTGAGACAAGGAAGTTTATGGAGGATCTTGCTCACTCCTATCAGCAGGCCTCTAGCCTTATGGCATGAATAGATGTAGTTGATCAGGCTTGGGGCGATGCCCGTATCTATCAGACCAAGGTTGTCCATCTAGAGGCTTTGATGCATACACAGTTGCAAACTTCAGTTGAGGGAGGCGTGATTCAAGAGGGTGATAGATATGATTTCACCAGCTGGTATTCTTCAGTGGTCACAAGCCGAGGATTCTTTGATGCAACACAAGAAGATTCGGCTAGAGTCAGAAGGGCCATGGTGAACATTCTTGATGGAGTCCAGAACACATTGGAGGCTATCTTTGCTAGAAGGCTGACTTCTGAGGAGGTGACTGCAGATGGTTTGAAGAGTAGACTGGCGCGTTTCTTTTTGGAGGTGAAGACTTTTATGCAGGATGACTTTGAAAATACCTCAACCTTCTCTAGCCTTATTCAGAGTACTCAGGATGTTTTGACCACTTGGAGGAAGTCTTGCACTCGGCATGGGCAGATGGTGATAGTGCTTGAGTTTCAGCTTGATCACATCCTGCCTATTTCAGTCCAGGAAGTTGAAGTTGTGCTGACCAGGTTCATTGACTTTGCAGCCAAGGAGAAAGATAATGGAAATTCCCTTCTGGATTATGATCTTCTGGAAGATGATGGTGGGCATTAATTTCCCATGATGTTTCGGGTGTGAGTGGGAATCTTTTGGCTCATTTATTGCCCCACTCCTCTTTGTGGCATTTTTTAGGGTGAATCTTGTTTAGGGCTTAGGTGGCACGATCTGGGCCATCCATCTAATTGTAATCTGAGCCATCCATTGGACTTATCCAGCTATAAAAGGGGCACTCCCCCTCATTTGTACCTCATTATATTGTTAGACGATTAGACATTAGATCATTAGAAGCAGAGCATAGAGAGATAGCTTAGCATAGATTGATAGCATAGTTTGGAGAAGGAAATTTTTTCCTTAGAAAGCTTTGGAAGAAATTGTTGTGAACACTCTCATAATAAAAAAGAGTTTCCATTGATGATGATCTCATCTTTTGTTGTGAGTAGCTAGCAAGGTTTCTTCATCCTTCTGATTCAAGTAGGATCTTAGAGTAGAATAAATTTTATTTTGTGCAAGTAGCTATTAATCGTGGAATGTGGTTTTCAGTTTGAACAAGCTTCGTCTAATCCATACCACTAGCAAGCTTACTGATCGTAAGTTTTCCTTGTGTGTTCAACTGGAAACTTGTGAAGTTTACTTCAATTATGATTCACATGGTGGCATGCATCCTCGTGATGGTGTCTTTATGTTGAGTTGTGATTTGAAAACTTCTGGCTACTCCCTTGAAGATTGCACCAGTCCTACGGAAGCTGTCCGAAGCAAGGCAAAGTAGAGCTCAGTTGAAGTCTATGAAAGTTGATCACCACATCCCGTACCATAGATTAATCCATAACATTTCCCATCCCTGCACCCATTTCAATTCAGTACACTTCTGGTTAGTATTAGGAAACTTGCACTTACCTCACAAATCTTTTAAACCGCCTGAAAATCCCCTTTCGCTTTAATCCGTTGTCTATTGTTTACTGATCGAACAATTGTGTAAGTCCCCCTTTTGATACCAACAATTCACAACAAACCAATTGAGGCTATCCATTGTAGAGAAGGAACCTTGGAGTTGAAAGCATGAACTCTCTCGCAATCTTAGCATGCCGAATACTTTGATCAAGAGAGAATAGAGTAGTTGTTGGTAACTTTATTCTGTTGTCTGGTGTAGGTCACAAAACACACATCAACAGTACCCAGCTCCTCAGTGTCTTCCTCAGATGATTGTATTCCTCCTCTCCCTCACACACCACTTTATCAATTACTAGATGTCAGTACTCAGGGTGCTCATGGTAGTCATCTGCCTCCTCTTCTATTTCTTTCATTGCTTCCCTTTCTTCCCACTCCAACTCTTCTGATATTTTCATTGTTGCTTTCATTTCTAGTGGTTCAATTAGAGGAGGAGGAGTGGGGAGATTTGCAACAAAATGTGCCAAGGCAGCTTGTATGGTCGGGTTCATTAATACCCCAAACAGCTTTGTTGGGATATTTTGCATATGGCTAGTGAAGGCCTTCGGGAGTGATAGAGCGGGCATTGGCATAGTTGTTGTAGCCAGTGGAAGAGATGTTTATGGAGACATGGAGGAAGAGGAGAGAAGAGAGGTAGTGGTAGAGGAGGAGTCTATTATCATTACTTGTGTAGTAGGTGGGGTGGAAGCAAGGTGGAAGAAGATATCCACCGCGGGTGGGGAAGTGGCAACCATCGCCTGAGAAGCAGGCTGAGGGGGACCAATAGTGGCAATGGCAATAGTGGTGACTATAAGAGTAGAGGCAACAGGTGGGGATTTTGATTGCTCAGCCTCCATCTCCTCTCCTTCATGGAGTGGGTCCTCCTAGATGGTAGGCATTTCTATGAAACTGCCTGATTTCTTCAGTTTCTTGGAAGGTTCTCCTTCTAAAGTCTTTCTTGCATACGCCTTAGGCTTGGGCTGAATTTCAGTTGTTTCTTTCCTCTTCCTCGACCTGGTGGCTAGAGGAGATTTTGAAGTTCTCCAGTCGAGGCAGCAGCGATCCTGTTGTCGGTTTCGCTTGCTGGCTCGTCCTCAAGTTCCCCATATGTCAAGGTGACCCCTTGTAGCTTCAATTGGGTGATCTTCCCATCAATCCATTCTTTGGTTCTTTCCTCGATTGGCTTTGTTAGAATATTGAGGTCATTGACCTCCTCTTCATTCTAGTCAATTAGCGGCAGCGGGAGATTGGCAACTGCATTATATCAAGGATTGATCACTGTATTTTCATCCTCCACCACTTGATCCGGCACAAGGAACAAGTTGACCCTTTTGAAAAAGTATGCCATCATGCACATGTAGTGCCTCATTCGCACTTCTTTTTCATCCTTGCAGTTGGCCCAAAAGTCCTCAACATCATGCACGTGGGCGTGTTCAACTGTGACCATCTTTCTGAGTTTGCCATAGGGGTCCATCCGCGGCTGAGCATTATAGAGCTCTAGTTGGTATTCCACGAGTTCTTTATCCGAATGGTCTTCACACTAGGATGTGTGGAGTTCATACATCCCTTGGTTGAAGGAGAGGGGATAGGGAATCCCCTCCTTATGTTTGTTGCTAAGGAGGTTGTGTGCACGCTGCAACTACCAAGAGAGCTCTATCAATATTATCCAGTCATTTGGGTACTGAGGCAGCTTCTATGGTTTCTTTGAGAAACCTTCAGCTCAGATGTATTTGAATTTAGGGAACTATATGAACAAGAAGTTGAACTATTGGATGTAGGCATTGGCACTATGGGAGACTCTTCATTCGAAGTCACCCCCAAGCAATCTGATGATATGACCTATAAAAGCGTCATTGACTCTGCAGTAGTCCCTCTTGAAATTCTTGTATTGAAGCTAAGGGTATCTATCATAGACTTTTAATTCTTTTCCTGGAGCCTCATCTGGAGCTCTAAACAAGCCTTTGTATTGCATCTAGTCAACTAACAAATAGACAAGGTATGAATTCATGTAGAAGCGCGAGGTCTTCTTCACAGCCACGAATTGCTCATGCAAGCAATTACTATTTATTCCTGCCCAGTAGAATTTGGTTTTTCCTCAGAGGATCTCTTCCATGAAGTTAACATACATTCCTAGAAGTAAGCAACATTTGTAAGGCCCATTACTCTGCTCAATAGGGCTACCAATTCATGGTAATCCTCATAAAATTCATTACGAAAGAGCTCTTGTGGTACCCTAGCTGTGTTACCCCTCTTTTCTTTCAACCAGTACTGATTGATTATCTTTTTGCACTTGAAGGCGTTTGAATCCCACATATCCTTTGCTTCTTCTTTGGATGCTTCCTCCATTTCTCTAAAGGTAGGGATATGAAAAGCCTTCCCTATTTATTTCACAGACAAATCAGCCAAAAAATTCCCAACTCTATCCACTATTGTTCTAGACTCTGGTTGATATGCCTCCCTGCAGGCCATTACAAGCTCAGGAGCAATGAGGGTAGGCGGAAAACTGGCAGCCTTAGCCAACCCACTGCTTCTAATCTTTCTTGCATTTCTGTTGTGGGGTTGATCTGAACCCTTTGCTTGAATTCATCAATATCTATGTGTCCAATATTTGTGTCTTAGACCTCCTTCCAAGCTGTGGTGACCTTAGATTTGAGGGGTTCCCCTTGGAACTTGTACTTCATTTGATCTTTATCCTCTTTTCCTAAGGTTCTTTAGCTGACTTCTTTCCCTTGTCTTTCTCCATAGTCTCCTCTGAAGGTCCTACACCTGGTTCCATATATCCTGCGGACAGGAGAGCATATTCAAACAAAAAAACATAAGGAAAATTAGCCAAAACCCTACAAAACAATGTTAGATTAGGAAATTCACCAATTAAATGTCCTGACATCTCCTACAGATCAACATCAACCTTTTACAGGAGGGAGTTACAGCAAGGTGGGCCCAAGGGTGCAGACTTCCCTAGGTTGGTGGTTGTTCTAGAGGCAGCTGTAGGAGGGACGGCAGTCAAGGCACAGCAGTCCGCCTATCCCAACCCGCACCAAGATTTAGGCATTAAGTGGGATCCACCAAAGAGGTTAGTTCATTTGGGCACGTGGGTCAAGATCGTTTTGAAGTTTTTTAAGACCACCTTTTAAGCACATGGGTGTAGCAGGCTACCTGGTCGTTTAGGGTCTACCGCTAAAATGGCACTGGGAAGATAGTGGCCTGCGAGCAGAGTTTCACCATGCTAGACCCGCAGCTTCAGGAGGCAGCAAATGCTTCATCTTTGAAGTTCAAATCGCTCAAAAGGACATGGGTCAAAGGGCACGGGTGGACGGTGGGTGATGGCCATTTGAAACAGCGAAAGTTAGACGGTGGTCCGGAAAAGGAAACCCGCATCAACGGGCCCGTGGAAGGCTACAACATCTGCTAGTTTATCATTGGATGAGAGGCAATTAAAGGGTTGGGATCTGCCTAGCGGGAGGTCGGTATGCAAAGGTTGTTTGGAATGGCGAAATCGGGGTGGAAGTCTACATGCGGTGGTCTGCAATACAAGGCTTATCACTTGATTATTTTCGCTTTTTGGGCTCAGATGGATGTGGTGGGCCCGAGACCCATACTACAAAATGTCAGTAGGAAAAATCCGTTTGGAACAACGAAATCACCATGGCAACCCGCAGACTAAAACCCGTGAGGAGGGGTCTGCAAAAAGGGTCTACACTTAGTTGTTTAAAAGCGCAAATGGAACCGGTCAACAAAGGGGAAGCTAGAACTTGACTATTGGGGTGGCGTTAGAGTCTCGCCATTTGGACAGTCGTTATGGTGTCAGCAAAAGGGAGGCGGAAACCCGCGTGACTAGACCCACACAAGGTAGGTTAATCTCGCTAAAAGCTTGGGTGCCAGTGAAGATCACGGAGTCTAATGAGCGGACCTTCGGGATGTGAAAACCATTTGAAATGGAAAAACCAAGAAAAACTTATGCATGCAAAAATTCGCAGGGTTAAGCCCACATCACCGAGACTTGGAGATTATGGTAGAGTTTGAGTTTGTTGGTCAATCGATGGGGCGGGGTCCGCGCACTGGAGTCGTTATCAATTAGTTGTTTAGAACGACGGAGTTTAAAAGGTGCTCCGGGGGAAAAAGTCCACGAATGCGGACCCGACAGGGTCAATGGATCCCATTCGAGTTCATGAATTCAACCAAGTTCAAGGTGGCCAAGCGGAAGGGGCCTCCCAGCGAGGCAGACCCAACGGAGGAATTCGTCGTTTCAAGTTTAGAAATGTTTCGAAGGATGGCAACGGCGATGACTAGGTGCGGACCCGCATAGCATGGATGCTTTGGTTGAAGAATAGCCATGGCCAGCATGAGTTTCGCAGGTGGCACATGAGGCAATTTCGAATTTTGTTAAAATTCTAATTCATGGGTTTTGTGTGCCTTGGTTTACTCTAGCTAGTTTTAAAGCTTTCTTTCTTCAAATTTACTAATTTTTCATAGAAATCAAGGAAATTTTGAAATAGGGCACGCAGCGAAAAACCTACCTCTAGAACCCGATGAAGAAGGTTGAGCAAGCAATATGTGACAGCCTGGAATCGGCGAATGATCATGGCGGGTACGACAGCGACATTTGTTGGGCTCTTTGACTCACTTCTAAATAGTTGACAAGTGAAAATGACAGCTCAGGAGGGACTATTTATATATTTTAGTGTATTAAATGCATCCCATTAATGATCGTACGGTGGCGCTGGAGGTTGGTGGGAAGCCAGTTTGAAAATGGCCACAGGAAGAGCGGATTCCAACAGGCAGACGACAACCAGACGATGGTTGTTCGGAAGGTCAACAATGAAAATGGTGATCAGAGAGGTGGGTCCTGCGGGGCAGAAGGGCACCAGACAATGGTCATTTGGGATGGGCGCAGAGCTAAGGAAATCCACATAGGGCGGCCCACAAGGGTGGACCCACTAGGCCCCAAGGATGCCAGTTCGAAAGAGCAAAGGCAAACAACTAAGGGAACTCCGCGAAGGCCTAAAGCCCTGAAAATTTGAGGGGGGAAAAACATGGTCACCTCAAGATGACTTCTCTAAAGCTCATTGACCATTTAGGACACAAAATAAGGGGGCATGGAAAATGAGACAACAACAAAAATGAGCCAGGGAAGCGAAAGAAAGAGGGTCCTTGTTCTGAACGGGGCATGTGTGTTATGGGCACAACAGTACCCAATTTCTTCCTTTTTAACCTGTCAAAAATTCCACACACATACTTGTCAAAATATCACCATACCTTTTTCTAGACTCTCCCAGATCTTTCTCACTTTGATACCAAAATGATGACAGAGAGAATAATTCCTGGCAAAACTGTTCAATTCTTGACAAGAAGCTACCTTAGTAGATACTAGAAAATCAATTGCATAAACCAATAACCCTCTAATTACAAGAGGTTAACAATAAAGAACCACATTGCATAACTAAACAATAGATAACAATGAACAAAAATCCCACACTATAGAAGAATCTTCCAATCTATGACCCTTTCCTAGGCGACAGTAACCAAACAGATCTCTTCCCTCATCACAAATAACATGAAACTAATTTAATAAGCAATGGAATACGAAAACAAACTTCATCGAGCCAAATAATACACCAAGGTTTCAAATTTGTATTGAGAAATCATGCTAACTGTTTACAATGAGTTGATTCCCCAAGAAATCAATCTCCTTTTCATGTCTTTTCCAATTTATCCCCAATTAGCCTATTCAATCTACCTTCATCCATCTTAGACTATGCTTCCTCTCATTCACAGCTCCCACATTTGCACAATAGGTATAACCATAGACTAAGGTAAAAGAGAATGTAACGATTCCCTTCTAATACAAGCCAAACTATTCAATGAAACCATGCCTCTCTTTGTGGCCTTACACACATAGATACTTTTTTTTTCCAAAAACAAAATGTAACCTCTTAAAACCATTCTTTGCTGCCCCATTTTGGATCAGACCCTTCTCTTCATTAATCATTTCTTGTTCTCTCTCTTCCCCCGCGGGCCATAAGGAAGCTCCACTTTAACTGGCACCAAGCTCCTGTGTATATGCTCAATATTATAAGAATTTATTTTATCTACACATACTCATCGGTCTTCCTACATGGCAGTAAGCACACACACAAAGGTGGCGAATCCTTCTCCCACTACCATTTTCTCCTATCCACTCAAGTATGCAAGTCGATATTTTAGCCCCACAAAACAGTAAATACAAATCAAACTAAAGTATTAAAAGCTCTTGCGTCAAATTACCCATTGGAACCAATAGATTGAGAATAACCTAGTTGGAAGGGTTATGTAGTTAATCTTTGTTTGAAGCACATAGGTTGAGATTAACCTACACAATTAGACCGATTGTTGATTATTGATTATATATGAGATTAGGGTATACCAAGGTTGAAACTCACCTATGTGATTAAGTTGATCACTTGAGTTTATAAATTACTAATTGACTGGAGCCATAGGTGGGATTACCTATTAAGTTAGAGTTGTTACCTGTTTGGTTGCTTTATACTCTTGATGTGAAGTCATATTGTTGGAAAGATTCTACTCTTTTGGAATAACCCTTTTTACTAAGGAAATTACACTCTCAAATAGAACCATTTATTGATATGATTGCTCTTCGATTGAGGTCATTTACTAATGAGATTATAATCTTGATGAGAATCACTTATTGTCGTGATATGTTCCTAAATGGATTCAATTATTTATGAGTGTTTATTCTATGATAAGATGAAGCTTATGTAGCTATACTTTAGATTATAAAGTTATTCCTAGGACTAGGTTGCCCATTGAATGGAATAACTTGTTAATTTGTTTATGCAAAGTTAATTTGTAGACTAGAAACGCTCATATGTTATACTTGGGATTGGAATATCCATTGAAGGGGGTAACTTATGCTTATGCTTTATTGGTAGAGATACCATTATGTTTCAGAAAAAGGGGAATAGGTTATTTATGAGGTTAATGATTACCTATGGAAGGAAATTTCCTAAGCATAGTATATGCATGGTTATAATCCAAATCAAGCTATGGTAGTGTATGTGAATAGCATGACTGTCACTTGAAGTACTGGGTGAGAATATTTTGGCCAAAGTAGTGTAATTTTCCATTGGTTGCACTATCCATTTATTATGTTCCTTTTATGCATTCTAGTTTAGAATTTTGATAATTGTAGCTGTAGCTACTATATGATTAGGTTCTAGTTATGTAGGACACAACACTAAGCTCAAATAGGCTATTTTTTATGGGGTTTTACCAACCGATCTCTTCGTCGAAGGGTAGGGCCAACTTACCATATGAGGTAGATATGCGGGGGATCACATTTGATTCTGTGATTGGAAGAAAAGTGCTTGAGTGATGCTTCTCCTCATCAGTTGGCGGCCGAGGTTTGTGGATGTTTGCACTAGTATTGGGGACAACTAAAGTGTATTGATGTAAGGACAGAGGTCAAACAACTCAACAACCAAACTCAACTAATCAAAACTAAATCAATTCTTACTATCCTTTCAATTAGGACTCAATCTTCCCTTCAAAAGGATGGACTCATTCCCTCTCTTCAGCACAAACATCTCAAACATGAGTCTTTTCCAAAATAGATTGTCAAAACAACAATTAGGCCATTTTAGACCCCTCAAACAAACATATCCACAATTCCCAAACCATTTCCACTCATCGATGCTTTAAACATGTATAAATATATCTGCACAACATGATTAGACCATCTCCCACTCATTACCCATTACATTTCAACAAACTTTTATTCAAAACCATCAATTTTTGATTCCATGATGTGACTATCATAATAGGACAGTGAATAAACAAGGGTCTTGTAGACACATAAAAATGACCTAGGCCTACAAGCTCTATTTTCACCTTTTCTTCTTAGCATAATTAAGAAATTTTAATTATGTCCTTGGTCCACTTTCGACTATTGATTAAATAATTCATAATTATTTAATTAATTCATGTCTTTTATTCTTCATGATTATTAAATAAATAAATTTTATTTATTTATGCAATGCATCACTAATTGTCTAATGTCTTCCTATAATTAAATAAATTTCTTAATTTATTTAATTATTTTTGTCCACTAATTTCTTCCTGATTATTAAATAAATAAATTTTATTTATTTATTTAATATGTCACTAATGCTTAAAAGTCTTCTTATAATTAAATAAATTCTTTAATTTATTTAATTATTGCCACCTTGATATTTCCCTCATTTTAAATAAAGTATTTTCTAATTTCCCTCTTTTATTTACTGTCATGTGGCCCCACCTTTTTGAATTAAACTAATTTTTAATTCAAAATAGTATTTTTCTCCAAAAATCAAATAATTTCTATTATTATTTGATTTTTCAGCCACCTCTTTTTCTGTGGTAATCTTATCTCTTGTCACATGCATTGTCGACCCTTGATTTGATTTTCAAAAAATCAATCATGTCCATTCATTTCAAATTTTCCCTAATGTTGCCCTAACCCTAATTGTGGGTTGCAATATTGAATCTTGTCCATTGATTCTAGAGCACTTGTCAACTTTTAATCTTAGCCATTCCCTCAAAATTGCATTTTCTATAAAATGACAATTTTGCTCTCATTTTGTCACCTCATGTCATCTTGCAATCTTGTCACCTCATGCTCATGTTTTGTCATCTTATGCTCTTGCTATCTTGTCATTTTAGGCTATTTTTTGCATAATTCATAGTTGATAATTTCATTTGTGAGGTCATTTAGTTAAAATCCCTCAACATTTGCTTAGGGCTTGTCATAGTCATAGATTGCTCACGTAAAATTTGAGGGCAACATCATATTTTCAGCAAGTTGAGAAGGTATAATGGAGGTCAGCCATGGAGAATGAAAACTTTTTGTGAGATCTTTTCATTTTTTTCATGTTATTTCCTTTGCACTTCATTATCACTTTGGGTTTTTACGTTTTGCATGTAATATGCTAACCCTAGAAAAATTCCCTTAGTTACATTGGTGAACCCGACGCCAAAATCAAGCATTTTTTTCTTTTGTATGAGATTTTCTCTTTTGTAGGTACATGTACGGCTGCGACACATTTGCTTTGCAGAACAATGCATTTGATTTTTCACGATGCATTTGCTCCTCTGAACGACACATACGCTCCGCTATGACGCATACGACTTGCAGAATGACGCATTTGCTCGGCCACAATGCATTTGACTTGTAGGTTGCCACATTTTTTTGTCAAATTCCAATGCACAAACCAAGCCGCATTTGATTTGCAGAGTGACACATTTGCTCTGTTGCGATGCATTTGCTCTGTTGCGACACATTTGTTTGGTAAACTTTTGCATTCAAGATTTTCCAGATTTTTCCTATTTTCCTTTTGCAATCTATTTTTTCCTTTGGAAATTTGGTAGTTAGGAGTTTTTTGGTTACTAATGGGTTGTTGCAACATGTGGCTTTGAGTCTTTCGTGGGTCCAAGACATCTCTTTGAAACTACTAACTAGTGGTTTTGTAGGTTCGATTGTCCAAGGCTATTACTTTGAAACTTTGTGTTTGTTCTTTTTTAGATTAGAAAACACTTCAATTGGTGCATTAAAAAGAATTTTTCTTGTCCTTTGCTTGATTGTGTTTGAAGGTGGTAGGTGATTATGCTCTCACCTTGTGCAAACTAGGTGATCAGAAAACCAAACCCATCTTATTTTTGCGTTTACCCTGATTCAATAATTAGAGTATCCTCTCCCCTTGCGCACTTGTGCAATCTTGGGTGTAAGAGAAATGGTTATTGACTCTAGAAATTGAGATTTCCTTGGTGGGAAAAATTACTCACCCCAAGGCGACTCAAACCAGCAATGAAGCTCTTTGGTTGAGCTACCCCCAATCGGAATATAAATGTGAATCCTAAGGGAAAGCCTAGGATTACAAGTGTGGATGTGTCATACAAACAAAGTAGGATTCCCCAAAACCCTGTTGAGCATAACCTCTTCAGGCTGGAATTCCTCCTTTAACGGAACTTAATCTTTGCCCCATGTATGGCCACTCGAACAGGGATCATGAACTAAACACCTTTGTGTAGTAGCTAAAATCCTTCTATTTGCTAGCGCAACAACGGTCGTTGTGAAGGCATCCACATTCTCGCAGTTCTTAGTAGAGGTGATCAACCTACCATGGGATATTTATGGGGGTTAGAAGCTTGGTTGGCCTGAGAAGTAGTGCACTGTAAGGGGGAGCCCGTGCAGCCAAGCTTTTGGATTCACACACTAAGAATAAGTGTGGTTGGGGAAACCCATGTGGAATCTAGCGAATATTGTCCTTTCCTAACCTAGGATTGTGCTTGTCTTCATTGTGCTTGATCAAAGACAAATATTATGTTTTCCAAGTGTTTTCTCAAACATTCAAACAAAAAAACATCATTACACAAATCTGGAAACACACTTTCAACTTGAGACAACTCCAAAATTTGGTCAAACTTCCAAACAAACTAGGCATTCATTCTAGCTACAACGCATTTGTTGTACTTTGCAACGCATTCGCTCTGTTGAAACACATTTGAAGCTTTCTATGTCGCATTCGCTCTATTGTGATGCATTTGTTGCTTTCTAAACCGCATATGCCTGGTTGAACCACATTTGAATCTTTCTGAGTCACATTGCCATAGCTCATTTATGTTTTTTGAAGCGCATCTATTTTCCTGTCTCATTTGACATTTCCCACAACACAATTGTTCTACAAAACCGCATTTGCCATTCCTAGAGACGCATTTTTCTGTATCAAACCACATTTGCTTTACAGAAACCCGCAATCACCTTACTGAGTCGCATTTACTTTCTATAGAACTACATTCGCTAAAGCTAAGCTGCATCTGCTAAACTGTGACACATCTATGACCCAAAACGATGCATTTTTTTGACAAAAACAAAAACTCTGTCATAGACCAGAAATCAAATTCAAACCTATCCAATCTGTCATCAAACATCTTTTTCCAATAGTCTTTGTCAAAAAACTAGAAATAAAATTGCTCAAATTATTCAACCATTCACATCTTTAGTTTGCATTTTACCATGGACTCATCTTTGCAAATTTTAGGTTCATCCTTAGGCTTCACCACTTTCATTTTTAGTCATAAACCAGTGCTTGCATCCTCATTTCATTTTCAGATTTTGGATTAGGAAACCTTCCCTCACTTTGCAATATCTTGGCCTTCAAAAGTAGGTTATCATTGGACTTAGTCATCATTATCTTCTTTAGTCATTATCCTTTTGTGAGACATTTCCAACTCATAAGTCAAGTTAGGAAAACTCACTTAGTCATTTTGTCATTTTCATTTAGTCCTTCAAACAAGTCCTTTGATATTCCAAAATTGAGACATAGATCAAGCTTAGGGTGGTTGAGCAACCTTTTTTTAAATCATTTAGACCTTTGCATTTTCATACTTTGGACATTCAAGTCATTTTAGTCCTCACCTTGCATATCTTATCCTTGAAAATCCAAAAATATTGTCATAACCTCCATCATAGTCCTCATTTGGCATCTAGACTTGGCATTGGTCATCTCCTTAGTCAACATTTTCATATTAGTCCTCATTGTCACCTTGGCATTTGACATCTGTTCTTGACAACCTTATTACCTTGCATTAGTCATTTTCCTTAGGAAAATGTCATTATCACCTTGCATTGTCATCCTTTATCGAAAAAATCCAAAAACATAGTATTGCATTGTCATCCTTTATCAAAAAATCCAATATAGTGTCATTTAGTTGTCATTTTCATCCTCTTCCTAATTTGAGAAATTCCTTATATGGTTGTGACTAGGCTTCAAAGAAAGAGAAGACAAATGGCTAATTTTGGACAAGACAACAACACTTACATCTTTTCCAATGACATGAATCAAATCATGAACCAAGACACATCTTTCATCAATCCTTTCAGCAACATGAACATGCCATCTTCGTCACATAATCCCTTTGAACCATTCATACATAGGGATGAACATGGACAAGTATTTGAGGAAGACCTAGAAGCCACAGCCCAAAATCTAGAAGCGGCCTCCTTTGTGGAAGAAATGGTTTTACACAATAGAGACAGATATTTGACCATATTTTTAAGTCAAGGAGCTAAGTTACCACGTGGCTCTGACATTAACACTTTGAGACCAACATCACCCAATCATAATGTCAACAATACAAACAACATGCCCAACACTAGTCAACCTCAAAACAATACAAGCAATGCTTTTGTTGGTGCTACCTCATAGACTGCCACAAGTACCATTAATGTTGCCTCCAATGACACAACCAATCAAAACAATTCCAATTCAATCAATGCAACATCTATTGGAGGGACACCAACTATGTCACAAGCCATGTCACAATCAATGTCAACAATGTCAACAATATCGTCACAATCAGTTGGAGCCACCTTTGGGTCCTCATCAATGGGGGAAAGCTCTTCAAATCCTCTATTTGGAGCTTCATCTAGTGCTATGGGTGCATCATCATCAAATCCTCTCATTGGTACCTCATTCAATCCCTTTGGAGGAAGTAAATGATGTGTCTTTATTTGAGGACCACAACCAAATGTTAACACGTCATCACAACTTAATACCAATACTTCTCAATGGAAAAACATGAATATTCTCCATGGACAATTTCAACAACTTGGATAGGGCAATCAGAATATGCATCACATGGCATCATTTAGACACCAAAATATTTATGGACAACATATTCCCCAAATTTTGACTCAAATGACTGGAGGGCACATTCTGACATATTCATCACACATTCACACCCATCAACAAGTCCCTAATCCAAACTTTCAATACCAACAACATACAAATCAAAACACATCGTACATCTCGCAACAACACATCCCAAAACAAAACACCAACATCTTTTCACAACAAATGGAAACCCATGGTATACCTATCACTCCCATGTGTGATGCAACAAATAATCCTATTATTGATGCCTTGACAGCTCAAGTAGCTCACTTACAAAAGACCATAGAAAACATGCAAGCGTCTGACAAAAAGTTACACATGTCATACAGCCTATGCTTATATCCTTTTGATACAAATCTATACATGCCGCCATTCCCTACTAGATATGTGGCACCGAACTTTACCAAATATAAGGGCAAGATGAATCTTGTTGAACATGTTCGAGAATTCATGACCAACTGTATGGACATTGCCTATGAACAGACTTATTTGATGTGACTTTTCTCTAAGAGTCTTATAGGACCTACACTTGAATGGTTCTCCACTTTAAAAGGGATAAAAACATGGGACAAACTTAAAGACAAATTTGTGAAAAATTATGCGTGTAACATTGACATGGACACCTCCATCACTAGCTTATGCACTCTTACACAAGAAGATGCTTTTGAAACTTTTATCCCATTCTTCCAAAGATGGAGAAGTCTAGCAAGTCGCTGCCATATTGACATACCTGAGAAAGAAAAGGTTGACATGTTTGTTCAAACACTCCTAGGCCCATTGAAATATGGATTGCAAGTTCATTGTTGCACAACCTTCATAGACCTAGTTGAAAAGGGTGTCCAAGTTGAGAAAGCTCTCATGTATAAAGGAGAACTAAAATATGGGCCTCAAAACACAAACGCAAACTCATCCACGGACAAAAATAAGTATTGGGTCAAAAATAAACATGTTACCAACAATGGCCTTGTCAATCCCAAGGCTGTAAACATGATGGGCCTTGTACTTACTCTTAAAGGAGATCAACCACAAAAAAAACCAACAATACTGACACCCCCTGCCAATGTCATTCCAAATAACCAAAATGGTCAAAACAGTCAAAGTCAAGGACAACCTCGCCAGAAAAGACAATTTTTGAAAAGACGAACATACACCGCTTTGGGAGAGCCAATTGAGGATGTCCTTAAGCAGCTCCTTCAAAATGGTCTCATCACACTTGAGGACCCTAAGCCATATGACCCAGGATAGTTTAAACCATCATGGTGGGATGACAATGCTTTTTGTGATTACCACCGGGCTAAAGGGCATAAGACATCCTCTTGTCGACAACTAAGAAATATTGTGCAAGACCTCATTGAAAATTGTACAATTGAATTTGGTGGGACACAATTTGCATCAAATGCAGACCATATTATTCAAAAAAACTCACTGCAAGACCATGGTTCTAATAAAGCCTCCACATCAGGTTCCAAGACCAATAATAATCAAGCTAATTATACTCATACTACATTCGATTATTCAGGAGGCACCATCATTAATAATGTCTGAATCGATGATGAATATGTCAATACCATCACTGTCAAAAGAGCACCTGAATGCAATGCCACCACTCGAAGCAGCAAAATCACCATAGCTGGTCCACCCCCTCGACAACCAAAAATTACAATACCCGGTCTATCTGCTAAGCAACCCCAATCAGGCCCATCTACAAAGCAGTCGCAACCCAAGATTCAATTTAACCTTATTGATCAACTAGGCAAAACCCCTACGCAAATATCCATACTCAAGCTGCTTCACATTTCTCCCGCGCATAAGGCTATACTTGACAAAACCTTGCAAGAGTCCTTTGTCCATCAAGACATTGATGTCAACCAGATTGAAGACATGGTAGGTTATCTCACTACACCCCATCATGTGACATTTTCAAACCAAGATTATTCATCACCTAAGTCCAATCATAACGACGCATTGCACATTAAACTTTTCATCCACAAACACAAGGTCAGATGAGTTTTAGTAGATGGCAAAGTAGGATTGAATATATGCTCCTTAAAACTGGTTAAGGCTCTAGGATTTATGATGTTGGCGTAGATGCAGCAAAGAGCATAGACATAAAAGCATATGATGATGAGGAATGTTCCTCTCAAGGTGTTATCACTCTTCCCATTAGAGTTGGGCTAGTCATTGTAGACACAACTTGCCAAGTCCTGGATCTTGAATTACCCTATAACATTTTGCTTGGCCAACCTTAGATTCACGCCCTAAAAGTTGTCCCATCCACCTACCACCAATGCCTAAAGTTTCCCTTTGATGGCACAAAAATCACCATATATGGAGACCTCGATCCCTTTCAATACTGCACCAATCTAAGGGGTATTTTTGAACATCAAGTGCCCATCAATTGAGAGGCTCCTCGTTCATCTTCTTCTAAATTCATTGACCCTTCCACACTCACCTCTTCGTCCATGTCCACTCCCTCCACTTCTTTTGTCACACCATCATCTTCCTCGCTTCCTAAGGCTAAGTCCAATGTCAAGATCCAAGACCTAGGTTGTGGAGAATTCAAATTGAATACAACGTATTGCATCACAACAATACCCAAGTATCCTAAGGTCTATGGTCAGTCGTGTTTCATAATGGAACCTAAAGAAACTTTTAAGGTTCTTCCAAAAACAATTTTCATAAAATGGGGAGACATGAACAACAAAGACATTATCGACATAATAGGATGGCTTTATAAAGAAATGGAAGACTTACCCCCATTACCAATTAAGATATATGGCAAAGGATATGACATGTTGAAGGCAAAAGGCTACGATGGAACTAGTGGCCTTGGCAGAAATAAAATTGGATGAAGGGAACCTATAGCACCTTCCAAATGACCAAAGTATCTTATGTTAGGGTATGGTCTACCCAAAAATGACGATCGACGTACCAATGGACTTTCGAGTGAGAGCATGAATGCTTTGGAAAGTGTCAAAACTATTGAGGAATCCCTTACTGAAATTGACTCCCATGAGTGGGAATTTGGCTCCCAATGATCCTTAAGTGACTGTTGCCTTGATGAATTGTTCCTTGAATCTAGAGAACTTACCTCTGAACAAATTTTTTGGCAAACATTTAAAATTGACCCACCTGATAATCCTAAGATCCCAAGGAAATGAGAAAACTAGGATAGACTCTTTGACCCAAGGAACCATGACAAACCCGAATTGTCTTCCAATCCTATTAGCCATAACCTCGACGTAACTTCCCAACCATCTGACAATGAGAACCGTCATTTGGATTCATTTGAGTTGTCACATGACACTACCGACCATAATGATAGTCCTTTTGTCCCTTATTTTGACAATGAGTATGAGTCAAGTGAAGGAGAATATTGGATAGAATCCGATTGGGAATTGGACGATGATAACTTTATTTTCAATGTCTCTGAATCCATTTGCATGCTTTCCACGTCCTCTCCACAATTCACCAATACTGATGATGGTATCTCCTTAGTCTACCCACAACTAATTGATTTGGATCAACAATGGCCGCCAGTCATGGACATATTTCAGAATGATGAGGCCATTGCAGAATTCATGGGACTACGCGAAGGCATACCCAGTGGTGATCACAAGGCTAGATTTGCTATTGACCTAGATTGTGCAGCTTACTTTGGGGAGACTGCTTCGTCCTCTAGTCACAAAATGAAAAATAAAAAATAAAACAAAAAATGAAACGTCTTTAGGTGAAAACCGACAGGCACCTTCTGACGACAAAAAAGTAAAAATAAAGGATGTATCTACGGGTGAAACCTATCTGAGGTGCCCAAAGATGGAGGACTGGACTTTCTTCCCATGAATCAAGAGAAATCAGCAATGCTCATAGAGGACACCATGGAATTAAACATATCTATAACAGAAGATCCTAAAATGGTCCTCTTTACGGCATCCTTGACAGAAGAAGAGAGACCTGAATTCCACAAATTCTTTGCAGAGCGCAAAATTAATTTTGCATGGTCATATGTCGATATGCCTGGGTTAGATCCAGAATTGGTCTTACACCATTTGCCACTACTTCCAGAAGCTAAGATAGTAAAATAAAATTTGCGCAAAATGCATCCTCAGATCACCTTGTTAGTCAAAGTTGAACTCAAGAAACTGCTAGATGTGGGATTCATACGGTCTATCGATTATGCTGAATGGATATCCAATCTTGTACTAGTAACAAATCCAAATGGTCAAATCCGTGTCTACACATATTTTAGAGACCTAAACAAAGCTTTTCCAAATGATGACTTTCCATTTCCAAATATAGATATCATAGTTGACCCCACGGCAGGATATGAGATGTTGTCCCTCATGGATGGTTTTTCAGGTTATAATCAAATTCATATTCCCCTTGAAGACCAGCATAAAACAACATTTACATGTCCTTGCGGTACATATTGTTGGAACATCATGCCTTTTGGTCTTAAGAATGCAAGCACCACGTATCAGAGAGCTATGACAACAATATTCCACGACATGATGCACAAGATAATGGAGGATTGTGTAGATGACCTTTTGGAAAAATATTTGACACTAAAAGACCACTTGAATGTGTTAGACAAAATTTTCAAGAGACTAGAAGAATATAAGGTCCGCTTGAACTCAAAGAAATGTGTCTTTGGCATAACATATGGCAAACTTTTGGGATACATAGTTTCTCAAAGAGGTATTGAGGTCGATCCAGCCAAAGTCAAAGCAATATTAGACATGCCTCCTCCAAAAGGGATAAGCGAACTCAGGACATTACAAGGCAGGTTACAATCTATCTGACGCTTCATAGCACAATTGGCCAACAAGTGTCAGCCATTCCAGTATCTTCTACGCAAGGGCATCCCCTTTGTGTGGACAGATAAATGTCAAGACACTTTTCAATTAATAAAGGACTATCTCTTGTCACCACCTGTTTTAATGCCACCAATCAAAGGGAAACCTTTGATCTTATACATTTCTCCAACAACTTCAGCACTAGGGGCATTATTGGCACAAAATGCCCATGAAGAAAAGGAACGGGCCATATACTATATTAGTCTGACACTGGTCGGATATGAGTTGAATTACACATCAATTGAACGTGCTTGTCTAGCAGTTGTCTTCCTAGCTCAAAAGCTAAGACACTATATCTTGAATCACATAACACAATTGGTAGCAAAGATTGACCTCCTGAAATATCTCTTGAGTCACACAACATTGACAGGTCATTTGGCCAAATGGGCCATGATTTTGAGTGAATATGACATCCAATATGTAGAACGAAAGGCCATAAAGGGAAAAGTGATAGCAGACCAACTGGAAAACACACTTGTACAAAGCAACCATCCACTAGTGGCAGAATTTTCAGATGAGTCCATATTTCATACAAAACCTAAGTCACCTTGGAGGCTATACTTTGATGGGTCTCATACTAGTCATGGATCGAGGGCAAGAATATTGTTTATCACTCCACAAAGAGACTCCATCCCTAAGTCATTCTGCATTGCTTTTCCATGCACAAATAATGTTGCAGAATATGAGGCACTTGTGACAGGACTTAGAATGGCCATAAAATGGAAAATCAGGACACTTCATGTTTATGGGTGTGTGTGGGAAATGTTAGTATCAAAATAAGATAACAAAAACACACCAATGCAACATTAAACTAAAGAAAGCTAAATAGAATGAAATCAAAGAAATCAAACAAAGCTTCTTCAGAATCGTTCCATTGTCCTCTATCTCCAGTGATTTGCTTAAAGCTGCTACTCTCAGATTGTATAAGCAAAGCTTCTCAGAATGTCAACCTACAGAACGAGTATGCAAAGGGAGAGTACTTCTCTATCCTATATGCTGGTGGAGTGAAATGTTAATATATAGATATGCACAGGGGTTGTAGATTATGCACAGGGGCTGTGGATTATGAATGCTTTTGAAGCTATGATATGAGGATGAAGTGTCATGATATGGATTGCTAATATGCTAAGCTATGTTATGCTATGATTTTAGAGGCTACGGATGTTGGAAGGCTGATTGATTATAGTTTTCCTATATGCAAGCTTCTCTCTTTTTTCAAAGGCCTAGCAGTCCTTTTTATAGATTTTTACAGGCAAGAGCCTGGCTGGTAAAGATCAATGGCTATGAGATTGCCTGGTAAATTTGAATGGTGAGAGATGGAGAGGTTGAGAGGAAGATGGAAGATGTTGGGAGGTTGGAGAGAAGAATGAAGGTTTGTTTTCAACCCACGGGAACAACTTTGCTCAGATTCAGAGAAATTTGTTAATTTTTTGTTTTGAAGTTATTTCACGGTTGTTGTAGATAATCCAAATTAAATAAATAAATTTATTTAATTTTATGTGAGTTTGAGGATTTAAAATATTTTTGAAATATTTGATGTGAATGGACATTAGAAGATTTAATTAAATATTTGGAATATTTAATTGCGAATAGACTTTAGTAGAATTAATTAAATATTTGGAATATTTAACTGTGAATGGAATATTTTTAGAAGAGAAGAATATTTAATCTTTATTTGAATAAAATATTCAAACCAAGATTATATGATAATCAATATAAATAAATCATAATGTTTATTTAATTAATTAAGAAATGGATAAGAAAAGTGATTAAATAAACTTATTTATTTAATCGAAATGAAAGAATGAACAATATAAATAAATTATTTAGATTTATTTATACGTAGATTGAATTCAAAGATCTAATTAAATATTAAAAATATTTAATTAATTACTAGACTATTGTGATGTGACCATTTTTAGGTGTATACAATGGGGATTCTCAGTTGGTCATCAACCAAGTTAATGACGATTATGACACCAAGGATGAGAAATTAATGCCTTATAAACAAATGGTTGACAACTTCCAGACATATTTTCACATGTTGACATTTGAGCAAGTTTCGAGAGCACAGAATAAGGCAGCAGACATGATGGCCACAATTGGCTCCCTCCTAGACATCCCAAGTAATATGCCACAATTTGAATTCTTGGTAGAGCAATTGTTGGTCACTACATATGATATACTAGAATCAGAGATGGTTTGCAAACTTGTTGGTCCCAATTCTCCATGGTATCAAGACATCTATGACTACCTCAAGTCCCAAACCCTTCCCCCAAACCTATCCAATAACCAATGAAAGTCCTTTATCTGCAAGGCCGCCCTATACACCATTGTCAGCGACACCCTTTACTGTTGTAGCTTTGACAACACCCTTCTTCGATATCTTGACACTAACGAAGCAAGAACAACCTTATGAGAAGTACATGAGGGTACATGCAGGTCTCATTCGAGTGGTCCTACTCTAGCCAAGAAGATAACGAGACTTGGGTATTTTTGGCCGACCACTGAAAAAGATGCACTTGAGTTTGTTAGGACTTGTAACAAATGTCAGATACATAGCGATTTGGTTCATGCTCCAACACAGGAACTTTGGCCGATTACATCTCCTTGGCCCTTCGTACAATGGGGACTCGACCCCATAGGCAAAATCCACCCTACGTCTTCCAATGGCCATAAATTCATTATCACCACCACTAAGTACTTTACTAAGTGGATCAAATCCATCCCTCTTACACACATAACCGGCAAACAAATTTCCAAATTTATTCTCAATTACATCATTTGTCGGTATGGTATTCTGCATTCCATCACCATAGACAACAGACGTCTATTCAAAAATAAAGATGTTTGTGAGTTATGTGAGAGATTCCACATCCAACATCATTTCTCTATGCCATACTACCTGTGGACATCAAATCTACAAATGGTTAGAAATCTTAACATAATAATATCATGTTAGTCACTTAAAACACATTAGATTAAACATCCCTATGAGATACTTAACCATGATAAAATATGCAAAACTAATTAGAACAAGAATAGCTAATTGCAAGCATATAAAACATGATCAAAACTTTATCCCATATTGGATTGGTGCTATTGCAGAAAATAGCCCTTTCCCAATCCTTGCTCAACTCGATGATAAAATTGATATGAAGATGATATGGAATGCTAAGATATGGAGTGGACAAAATCAGTTCTCCCTTCAGGAGAGTGACCTTGCATGATATTGTAGATGAGATACAAAGATTGTGGAGGATTTGGATCAAGGATGAAGCCTCTATTTGTAGATTCTCAAATGCTAAGAGTGCCAAACATGGAGGATGTGGGACTAAAGATTTGGCCAATAGGAAGAGACCACTTGTCAAGTTGTGATAGGCTTGAGGATGTGCAAGATTTGGGAAATGTGCCCAAGAGGGGGAAATTTCAAATTTGAAATGAGAGTTAATGCTGAGTTTGACTTGTGCAAGGGACATGTAAGAGACATGTAAAACCTATTAAATGCCTTGTTGGATGTACCTTTCAACTTGCCTTTTGAATTCAAACATGATGGAATATTCCTCATGGATGCCATGTTGAGTGAAAATGCTGATTTAAATAAATCAATAAATTGATTTATTTGTGCAAGTGGCAAAATCTAGATAATCCAAGTGATTAGGATTAGCATTTAATCATGGTTAGACTAGCTTAATGATGATTAGGCGAGTTTGACCTCTTTGACTTAGATATTTGATTTATTTAAATCAGAAAAGGAGAAATATGAATTGGATTTAATTAAATAGATGTTTGATTTATTTAATTAAAGGGATGATGATAGGATCAAGTTTGATTTATTTGATTTAAGCTGATGACTTTAGGAGATTGATAAATAAACTTGATTTCTTTGTTGAATGGAATATGATTATGCATGATGCTAATTTTGCGTGTCTACATTTTTCCCCTCTTTGAAGCAATGTACTTGTTGCGATGGTTCAAAAAATAAACTTGTTGCGATCAAAATTCAAAAAAAAATTGATTTTTCGAATGCCCCAGCGAAAAGTACACTGGTACATTGCCCCCTCGAGAGATCAAGTGAAAAGATTCAATTCGAGGGTCGATCTCACGATAAAGAGGTTCAAAATGGATGGTTATGGATGATGATGCAAATGAGATGGTTTTAAGATGCTTAGAATAATAGATCTATATTATCTTAAACAACTTAAATGATGATATGTTGTGAAATGGATGAGATTGATGCTATGATATGCTATGATTATGCAATGGATGATTTATGAGATGCTTAGACTAACAGATCTATATTATGATGATGATGCAAATACAATGCATGTGAAATGATCAATGTTTCATATTATGTATGATATGAATGACATGTGGTACGCTAATAGTTTTCTGGATGCAGGATGGATGCATGATGGATGCATTGATGATGATGATGTTAGTGTGGAAATGAGATGATGACAAGAGGATCCCACAATTCCATGATCTGACGAGACTTTATTAGAGATGATGATGATGATAAATGATGATGATTTTCTTATCAAGGATTGGGATTTTAAAAGGGCTACTTACCTTATGTTTGATAACACATGTAGGTACAATGCATCAAGGTATAAAGAACTAGGATGGTGTTGTACCTAGTGCGATGGAATTTGACTCAACAAGCAAATAGGAGTATTCTTGTTCACACTTGACATATGGAAACATTGCTAGGACGTACCTAATGAAGCAAGTATTCACCAAGTTATTTTACAAGAATGTCCAACAAGCACAACAGACAAAAGGATAATGATTGTTGCCCCATTCCTATCTCTCTAAATCCTTCATTTGGATATCATCGAGGTCCTTGAATGAGCACAAGATAAATCAAAAGAAAATATCAAGTACGCAAACAAGCCAATGTTCTTCATATCTCTAGCCAAAGGGATTTGTTTTGATAGGATAAGAATCCAAAGTGATATCCAAAATGATGCCCATTGTCGGAACGATATATCCTAGGACATGCATTGTATAGGATGATGATGGTTTGATAAGTTGATTGATAGGCTGTTGATATAAGGTTGATTGACATGTTTGAAAATGATCAAGATTTTGATTTTGTGTTTAAAGGTTTGTTGTTTGCTTTTGATTTTACGATTGAAGCTTTCTTTTGCTAATTGTTGTGATTGTTTCTATTTGTTTGCCAAAGGATGAAGGTGAATCAGTTTTTATTATGGATGATTGATTATTGCGTGAAAGCGAGATAGATGGATTTTTTTCAAATATTTGGATATTTTGACGTGCTTTGAAATGTTTTGAGGTTTTTTTTTGGTTTTTTCTAGGTTTTACAAATGTTTTGATTTTTGATTTTTCGAATGTTTTTGGATTTTGATGTTTTTTTGAATGTTTCTGGATTTTCTGATTTTCTGATGTTTTTGGATTTTTTGATGTTTTGGATGTTTTTGGATTTTTTGCACGATTTTGATGATTTGGATATGGACATGTGACGATATCAGTGTTTTGTTTTGGTATATTGTTGAAAACCAAGCTAAGTTTGATTGATCGAATCGATGGATTGATGATGATGATAACATTGTTGAGGATACACGACAATGCAAGGATTGGATTGATCAGGATTGATGATGATAACATTATTGAGGATGCACAATAATGCAAGGATTGATTGATCAAGATGGATGATGATAACATTGTTGAGGATGCACAACAATGCAAGGATTGATTGATCAGGATGGATGATGATAACATTGTTGAGGATGCACAACAATGCGAGAATTGATGATGATAACATTGTTGAGGATACACAACAATGCAAGGATAGTGTTAAGCAACACAAGGATTGGGAAGGATATCCCGAGATGATGGTTTGATTGGATTCGATTGATCATGATTGATGAAGCTTGATTTGGAACAAAATTTGTTCGAATGATTTGATGTGATGTTTGAAGGGTGTGTTAGATGCGACTGATATTGATTGTTTGGATCGATGTTCGATGAAAGATGAGGCTTTGATAAAGAACATCGTCTTGTCAAAATATTCCATGGGCTAGTGATTTGGAATCTGGATCACAAATTCTTTGACCAATTTGATTTCACATTTGTCAATGTTCGGATCACCACATAAGTCGGAGGATATAGATCAATATTTATTCCCAAAGCAAGATGTAAATACCTGCCCCCAATGTCTAGCAATGTATGGAATGCGATGATGGATGCTTGGATAGGTGTATGGATGGATGGATATGACAAGCACACAAAGGATGCCAAGGATTTATCTTGTGATAAGATAAGGGTTTTGGATCAAGAAAACTCATTTGGATAGTGCTTTATAGCTCAGATAATGCTGCATAGGATAAGATTAATGAAAATGGCCCATGTCAAGATGTTTTACCATAAGCAAGTGTAAAGTGTGCACCAAAATTTTTCAAGATCAAGATAACTTGGATGATGGATGCAAACGGATGAAAATGGATTGGATCAATGGTTCATGGATGCATGGATTTATTATGGATAAGACAGATGGAATGCTGGATTTATTATGGATGGGATGAGATGCTTTCATCTAAACTAGCGCACGTAGATGCTCAATTCCACACATGACGCCTATTTTCCATGTTTTCATCATGGTCTTGCCCAAAGTGCCACACATGCAATTTTCACTAGAGGGCGATTTTTCTCTTTACTGTTTCCAATCCTTCTTTTTTTTTTTTGGATTTTCATTTTTTTTTTTTGAAAGATTTTAAGCTCATGTTGAACCATCTAGTGGTTTTGATGTAGATGCTTTTGTCATAATGTTCCATCGATATCCTGCTTGAAGAAGTTGCTTTGCTAAGATACGTGCACTTGAATGCAACTTTAGGGATTCCTGATTTGCTTTGTCGATACCGAAGTTAACTCTATCTCTATGCGAACATCACAATAGTATGCCTTCTGAATCCTTATGATGAAGGGTTATTGCCAATACATGGTCAATGTGAGAATTGGATATTATGCGTGGAGGCGTGGACAGAGTGTGTTTAGGGATGAGAGATGGATTGGTTGACAGCTTGGAATCTTTGACTCTCCAAACTTGGGTAGATGAGCAATGATGGGTGGATATGAAAGTGTGCATGGAATTAGGACCAACTGCTTGATACACTTTGTATGTCGCTTGAAAATCTTGCTTTTGCTTTTGTGCAAATCTTTGATGGATACTTTTCCCTTTTTTATTTTGCCCCATAGTTTCTTTGACTGATGGAGTTTGATAGGGATGATCTTTCTTTGTATTTTTTGGTATCCATTTGTATTTGATTTGTCCATTATGCTTCTCAGCTTCTTTTGCTTTTGATAACGTTCTTTGTACTTTGATTCAACTCTTTCTTTTGACATTGGTCCCAATAAATGGATGGGGTGATGGGTGGATGAAGATTCATGGCGTGGCTGGTTGTAGTATTGGCAATGGTTTCACCATAAAGATTCTTCATGCTCCCTATGTTGATGTTTGCTTGAGACATAGTTGCCCCCAGTATTGTGGAAGTAGTACCTTTGTTCTTTGATTTTGCTTGTTCTGAGAGCTTTTGTTTAGAATGCATTCTCTGATCAATGATCACTGTAGATGACATTATTTCCATTTGCTGCTCTGCTAACTCTGGAATATCTTGTTCTATCTGACTTGTTTCCTTGAGCAGATAATGTTGGATATCCGCATACCTAATGTCCTCAGTCTGAATTTGGGATAAATCTGATCTTGATGTTGATAACTCAGTTTGACTGTAGGAGTTAATAATATGCTCTTTTTGTGTAATAGAATTTTGTTCTAGATGAAGATCATCTACGTGTCCGTCCATAGAAAGCATCTCATGGGTAGATGGAGGAGCATGTGCTACATGGATATGATCATCTTGCATAGATAAGAGAGTCCATTAGATTATAGTAGTATCTTGAAGATACAAATTCTTCATCTTGAATGATTTCGGGGTTGCTTTCGACATGCTTTGGATTAAGTTCTTGACATGGGTTAATTTCAAATGATGGATTGCTTATAAAGGGTTCTTGGATGTCGCCATTAGGAATGGGAAGCGGCTCAATATCCTCTTGATCTTTGAGTGGACTTAGATCAAGTGTCGAGTTTAGAGTTCCTTTAGTATCTATAACCATGAGGTCAAACGGGTTCAACATGTCTTGGAAAGGACCATTGCTAAACCTTAGTGGAAGATTTTGATCTTGCTTTGGAATAAATTCTTGAGATATGTCCTCTAACTCATTAGGTGATGTAGAGACCTTTTCAACATGATCATAGGTTAATGGATCGTGCATTATGTTAATAGGATCAAATAATCCTAACACTCCTCAAAATAGATCACTAAAAAGTGGCTCTTGATGTATGGTGAGTTGATCATCGGATGGGGTGGAAACATCTTCAAGGTGCTCATCGATGGAGAGATCTTGATCATTGTTTTCAACAATTGTGATGGAGGGATTTCCAATGTCTTCAACCATAGGGTCAAATGATGTGGACATTTCTTGAATTGGATCATTGTTGGGTATTGTTGGTGGATTTTGATTATGATTGAAAAGTGACTCTTGACATATGTTGATTTGATCATTGGATGAAGTAGGCATAGCTTCAAGGTGCTCAGTGATGGATTGATCTTGATCCTTGTTCTCAACAGTTGTCATTTTTTGTGCTTGTGATTGTTGGGTAGCTTGAGAGGCTTGGGAAGCTTGAGTGGCTTGTGGAGCCACCTGATATTGTTGAAGTGCTTGTTGGTAGGCTTGATGTGCTTTTAGTGCGATGTTACAATATTGACTTATTGCACTTGGTTTTGGTGGTAGTGGTGGTGTATTTGGAATCATGTTGGATGTCGTGACAAGTGGTTGAGATACACTTGGAGCGATCATGGTAGCAAGGGGTTGAGATATGATGGATGTGAGAGTGGTAGTTGGAGTGATCAAGGTGATAGGAATGGTCAGAATGACCAAGGTGATAGGTCCTTGGGAGACCATGTTTTGATTTTTCAAGATTGATGTTGTCATTTGATTAGATACCATCTGTTGGTGCGATGTTGATGGTATATTCAAAGGATTTGATGTGATGACTTGATTGGTGTTAGGTGGATTGATTTGGATGGAATGATTGGTGCTAGATAAAGGGGGAAGCCCTAAACCAAGGAATGATGTTGATATGGGTAATGGTGGTGGAGATGTCTCTTGGCGTAATGACTCAACTATTTTGGTAAGTGTAGCGATTTGATCTAGCCAAATTTGTTCTTGATTTCGATCTTGAATCCCTTGATATAGTTGATTTGGCTTGTGTTTAAGCAGATTTGGAGTGTGTACTTGTGTTTGATTTTGGACAATGTTCTGATTTGGGATGACACTCAAATTTGGCATGATAGGTTGAAATTGACCATTGTTCATGTTTGGAATATTCGTATGATTTGCAAATGTATCCATCCCAAATTTTTCTGAATTCATGTTTCAAAAACTTGTGTTTGGTACATTATCATTTGGCTTGTAGGGATTTGGTGGGATGACGTTGTTCGTTTGAAGGCTCATGCTTTGATTGTTCGGTTGACAGACTTGTAGGTTTGGATTTAGATTTACCATAAGAAAATGTGTTCCAATCTTTGATTTGGGAATACTCACACTTGTTGTACCATTGATGTTTGTCGAAGGCAATGATCCCATGTATGGATTGTATAAGTGTGAGTTTTGATGATCAATAAGCATTGTAAGGCTTTGAGTGTTCAATAGATTTGGATTACTCATGATGTATGGATCAAGTTTGTATTCCATGTTCTCCTTGTGTTTTGACCTTGTTGAAAAAGTGACCTATAAGGTTCTTAGGACCAATGACGAGATGAAGGATGAAAGGGGGAAATGATATGAGTGTTGAACGTTTAGGGACTTTGGATCAATGCTAGACTTAGGGCTTGATTTTGATTGTTTGATTTGGATAGTGAACTTGAAAACCCTAAGATGTTAGATGTGATCTTAGGATGAACTTGTTCCAAAGGATTGCTAATTCAATTAAATGTATGAAAAAGGATGCATTCCCATACACCTAACTAAACAAGGTGAGTTTGATTTGGTTTAAGAATGTACCCAAGTCTAGAATGATGCTTCAAAAGCTCTAAAGTTGTTTGGTGGGATGGATTTTGATAAATGTTTTGGAATTTGGATGAAGTGTTTGATTTGATCCTAAATGAACCTAGGAAGGACTTGTCTCTGAGACCAAGATAGTGAAGAACATGCCTTTCTCTAAAAGTAATTCAAAATCAAAAGACCAATGTTTGCATGAAAACCATATGACCAAAAGATGCCAAGCACATGTGTGGGGTCCAATTGATTCAATCTTTGCTTAATGGATTCTTTTTTTACCACAAACACACTCTTGATTAGATTTTGAATCTAGATGTCTAATGTCTCAATTTTCCCCTTATCCCACAAAGTGTATTATGCGGAAACCAAGGAAATTTGAGGCAAGAGTTACCTAAAGTTGACTTTAGTAGAAGAAAATTGAGATAAAATCCAAATTTTTAGATGCCTCTAAGGATACGAATCCCAAGGGCAAGTAATAACATGTGAATTTGTTTCAAGGATATTTGCCTCTCCTAAAGGGTTTGCAATTTTGATGATTCGTTGAATGTTGGTTTTCCAATGTTTTCGATTAAAGAACTGTGTTTTCAAATTGACTCACATGCAATATAACATCCTAGCTCAATTGGTACGTTTTTCTTGGTGGGGTTGCCTCATGCCCTTTGTAGAAGAGATGATTTTACATGCAACCAAGGATAAAATATAAAGGTATGTTAAGAATGAAGTCTTAACCTCTATATTTCAACCAAGATCAGACATGGCAAGTAACTTCTTGGAATCTAAGTTCCAATACACCACTTTGATAAACTTTCTCAATGGATCAATTGGTCACTATAAAACAAGGGTTCTATTTCAGACTTTTCGTTCGTGGAGATTGACCCATACGGCAAGAGTCCCCTTTCGGATCCATCTTGTCAGAATCAACTGCATGATACTAGCATTTCTTCCAATACCCACATTTATATCCTGGCTGGAAATACTCTTGGCTTTAGAGTGTTACTGGTTGAGTCGTTCCCTTAGGTGAGTACTTTTTCCCCAAGGCAGGCCCTCTAAGATAGACAAAAGCGAATAAACTTATTCATAGTTCGATCAACCCTTGTTTAGAAATAAATGGAGAACACATGCAATAAATTCATTCACACTCGCACAAGATTTTGTTTAATTTTAAACCCCAAAAATGAAGTGTGGAGGTGTTTGCTTTGTCTTAACCTAAAATCATGAAAAAGGCCTTTTGATTCTCAAGATCGCTATAAAGCGCGAGAGAAGCGCATACGTCCTTTTTCAATGAAGTTAGTTCAAGTAAGCTCTCACAAAACAATGTAGCACATGTTCATTTTAGATCCCACAAAGCAATAATGAATTCATTTTAAAGCACCAAAGGACAAATGAGAGTTGTCTTGTTCAATTGTTAACCAAAAAAATAAACTCTAGTAAGTTGTAGTCCTAATGTTTATTTTAAACCCTTTGCAACAAGAATTCAAAAGTTCTTTTTAAAGCCCAAATGAATTTATTAGATCTTATGCATGAAAAGGATGACAACTTTTCCTTAAGAAGAATAATGAATCCTCAAAAAGTGTTAAACAAACACTATAGTGTTTAAAAACACTTGTTACAATGATGTGATAATGCTTTTTCTTTGACTTCCATGCTCCATGATCATTTAAAACTTACAATACAAGATCAAAAGGTTAGATGACATCAAGGAACAAAAAGATATGAAGGTAAGATAAATGATTAAGCATAAAAACCCTAAAATTTAGACCAAGTTTCATTGTGATTTGACATTAAGTGAAAATTTGAAAATTTAAACTATATCAAAGTTAATAATAACCTACACCATTGGATAGCTTATGAAATTATACCCCATTTCAAAAAAAAAAGCTTCGAAAAAGACCAAAAAATGACCAAGATATGGCCATTTTAAATTTGCATGAAAAAGAAAAAAATCCAAGCGGTTTAGTTTGTGATGGCGGCTCTGTTTGATTTTCTAGCGGCGCTATATGGCAACACTGGAGACTCGAGTAGTGCAGTTTGACTTTTGAGTGGCGCAGTTCGATTCCAGCAGTGCAGTTTGATTCTAGAGTGGTTATGTATGGCCCCGCTGGACTGTCAGCGGCGCTGTTTGAAGTTTTTAGCATTGCAGTTTGTTTCCAACGGTGCTATATAGCCCCGCTGGAGTGTGAACGGTGTTGTTTCCTGTAAACAAACAAAAACACATAATTTTGACAAAAAAGGTGATTGGAATGTGAGATTGCCCTCCTTTTAGCGCCAAAATGTGGACATCAAATCTGCAAATGGTTAGAAATCTTAACATAATAATATCATGTTAGTCACTTAAAATACATTAGATTAAACATCCCTATGAGATACTTAACCATGATAAAATATGCAAAACTAATTAGAACAAGAATAGCTAATTGCAAGCATATAAAACATGATCAAAACTTTATCCCATATTGGATTGGTGCTATTGCAGAAAATAGCCCTTTCCCAATCCTTGCTCAACTCGATGATAAAATTGATATGAAGATGATATGGAATGCTAAGATATGGAGTGGAAAAAATTAGTTCTCCCTTCAGGAGAGTGACCTTGCATGATATTGTAGATGAGATACAAAGATTGTGGAGGATTTGATCAAGGATGAAGCCTCTATTTGTAGATTCTCAAATGCTAAGAGTGCCAAACATGGAGGATGTGGGACTAAAGATTTAGCCAATAGGAAGAGGCCACTTGTCAAGTTGTGATAGGCTTGAGGATGTGCAAGATTTGAGAAATGTGCCCAAGAGGGGGAAATTTCAAATTTGAAATGAGAGTTAATGTTGAGTTTGACTTGTGCAAGGGACATGTAAGAGACATGTAAGACCTATTAAATGCCTGTTGGATGTACCTTTCAACTTGCCTTTTGAATTCAAACCTGATGGAATATTCCTCATGGATGCCATGTTGAGTGAAAATGTTGATTTAAATAAATCAATAAATTGATTTATTTGTGCAAGTGGCAAAATCTAGAGAATCCAAGTGATTAGGATTAGCATTTAATCATGGTTAGAATAGCTTAATGATGATTAGGTGAGTTTGACCTCTTTGACTTAGATATTTGATTTATTTAAATCAGAAAAGGAGAAATATGAATTGGATTTAATTAAATAGATGTTTGATTTATTTAATTAAAGGGATGATGATAGGATCAAGTTTGATTTATTTGATTTAAGCTGATGACTTTAGGAGATTGATAAATAAACTTGATTTATTTGTTGAATGGAATATGATTATGCATGATGCTAATTTTACGTGTCTACACTACCTGCAAGGAAACAGTCAAGCTGAGGTGTCCAATAAAACAATACTCAAAATTCTTAAGAAGACTGTCAATGACGTTGGCCATGACTGGCACATCCAACTTAACCTTGCTTTATGGGCTTACCGCACCAGCATCCGCACGCCTACAGGATCCACTCCATTCGTCCTAGTCTTTGGAGCATCCACTCCATTCATCCTAGTCTTTGGAGCTGAAGCCATATTTCCCATCGAGGTTAAAATTCCATCCTTAAGAGTCTCCATGAAGGGTATAATAGATGATGAAGAATGCAGGCAGTCACGACTACATGAGTTGGAGATGTTAGATGAAAGAAGACATAATGCCCTGAACCATCTACAGGCATATCAGAACCGTCTCTGTCGTAGTTACAACAAAAGAGTCATGGTCAAGAAGTTTGACATTGGCGATTTAGTCCTCATGCAAAATCCTAAAAATCAAGCTGACAGAGAAAATCCTGGCAAGTTCGAACCAAATTGGCTGGGTTTGTATGTCATCATTTCCTCTTTTTCTTCTAGAGCATATCAACTAGCTACTCTAGACGGCGAACAACTAATAGAGCCTATCAATAGTTTACATCTGTGAAAGTTCTATGCATAGCATCAGAAGCCTGGCTGACAACCTTAAAAATACAAAAAAAATGAAAAATATAAAAAAAATCATCACCTTGATGAAAACCTGGCAAACAGGCGTCTTGGTGACACCAAAATCGAAAAACATCCTTAAGAAAACACAAAAACAGAGTCACATCTTGTCCAGTTAGTCAAGTCAGTCAGTCCATGTCATGTGTTGAACTACGTTGTCTCTACACATTTGCTACATAGTCAAGTCTCATCTTCGATCCCCTGAGACATTAGGTCAGTCCCCTTAAGTGTGTCAAAATAAAATCATGATTCAATGTTTGGTCATCAAGACAAAGTCATTGGTTGTGTCGAACTATGAGGTCTTTGAGTGTATGACGTAGGCAAGGCCATCAATCGATGAGCCCCTAAGGCCACACTAGGTCAGTCCATTAGGGTTCATCGCATTACACTAGCACACACGTCAAACAATTTTCAAATCAAATATAGACTCTTTAGCAATCTTAAAACAGACAACTAGTCAAACAAACTCTAACAAAAAGAATATGAGCAAGTCAAACTTGGCACATGGTCAAACTTATTCAAACTTGTCAGACTTAGTCAAATTGGTCAAACTCGATCAAACTGATTAAATTCAGTCAAACTTAGTCAAAATCAGTCAAATCATCAAATCATTGTCATTCTTCAGATGAATCTTTCTGAAGAACGACCCCTGTCACTTTATGTCCTAAGATGTGTCCTTAGGCATTGTTATCGTCATTTGGCACTTTGAGGGATTCTCACGGCATTTGAGAACTGGTCCCTTTGACATTAGCATTCATTTAGGATGTATCCTTCCTGAATTTGACACCTTGACATCTTGACATTGACATCATTCAGTATGTTGTCCCTCTGAAATTTGGCACCTTGGCATCGACATTGTTCAGGATGTGTCCTTCATGAACTTGACATCAATTTGGCATCTTGACATCGTCAACTTTGGCACCTTGACACCAACACGCTTGAAATTTCGATATCCGAACACTTGGAAAACACTTGGAATTTAATTTTTCATCATCATGCTACTAGTTCCTCGAGGATGTCCTAACATAGGATTTAGAGGAGCAACGACGTATCATGATGATTGTCTTGTCTTGTCTTCTGGCAATCATGTTGCTAGTTCCTCGAGGATGTCCTGACAATAGGATTTAGAGTAGCAATGACGTTTCATGACTTGTCTTTATTGTCTTTATCTATTTGTGTCATGTGATGGTTTGACCTTGCACACCATCGATCTATGTCATATCATGGTGTTTGTTGGCCATTACAATAATCTGCCCAATGATGATTTAGAGCAACAACTGTTAGTTCTATAGCAATATGTTGAAGTATTTATTTTATCGTACTAACATTCATCTCCTTTTGTCTAGTCATCTTTCTTCTTCTGTCTCTTGATGATATCCTGTGACATACAAAAATATACTTGCATACATAATCATATAGGAATTGCATTTCATTACACATTGGCATTTGGTTAAATTAACATATAGTCGCATTCATATATTCGTATATCGTAAAAAGCAAAAGTAAACATGTCATTGCATTTATCATTCCCATAAAACATCGCATGTCATATTATCCATATACAGTATTTGCATACATTAATGCATCCATAGACATAGACAAGGTATCCATTAGGGTCAAAACATTATGCATATCATAACATCATCATGTCATATAATCATAAATAAACAATCACATCATAATGGCATCACGTCATAAATAATCATCATAAATGCATTCATGGCATGACATATAAATGACATCATCATAGGAATCATAAATGCCTAAATAACAATCACATAGTCATCACATATTCATCATATAGTCATCATCATAATCATCATCAGATAAGCATCCATCATAAAACATAGTCAACACATCATGCAGACATCATACACATAATCAATATATATCATGCATCATCACATAACACAAAGCATACCAGCCACATCAAAACTGCATCATATATATATCATCTCAAAAAATATAATGTCATAGGATAAAGTCATGAGATATCCCAAAAATGGAGCTCGTGGGCTCGATAGTCAATACATAAAGTGTCATAACATAAATGTCTGAAATATGAATGTCAATAAAGTAAGTATGTAAAATGCCCCTGGGAGGTGCTCTCCTCATCCCCTCATGGAGAAGAGTGTGGTGAATGATGACCTAAACCTGGCACTGGCATAACCTGTGAGGCCATGGCAACCTGTGTCTATGAGGCCGATGGTACTATCACTGATGGCATCATCTCAACTATAACATGCATCTGGGATGACACTATTGCCTGCGTCTGAGAAGTCGAAGGATCTATCACTGGAGGCTGGCTATGAGTTTATATGTGCTCTGACCTAGATGACCTGTGGCTATGACCTGGCCTGTGACTCGAGGCATGTCGCACTACTCTGGCTCCTGCTATTGTTGCCACTCCTTGACTTGCTACCACTGCCTGTCCTCGTCTGAGATCATGTCAGGGTAGGATTTCGTCTCTCGGGTGGTACCTCCTACTCATATAATAATGTGTACCATCCCAAATGGGTGCTAACCCTAGCCAGCTCTCATGTTAAGTCACCTGAAGGTCCTAAGAATAACTGTGCAAACTCTGTGCGCCACTGAGCTAACTCCTACTGACGAATCATTGCCTAATCATGCTCTACCCTAACCACCTACAACTCTGCTTGCAAAGCCCTCACCTATGTTTTGCTCTCATCTAATCTCCTCTGCAGGTCTGCCACTCGTTGATCTATAATCGCATCATCCGGTAGTGGTGGTCCCATGGGTGCATCGTCATCTCCCTCTATCATTTGCCACCTCAGCAGCCACTCCACCTCATATATGGCCTCATCATCATCACCCATCTCCTCGTCATCCTCCTCTCCCCTGACAACTCCCTCCTCTCTCGGCACCTCCACCTCCTACCGAACCTCCATCTCTGGAAACCCCTCCTCCACTGCATGCTCTTCCTTTCTGACCTCCTCCTCCACTGCATGCTCCTCCTGTCTGGCCTCCTCCTCTGCCGCATGCTCCTCATGTCTCTCCTCCTCCTGCCTTGACCCCTCTTCTCTCTCCTCCTCCTCGACCGCCTCGGGGATCGGTACCAAGGGCACTCTATCCACACGTTGTCTCACCCTCCTGGCCTGTCTCCCACCGTCTCCTCCTCTCCTCCTCCTCCCGCCATCTCCCCCATCATCTATGTTGTCTCCATCTCTCCCTCCACCCCTGCCTCCATCTCTCCCTCTACCTCTACCCCTACCTTTGTCTCTACCTCCCCTACCGCCTCGTCACACCTGTGGTATGACTAATCTCCTATCCACAAGTGTTGGTCTATCTGGATCTATCAAAGGCACTGGGCGATGCTTCTACCACCAAAGATCAAATTCTACTATGGTACTTGGATCTACAACCCCTCCGCTCCATCCCCACTGCTACGCCACGAGCCTGTCAATCTACTACTCTGTGAATGGGACTAATATTGGCGAACCCCATGAAGTCTCTCGTGATGACCTAGCATACTCTAGAGTACCCATTGGAACACCCTGCTACTTGTCGAACTATCGCAGCACCCTCTAAGGCAAGTACATCTTAATGCTAAGTTGACTCTATACAGTCTGCCTAATCAAATATCTGAACTACCTACAGAAACTCAAGTGATTTGCCTCATCCTCCCACTGTCTGCAATCCCTGTATGGCCTCTAGATAAAAGATACCATGGTGTCAATCCGATGGCACCACTAACATGTCTCGCCGACTTGGGTCTGTTGTAAAGCGCATGTATAATAGTATACATATGGCATTCCATCTACCAACTGTGGTCTCTGGATCGATGGACGGAAGACAGTGACATGCTCCCATGCCCAGATCATAAGGAGTGTTATCCCACAGCCAATACTTTGAGCTCTCCTGTAGGAAACCTCATGAAGCTGATGATATAACATCCCCAACAAGCAAGGTCCCCACGCATACACAGTCTTGTCCCGTCTCATCCCGACAAGCACATCACCCCAACCAATGGGAAATCCATGTCCTCGGTGATTAGGTATCAATACTCCTCTAATCAGTGTCGCCAATAGGGCATCAAATCGTGAATAATGCTCTACCATGAACTCCCAGCGGATCTCGTATCCCTCAATCCCCAGTCCTGCACCCTCATCATGATAATATGTTGTGAATGTCTGATACCCATATTATGGATTGTACATGATCTGCTCTCCTCTGATCGGCAAGCGTAAGATCTAGTATACGTCCTCAAGGGTGACTGTAGCCTCCCTCGTCAACAAATGGAAGGAGCATGTCTTAGAATGCCACCTCTCACAAAGTGCAGTCAGTAGCCCCCTATTTGCTCGAATAATGGGCATATAGGTAACATAATAGAGTCCTAGTCGCATTAGTCGTCGTCACTCCCTCTCCCGCAACTAGTCTCAAAATTTGTAAGTGGATGGCCTGCTCTCTCGAGTATAAATGGGCACTAATTGTCTTTGCACATGTCAAAACACGCATTAGCACCTTATCAAAAATCATCATTATCATTTATCTAACTCAAAAGCATTTCAAAATTTGAACTTAAACAAAGTCAGCCTTGGTCAAAGTCATAGTCAAATGCATCGTGTTGACTTCATTTGTGTCGTAGTTAGTCGTTTGCATCATTTCGTACTTCATATGCATCTCAACTTGGCGATTGTGTCATTCCAGCTCACGTTTGCGACTCGACATGCCACTTGCGTCATGGTTTTTGTCGCATGCATCACTCTGTTCAAATGTGTCGCCCGAGTTCGCAAATGGGTTGCAACTTTTCGAGTGTGGCATTACACACCTCATTTGCAGAGCGATTTTGCAAATGCGTCTCAATTTTTTGCAAATGCGTCACACTTTATTGCCCTATCCTAATGACCCTTTGCATTTGTGTCGCGATGCATCAAATGCGTCGAACACGAACACAAATGCGGCTTACGCGCACGCATATGCATCACGACGCATTCATTCTTTGACCTAAAACCCTAAAAATGACACACAAAATGACAAAGTAAGTTAGAGGTACGCAACACTGGCTTTGAGCCCTCTAACCGTCTGTAGGTCCGAACAATCTCCCCGTGGTGCTCAGTCACTGGAATCACCATCTTTGCCAAAGTCCTCCTCGCTCTGAGCTCTCAAATTTACAAAGGATAAAAGCGAAAATGAATTGACTTTTACCCCTTTCTTCAACCTATTTATAGGGTCAAAGTGGGATTTGTCAAACTTTTTATTACTGGAGGCTCTTTTGATTGACTTTGACTACCTTTTTGGCTGCTTTAAACTCCTTAAAATTTGAAACCGTCTATGCCATCGCTTTTCTGGTCATCAAATTGACTTATCGGGACACTTTCCAAATTTTTTTGTCACCAGGCCAAAATTTGAAAATTTTCTCGAGGGGGCATAGATACTCCGTACCTTCGTTGGGGCATGACTTTGACTTATTTTCTTTGTCACAATGTGACAAGCTACATTATGACAAAGAGGGGCAAAATGTAGACACATAAAAATGACCTAGGCCTGCAAGCTCTATTTTCACCTTTTCTTCTTAGCATAATTAAGACATTTTAATTATGTTCTTGGTCCACTTTCGACTATTGAATAAATAATTCATAATTATTTAATTAATTCATGTCCTTTATTCTTCATGATTATTAAATAAATAAATTTTGCATCACTAATTGTCTAATGTCTTCCTATAATTAAATAAATTTCTTAATTTATTTAATTATTCTTGTCCACTAATTTCTTCCTGATTATTAAATAAATAAATTAAGACATTTTAATTATGTTCTTGGTCCACTTTTGACTATTGATTAAATAATTCATAATTATTTAATTAATTCATGTCCTTTATTCTTCATGATTATTAAATAAATAAATTTTGCGTCACTAATTGTCTAATGTCTTCCTATCATTAAATAAATTTCTTAATTTATTTAATTATTCTTGTCCACTAATTTCTTCCTAATTATTTATTTATTTATTTAATACGTCACTAATGCTTAAAAGTCTTCTTATAATTAAATAAATTCTTTAATTTATTTAATTATTGCCACCTTGATATTTCCCTCATTTTAAATAAAATATTTTCTTATTTCCCTCTTTTATTTACTGTCATGTGGCCCCACCTTTTTGAATTAAATTAATTTTTAATTCAAAATAGTCTTTTTCTTCAAAACTCAAATAATTTTTATTATTATTTGATTTTCCAGCCACCTCTTTTTCTGCATCAATCTTATCTCTTGTCACATGCATTGTCAACCCTTGATTTGATTTTCTAAAAATCAATCCTATCCATTCATTTCAAATTTTCCCTAATGTTTCCCTAACCCTAATTGTGGGTTGTCATATTGAATCATGTCCATTGATTCTAGGGCACTTGTCAACTTTTGATCTTGGTCGTTCCATTAAAATTGCATTTTCTATAAAATGGCAATTTTGCTCTCATTTTGTCACCTCATGCTCATGTTTTGTCATCTTATGCTCTTTCTATCTTGTCATTTTAGGTTATTTTTTGCATACTTCATAGTTGTTAATTGCATTTGTGAGGTCATTTAGTTAAAATCCTTCAACATTTGCTTAGGGCTTGTCATAGTCATAGATTGCTCACATAAAATCTGAGGGCAACATCATATTTCCAGCAAGTTGAGAAGGTATAATGGAGGTTAGCCATAGAGAATGAAGACATTTGGTGAGATATTTTCATTTGTTTTCATGTTATTTCCTTTGCACTTCATGATCACTTTGGGTTTTTATGTTTTGCATGTAATTTGCTAACCCTAGGAAAATTCCCTTTGTTACAGGTCTCAAACTTAGCAATACACCAAACCAATTCAAGAAATGGACTCTTAAACACCCTAACACCCTTTAAATCCAATACAACTTATGAAGGATTCAAAAACCACAAACAAAGCTCATAAAATCACATTGTATACTGTATTTTACCAGTCTTATTCACTTTTTCCAGACTTAGGGCAACGTAGAAACTACTCTAAACCTCTTCCTCCAACTCTCCAGCTTTTAGATCATTTAGTAAACCCTTCAAACATTATTTCCACAAATTTTTCAGGAGAATCCAATGGTTAGAATAAGAGAAAAGCAATTTACAAGACTGATTGTAACCCTAGTTCAAGGTTTTACCCGCCTAAAGAAAATTGACCATAACTTTCACAATATTGAATGGATTTGAATGCAATCAATTATATTTTAAACTAGATTCATAGGTAAATAACATAAAATGGAGGAGGGAAGGATTATTTCACAAATTGTGGTCATACAATGGCTTGATACCATGAAATTACAAAAAAATTAACTGAAAATTTGAAAATTTCATTGAACTTATAATTCATACATTGTCCTACAACCTTGCTCGAGGTGTTTTAGGATTCAAAATTAATTTATAAATCCAATCCACCGCCTAAAACCAACTCTTTAACTACCTTGACTATTCACATTCCTTCCTTTTACAATTTATTGCATTTTTACAAAATTGCCTTGACAACATTTTGTCAAATTTTGCATTTTTACATTTTATGCCCAAAATGACTTTCTAAGACCTAAAACAAACTTAAAATGATCCAATTGAATTTATTGCAACATGAGATCAACATTTTTATCTCAAAAATTTGAAGTTGCCTCTTGGAGGCATATCCTTGCTTGGGTGCACCTGCACCATTCTCTTCGGCCAAAAGAATTCCAAGTCCTCTTGGATTGGATAATCATATTCTCCTCCTTATAGTCCTTATGCCCTACAACTTTCATTTTCACTTTTGGTTTGAGTTGGTCTATGCCAACTTGCTTCCATTTCATCTTGACTCTGTGAATTTTCTTCTTTTTGCCCTGAAATGTTTCAATCTCAATCTGTCCTTCTCCAAACTGTTGTACTTTGATCTTCAAATGATTTCATGTCCAAAGAATTAGTCCAATAAAGAAATGGCATGTTAATCCTACCATAATACATCCATCTCTCTTCAGCTCTTTGCAAATCTCCAAGACCAATTCTTCCTTGATCATCTCTTCATCCAATCTTGACACCAACTCAATATCTTCACTCTCTGAAATCAGGTCCTTTATCTCTACTACATCTTCATCTTCATGATTGGGAGTGGCTGCAACATCTTTGTCTTTGTCATTCATGAATCCTTCTTTTGCATCTTTAAATGCTTCTTCTTCTATCACCTTCATTTTCCTTCTCCTCTTGACTATCTTCTTAGTGGTCCATACAACTTTCTTTCTCACTATCAAATGCCAACTTTGTGCTTCTTTAAGCAACTGCTCCATCCTCATTTGGAATTCTAACTCTATTATTTTTATGTCTTCCTTCAGTGTTGCTATCTCTCTTTCATACTTCTCTTGCCTCTTTCTCTTTTTTTTTCTTCCTCTACCTGCAAATGTCTTCTCAAATTCTCCATCTTTCAGATGGTCTCTAAGCAAGTCTCTCTTTGCTTCACAACTCACTTTTCTCAACTTTCTTAGCCTCACCTAGGTCCTTTCCACTTATCCTCAACCTATTCTTTTGGCCACCAACTAGGTTCTTCTTAACCTGCACAAAACCACAACACACAAACACAACACCAAATCTCTTTTCCCATAGCCTTCTAGCTCTAATACCAAATTTATGTAAGGATAGAGGTCAAACAACTCAACAACCAAACTCAACTAATCAAAATTGAATCAATTCTTATTGTCCTTTCAATTAGGACTCAACCTTCCCTTCACAAACCCTTGACTTCAAGTCACCAAAATAGAGATTAAGGCATAGACCTTTTTATAGAATCTCCCAAACACATTAGACAACATCAAAAGGATGGACTCATTCCCTCTCTTCAACACAAACATCTCAAACATGAGTCTTTTCCAAAATAGACTGTCAAAAAAACAATTAGGCCATTTTAGACCCCTCAAGAAAACATCTCCACAATTCTCACACCATTTCCACTCATTAATGCTTTAAACATGTATAAATATATTTTCACAACATGATTAGACCATCTCCCACTCATTACCCATGACATTTCAACAAACTTATATTCAAAACCATCAATTTTTTATTCCACAATGTGACTGTCATAATAGGACAGTGAATAAACAAGGGTCTCAAAATTAACAATACACCAAACCAATTCAAGAAATGGATTCTTAAAAACCCTAACACCCTTTAAATCCAATACAACTTATGAAGGATTCAAAAACCACAAACAAAGCTCATAAAATCACATTGTATACTACATTTTACCAGTCTTATTCACTTTTTCTAGACTTAGGGCAATTTAGAAACTACTCTAAACCTCTTCCTCCAACTTTTCAGCTTTGAGATCATTTAGTAAACCCTTCAAACATTCTTTCCACAAATTTTCAGGAGAATCCAATGGTTAGAATAAGAGAAAAGCAATTTAAAAGACTAACTGTAACCCTAGTTCAGGGTTTTACCTGCCTAAAGAAAATTCACCATAACTTTCACAATATTGAATTGATTTGAATGAAATAAATTGTATTTTAAACTATATTCATAGGGAAATAACATAAAATAAAGGAGGGAAGGATTATTTCACAAATTATGGTCGTACAATGGCCTGATACCATGAAATTATAGAAAATTAACTGAAAATTTGAAATTTTCATTGAACTTCTAATTCATACATTGTCCTACAACCTTCCTTGAGGTGTTTTAGGCTTCAAAATTCCTTTATAAATCCAATCCACCGCCTAAAACCAACTCTTTAACTACCTTGACTGTTCACATTCCTTCGTTTTACAATTTATTGCATTTTTACAAAATTGCCTTGACAACATTTTGTCAAATTTTGCACTTTTACATTTTATGCCCAAAATGACTTTATAAGTCCTAAAACAAACTTAAAATAATCCAATTGAATTTATTGCAACATGAGATCAACATTTTTATCTCAAAAATTTGAAGTTGCCTCTTGGAGGCATATCCTTGCTTGGGTGCACCTGCACCATGTATGCACCAAGGAATGGGAACATCTACTATGTATGCACCAATGCGGTGAAATTAGGAATAGTTGTATATCTATTGCCAGTAAAGCTAAAAAGAGCTATGTATGTATCTTGTACCCATTTATATGGAATAATTTAATCATGAATGATAAACATGAGTTTATTCAATATGAAATCTATGTTATGGAAAGATTTGTGGAATTACAATGAAATGCAATAGAAGTTTGGAATAGTGTTTATTTCAAATGTGCATATAATTTATATTATGGAAAAGCAAAAAAATTATTGCTATGTTATGGCATCGTATATCATTCACTTGAGGTGAAAATTTTGAAATTTTACTAAGTAGAACACTGGGGTTGTTACACGTGGTATCAGAGCTACTGGGTTTAGCTTTGGAACCTATGAGCCCATTACGTAAACCTTATTGGAAGTTAAAGGTTGAAAAGTTCTTATGGTAAGAGGAAAATAACTAAAGAGAAGTTAGGATTCCTGAAACTTGTTTTAAGTTTGGGACTAGATAAGAGTCATTCCTGTAATTGAAAACTCCAAACTCATTATGATACCCCCTTGGATTGCAAAAAATTATGCAATTAGGTTTAGCAGGAGGGTTATGAAGGTTTACTGATGAGTACCTTCATCCTACGAAATTTTTAAAAGACTCTAAGGGGATAGGAAGAATTGAAATAACCCCCTTATTGGTAATGACCTATAGTTGCAAAGAGTCAAGGATTTTTGGATTTAATAAGAATACTATGAATCTATGTGTATGCATTATTAGCATAAATTGGAAACTTCAAATAAAGTAGAAAGTCAACAAAGGAGGTATCCAAGAGGTTGGATAACCCTTGACAAAATTTGATTTTGAACAAGATCAATATCTTGTGTATAATTAAGAAGCTAGTACCTTAGAATAAAGATAGAGACCAGAATGGTTAGAAAAGAAGCAATCAATGAAGTGGACATGGTTCCACCAACCAAACTTTTCAAGATCAATTTGGAGTTTTGATTAAGTGAGGAAAATAAACCAAGCAATTTTAGAAGTGCTTAAGGTTATGAGAAAATAAAGTTACCAAGAATTGGGACAGAGTCACTTGGAAAGGTGATTGTGAGAAAGAAACCCGGAAAGGTAAATTGGATTGGCCTGACAAAGGTTCAGATAGTACATAGTTTGGTAGAAGTGTAAATTGAACTCACCAACAAGTTAACAAAAGTAAACTTATGTTTAGAGGTTCCAAAAGGAATTAGAATATTAGAATTCCTCTTAGCTTGTAAAGTTGTTGATTATTCAATAGATCTCTTTATTGATGATTCAATTGTTGAATCTATGAGATTAAAGATCAATGATGAATCCAATTTTGGGAATAATTATATTCAAGGCATATCATTGAGGGTAACAAAGGAAAGAAAAAAGCAATCGAAAGCCAACAACAAGGAATGATAAATCAATTCTAGAAAGCAAATGTTTGTTATGAGATCAACTTTGAGTTGATCAAATATTGTGGAAACGCTAAGGGGGGAAGAAAGAAAGTGGATTTAATTAGATAAATTACCCCCACAACGAATATCATCAATGCATTTTTGATTTGTAAGAACTTTGTCATATATTCCATGACCACAAGGATAAGGTATTGGAAATTGTTAGAAAAAGAAAGTGAAAAGGTCAAGGATTATGACCAATGAGAAAGGAATATTTATCACACAATACTATATATATGTTTTATTGTAAGATCAATTGCTATTATCATTGATGCCTTAGAAGAGGATAGGAAGTATGCTTGACCATGAAAGACAAGATCATTGCCTATGGAATAGGTAAGGAAAGTTCTAATTACTCATGATTTTGAGTCATTGAGGAACGTTTGTGCTTGGTAATTAGGTATGCAATTAAATTTGATATCTTTTGGGAACCAGCATGTTTGAATGAGAATTATTACTCGAATTAGTACAAATGCTCATCAGGGAAGTTGGATTGAGTTAAAATAAATCGGGTTACAACTTTGGAAAACAATCAAAGGACAAAAGAAATCCAAGGTATGAATGTCCTAAGATGAAGGAGATTTATCTCCGCAAAATATCTAACCATTATGCTTGAGAATCAAATGTGACATGAGTCCGCAAAATAGGTTTTCATTTAGTCAGAATAGGCTAATATGAGATGGAAAAGAACCTATGTACTAAATTTTTTGGGAGATTAAGGAATGGAATGAGGAAATTGATGTCATATTCAGGACATTGGAATGACAAAATTATTTGTCAGATGAGGAACCACTATAATCTGGAAAAAGATAGAGTAAGATGATGCAAGGTATGTAGAAAGTTATTGTCTAGTATGCTAGGGAATGAGGACAGGATTTCGTCATCGGCAGGATGTTTATACTCTCTTGAGATTCCAGTGAGGAAGTGCTAGACCATTGGAATAGTTTAATCTTTCTATGCTGATGGAACTAACATAATGTTATGGTGGACAGACTTACCAAGGTAACCAACACTGGTTGGAAATTTTGATTTATAGGATTTCAGTCCTAAATAATATGTTGTGTGAAGCAATTGCCTAATGTTCCTGAGAAGGTTATTTCAGTTGAGAACAAGCAAATAATGATAAGGTTTTGTGTAAACCATGATCACCTTATGAGAAATTCAATTGAACAAATGCTCAATATATTCTTTAAGATAGCTGGATAGGCAAAAGTGATAAACCAAATCTTGGAGGATTTGTGATATACTCATACTACAATAAAATTTCTATTGTTGAAATTTGGTCCATTATATGGAAAGAAGGGTTGAACCTCTATTAAGCTGAAATAGGCTAAGAAATAGGGTTAACCTTAAACTAGAAATTTTTTCAAATGGGATAGAAGATCGAAAGGATCAAGGAAAAAACTTTGATTAATACAAAGTTTGAATTAGGAAGCAATATTGTGCTTAAGGAAAATGGTTAAGTTAGTGATGGACGGTATCGGCTTCAAAGTTTTCCAAACGTGTAAATACCAAAGAAAAGGATGGGACCCATAATGTAGTGTACAATACATCAACATTCCTTATCTATTTGGGTTACACTAAGGATAAATTCATTAGCCAATGAGAACGTGTTTTTCAATCACTGTGACAAAGGTGTCATGTGGTATATAGTTATTATTGTACTTGAGATGTACATACGAGGTAATATGATTATAATGTATAAGCTCTTTGAGAGAGAAAGTATGTGTGAAGCACACTGATTTCCCTTATGTGTTAGCAAGAGTCACTCAATGCAAGGTCCAAGAAGGACAAGATTGCAAGGAATGATGCTACGAGGGAAGATTATTTTATAATTCTTAAATGATTTGGAAAATGGTAAGTAAAACCTTTATTTGACTTTATCTATATGTTAAAGTGCTTTAAATCATCAAGGACAATGATTCACAAGGGGGGAAGTACGTTACACCCCGTCTCATTGTTACTGAGTTACTTTTACCATTATGAGTGAAAATGTTGATAAATATAAATTGTGACTTCAATATGTTTGTTAGGTAAATGAAATATGTGAATATGCAATAAGATGTTATTGATTTCAAAAGAATGAATATGTTTTGAATCAGTGGAATGTTATGTATTGCAATATGAAAATTATAATGCTTTGTTGATACAAATGCATTATTATGCAAATGGATTTAATATGAACGTCTAACTACTTTGGTGTTGTACTAAGTTGGTTTGCAGGGACATATTCATCCTTTGGAAGGGAGTGGAAGTATCACTCAAGAGAAGTGATTGGTTAGGTAACCCCTAATGAAACCTTACTGAGCTTTGACACACACACTCACTTCTAAGAATAGTTGAGTCAAGTCATAGTCAGGATATTGGTAATTCATCCTTCAGACATGTTGTGTTTGCATTAGACAGGATCATGATTTATGTTAGGAGCATTCATGGTTTGTGATAAATGCTTGAGAAAATGTCTTTGATTCTTTGATTGTTTGATCAAGTTGTTGTGATTGAATCTTTGAGTCTTTGGGCTTTGTGAATAGTTGTCTTTACGTCGATCTGTATGTACATTAAAAGTATACATGTAGATATGCATATATATATATATATATATATATATATATATATATATATATATATATATATATATATATATATATATATATATATATATATATATATATATATATATATATATATATATATATATATATATATATATATATAACTAATTCATGCATGAGAGCATAATTGCATTTATACATATACATGGGTAGAAATTCTTATGAGCATACTTGAATGGGAAATCAATTATATATATGAGTATATATGTATACACATGTCGACGAGGATATGAATATGTGTTTAAATGAAATAATTGAAATAATGATATATATGTTTAATACTAATATGTGTGTGAACTACATAACAAAAACGTACATTGCATATAAGTATATATGTATAATCATATATATCATTATTATCCAATTATACATAAATATGTATATGTATATATATATATGTGTGTATATGTGTATGTATATACACATGCGTATTGTTTGGCAAAAAATGATAACAAGGATATATACTTATAATATTGTTGATAGATAATGATAACATGGGTTTATGCATTCAAATATCAAATGATACATTCTATAAGCTTGTAAGTTTATATATAGAGATATACTAATAGGTTATGTCATTTATATAGATATATATATTATATATGGATATATATATATATATATATAAAATGTAGTATTAAATAGCGCTAGTTTATAAACCAATGCGCAGGTTATACAAAGCACCTTATACATTGTATAATGTAGCGTTGAAATAAAGACTAAGCACATAAACACAACAATGAAACCATATTGCTACGCCGCCTTGGGAAGCAAAATACAATTTGATTACAATGATAAAAGCTAGCAATAAAGTCTTGTATGTTGCGCTTTAGAGAAGTGACTATATGATATGACTGGTATAAAATGAATATAGCATTGTAAATCATAGCATAATGCTAAGTATTCAAATCGCATATATCATCATTGATAAAAGCGATGGAAATACATAGGTTTTAATCAACTGCGCATAGTTTATGATTAATGAACAAAGCTTAATATTTATGAGATGCACACTAAACAAAGAAACATGCAGAGTTAAAGGAGTAAAGCGATGCTTTAAAAGGGTAGTTGACTCATTGTTAAGTGTCGAATGCATTAACCATGACCAAGTCAGCAAAGTGAAACACAACCAACCAAAGTGTTGACTTATTCTTTTGTGCAAACAACAAGCTAGTAAATAGGGAATATGGTGAATTGTTGGGGCAATATTATGAACTTAGAAACTCAATAGAAGTCTTTCAAACCTACAAATTGGTTTCTAGTATAAAACATGTGCTTTATGAATTAGTCAACCTGTTGTTGGCAAGCAAAGAATCGACCTGCTATCCTGTGTGGATGAGTCTTGAGATAGAAATTTGCCACCTTTTTATTACAAGTTGAGTCGATGGAATTAAGATAAGAAGTGTCATTTCATAAGCCTTCATTGTAGCCTGTAGATGTTGGTTTTTGGGTATAAATAGTGGCACTCTTACCTCATTTGGATACACTTATACTACGCATTACTACGTTGCTCCATTATGTTGCATTTTTATTGAGAGATTCTTATTTTGTTGAGACGTATTTTGTGAGGAAACATTAGTGAGAGGAATTGAGAAGGATTTGTTGCTAGGTTGATTTTAAGAAGGGGCCAAGCTAAAGAACCAGTGAGCCAATTGAGTTTAAGCGATTAACAATCATTGGATTCTATTCTCTTTATGTTTATATATTTAGTGAAAGATTGGATGTCTTGTATGTTTTATTTGGAAATGCATTAGATTGCTTGAAATAGAGTAATGATCTATTTGCTTATTTGGAAAGGAAAAAAATCATGAATGTTACGATTTCCTTATGAGTGTTTTGTTGAAAGGCGCAAGACAACTGAGAGGGGGGTGAATCAGTTGTCACCAATCACATCCACAATTCTCAAACAATTATCAACTTCAAATCCAATTTAATTTGTTATTAAGTGTGGACATGAAATGCAAATAATAGAAAGTAATATCAACACAAGAAACACTAGATTTACACGGAAAACCCAATAAGGGAAAAACCATGGTGAAACTCACAATATAAAGTAATAGAAAAACCTATTACAAAGAGGCTCACTGCCCAAGAAGGACTCACTTTCTGGATACAAGGCTCATTGCCTACATATAGGACTCACTGTCCACCAAGGAGGCTCATTGCCTACAGATACAAAAAATGATAGAAAAATCCACCACGAAAAATTACACACATCTGTAGCCTTGATCAGAAGATTGCAGACACCATTAGCTCATTGCTTTCAAGAGTCTAACACATTAAATTTTTACTTCCTCAACTCACTTTTGCACACTCTTGCTTCTCAAACTTATGACATGCTTGATACCTCAAACCATAATATCTCAACTTGTATTTATACCATCTTCAACCTTAAAAACTTTCTCCAAGGTCAGCTACACATTCTTCATTTTACAAATTCAAATTAGGTCAACAACTCAACATTCCCGAAGTGGAAGAGAATGAGAGTGGACCAAACCAACACTTAACCAATACCCAAAACAACATCTTGAATCAATCACACGCTTCCTTAATTGATACTTGTCCTTTGCATGTCATGTAGACACCAGGTCAGAAAAACCTAATGAAAAAACAAATGAACTTTGAAGTACACGCTTCCACAATGAGAAGATAACATGTGGACCACATAACATGCTTCACCATTGAACTGTAGATTTTTGGCACCATAAGACTCCCTAACTCTTATAGGGTTTTTCACCTAAAAGGAGAGAGTAGGGCCAAATATGCTAATGGGTTCATTCAAATTATGGTATGTATGATGTTATCATGCCTAAATGAAATAATCTAAATGCAATTAAGTGATCTAAATGATTGATTATGAATGTAAAACCTAAGAATTATGCTATGTTTGAAAACACAATGTGATATGCAAACAATGATTAAAGAATGAGTAAATGCATAACATAAGAAAATAAGTTGAATCAGTGTGCACCTGGAGGTCTGATGAAGATTTTGGAATCTTTGGAATATTGTTTGAAATTACAGAAATTCACCAGTGGGACTCATTCACCTAGGGTAGCAAATTAGTCCTACTTCTGATGAAAACTGTCGGGAACCAGTTTCTGAGAGTCAGGATCTGGAATCTAACAGAACTTAGATTTCTAGCCTTAAGGTGGGACTCATTCACCTAGGGTAGCGAATTAGTCCTGCTTCTGATGAAAACTATCAAGAACCAGTTTCTGAGAGTCGGGATCTGGAATCTAACAGAACTTAGATTTCTAGCCTTAAGGTGGGACTCATTCACCACTGGTGGTGAATCAGTCCTCTCCCAAAATTCTAAGAAATCAAAAGACAACTCTGCAACACCAAATCTGAGGATGTCTGTTTGTCGGGTTACTGAAGTCAATTCTGCAGGAAACAGACATAATACCTTCTCCAAGCTTGAAATATGGTTGATTTGACTTGAAATACCTAGTTGACTTGTTGACCACTCTTCAGCACTTAAATACTTGTTAAATTTGTACACAAAAGTCTGCAAACACACACACAAGAGGGGGAAAATGGTTGAGGGTTAGCAAATAGGGGTTTGCCTTAGTCAAACCCCACTTTGGTAATCAAACCCTTAATGAAATAATGAAATGAAAGAGAATGATAAACAAATAACATGCAAATGCTATCAACTTACCAAACCCTTGTTGAATAAAATCTAAAGATATGTCAATGGATGCTTCAAAATTCTTGATGAATGCTTGATTTGATGTTGTAAAGTGCTTGAATGCTTGAGTGAATGAAAAGATTGCTTGGATGTGATATGTGATTGTAGGAGATGTAAAATGAGGTGAAAATCACTTATTTATACAATCTTGTGCCTTAGTAACCCATTAATACCTCATCACAAGCCGACACCAAGTGATTTTGAATAAAAACCCAAAAGGAAATTTAAAATATTTTGAATTTGGAGCCAAGGGGGACTCATTCACCACCCATGGCGAATGGGTCCCACCTAGGACCTAAAAATGGGTATCAGGAATTAAGTCACATTTAATATTATTTGTCAGGTTTACATTAAAAAATACACTTAATTAAAGCTTATAAGGGCATAAAGGGGTCAAATAAAGCATAAGAAAGGTGTAAATTCCTAGAAAAGTGTGAAATCTTGTTACAAGAATTTACAACACTTTAGAATAGGACTTCTTTAGTGATGAAAAGGTGATTTTTAGGTGAATTGTAATGAATAGAGTCTAGAAGAGTGTAGAAATGTTTTACAACACTTCACAACACCTTCACAAGATGTCATTATTTGAATTTTAGTACATAAATATGCATGTTCAAGCCACATTACAATATAAAATTAGAGCAAAATAGACCAAACATCGTGAAACAAGACCTAAAAGGCCATGAAAATGACAAGGGGCCATTTTTCTACGGCACAACCATACACTGGAACACATCTCAAATGCCTTCATAGTCATCCACAACAAATACAACCTTCATACACATAATACTTTCCATTAGTCTATCTGAATTGTATAGACACGCACAGTAACTCTGACACCAGTCTTCTAGAGCACCAAACCACGAACACCTTTGATAGAACATGGACAACATCATTACAAGCCTTCATCTAGATCCGCAAGACCTAAAAAAAATAGCAGAGGACTGTGAAGCAAAAACATTTCTCCCAGTCCACAGACAACAAATCTGCCAAACCAGTTCACACATCGATGAGCACAACTTTCACTCTTCAACAAACTAGAAACTATAATCCAGGATATATCACCCAAGGATGTCCATAAACAACACTTCGAATTCGCACAAGCATAGGATCAACATAGAAGAAATACGTAGCACAAACCAGAGTACATTTTGAACACACACACAATAATGTCTTCACTAGCACTTGGTAATTCATCATATCAGCACACCTGCAATACCATAAGGATAGCTCCATGTACTCACAACATCTCTACAGTATCTCAACTATAAATTCACAACCTACAATCACTTGATTCCTTTCTTTGCAACAACCTATACAGTGTTGACATCAATGACAACACCACCATACACATTCATACTTTCAACATGTTTTACATACTCCATAGTATGGAGTGATTGTTTATCAATAGTATTATATACTAGATTTGATGAAAGCATGAATAGCTTAATGGAGTGATTTAATACTCTTATATACCCTATATGGGAATTCAGATGATGATGTTTCTATACATAGATAGTCAACACTACATGTATAATGAGAAATGTATCAATGTCATGAAGTGACTTAACACTGTTAGCTTATAATGCTAGGAAACCTTAGGAATGATAAGATTTAGCAATACATCAATAGTGGCAGTATGAAAGATATGATAGGATGAAATGTCATATTGATAACCTATACTTAAATGATCACTTGATCATCACTTTACCACTAAATAAAACCCTAGGTTGAGAGTAACCTATTTGGGTTGAGAAGTATATTTGATTAATGATTGAAACCCTAGGTTAAGAATTACTTAATAGGTTGGAATATTTACTTGATTACCCATTGGAACCAATAGGTTGAGAATAACCTAATTGGAAGGGTTATGTAGTTAAGCTTTGTTTGAAGCACATAGGATGATATTAACCTACACAATTAGACTGACTGTTGATTATTGACTATATCCAAGATTAGGGTATACCAAGGTTGAAACTCACCTATGTGATTAAGTTGATCACTTGAGTTTATGAATTACTACTTGATTGGAGCCATAGGTTGGATTACCTATTAAGTTAGAGTTGTTACTTGTTTGGTTGCTTTATACTCTTGATGTGAAGTCATATTGTTGGAAAGATTCTACTCTTTTGGAATAACCCTTTTTACTAAGGAAATTACATACACTCTTAAATAGAATCATCTACTGATATGATTGCTCTTCGATTGAGTTCATTTACTAATGAGATTATACTCTTGATGAGAATCACTTATTGTCATGATATGTTCCTGAATGGAGTTAGTTATTTATGAGTGTTTATTCTATGATAAGATGAAGCTTATGTAGCTATACTTTAGATTATAAAGTTATTTTTGGGACTAGGTTTTCCATCGAAGGGAATAACTTGTTAACTTGTTTATGCAAATTTAATTTGTAGACTAGAAAAGCTCATATGTTATACCTGGGATTGGAATATCCATTGAAGGGGGTAACTTATGCTTATGATTTATTGGTAGAGATACCATTGTGTTTCACGAAAAGGGAAATAGGTTATTTATGAGGTTAATGATTACCTACGGAAGGAAATTTCCTAAGCATAGTATATGAATGGTTATAATCCAAACTAAGCTATGGTAGTGTATGTGAATAGGATGGTTGTCACTCAAAGTATTGGGTGAGAATACTTTAGCCAAAGTAGTGTAATTTTCCATTGGTTGCACTATCAATTCATTGTGTTCCTTTTATGCATTCTAGTTCAGTATTTTCATACTTGTGGGTATAGCTACTATATGATTAGGTTCTAGTTATGTAGGACACAACACTAAGCCTAGATAGGCTATTTGTTATGGGGTTTTACCAACCAATCTCTTCATCGAAGGGTAGGACCATCTCACCATATGAGGTAGATGTGTGGGGGACCGCATTTGAGTCCATGGTTGGTGGAAAAGCACTTGAGTGATGCTTCTCATTAGTTGGCGGCCAAGGTTTGCAAATGTTTGCGCAAATATTGGGGACAACTAGAGTGTATGCACCAAGGAATGGGGACATCTAGAACGTATGGTCCAATGCAGCAACATCAGGATCAATTGTATATCTATTACCAATAAAGCTTAAAAGAGCTATGTATGTATCTTGTACCCATTTATATGGAAGAATGTAATCATGAATGATAAACATGAGTTTATTCAATATGAAATCTATGTTATGGTAATATTTGTGAAATTACAATGAAATGCAATAGAAGTTTAGAATATTGTTTATTTCAAATGTGCATGTAATTTATTTAATCAAAAATAATTTTTTTATTGCTATGTTATGGCATCATGAATTGTTCACTTGAGGTGAAAACTTTGAAATTTTACTAAGTAGAACACCGGGGTTGTTACACTATGGTATTAGCAATAGACATTGTCATCATACCATGAGGGTTTGAAATAAGGTTCAAAATCACCTTATGACTTTGGAAGATTGATAAAATTGGATTGAACTAACTTGATTAACACGAACTCAATTAGCTCTCCTAAAGGAATGTACTCACGTTTGGTGGTGTTGTTTGATTGTAATGTGCTTGTTGGAGGATTCATGTTTTCATTATTTGGTTGATAGATTTGTAAGGTTTGACATTGATTAAAATCTAACATGTGACAAAGCATTTTGAAGTCTTGATTAGGGACAGGTCCATAGTTGTTAAGTCATTGAAACTAGTAGGAAATGATGGCCCCATGTAGGGATGAAATGGAAGTGCTTTTGGATAATAGATTGACATTGACATGTTTTGTTGACTTCAAGATTGGATTTGAAATGGCACCTAAGTGAACTTGGACCAATGTTGTATGATAAGTTGTTTTGTTGTTATTTTGGAGGAAAAGGATAACTACAGGTCTATTTTGCATTAATTTTAGGTTTTCTAGTGTTTGTTAGTTAAAATTCAAAATCTGGAAAATTCTAGGGTTCTTTGTTTTTAGCTGATAGTCAAAAGCACAGTGTTACAATCAAAGGCACTGCACTATTTTTGACAAAAGCATCACAATATTTGCAAAAGTGTTGATTTACAACAGTAGCATCACACTGTTGAATTCAAAAGCATCGATTTATTGAATTATTGTTAAAATCTCTAAAACAAAAGCGTCAAGATGCACAAAAGCATTGTTTTGGTAAAAATAAAAGAATTAGGTTACAAACAAAGGAAATGTATGATGACATTCAAAAGCATCTCTTTCACTTAGAGGTTGAATTTTTCAAGTTTGACTTAGGGTTTTGAATTTTTGAAGTCTGATTTATGTTTAATTGATCTGGTAAGTGATAGAAAACAAAAAAATAACCTATAGGACTAACTCAATGGATTGTTTGGTAGATTTTTGTGTCTTCTTCAACAAGACCACGCTAATTGGTATCATGAGTAGATTTAATAGTAAAAGCATGCCATAGATACACAACCTATTTTAGTGGTAGATCAGGATTATCAGCTTATAGTAGGTCCACCTCATAATACTATCAAATGAATGGGTGACTAGATTATGCCAAGGTCACGTACCACCTTGAAACCTCTCACCTTGAAAGGAAAATATCCTAACAAGGAATAACGGTCACCTCAACAAAGGTTGGCACATAGTGAGCAACTTCACACGTTGATACTTGTATACATTATACCACTTTAATTTGATGGCTAAAAAGATCTTAAAGGCTTCTAGATAAACAAGTTCGTAGTGGGGGTCTACCGTGAATAGAGAGCTCGTCCATTATACCCGATTCAAGAGGGGTCTCCTCTCTTCTCATCACCTATACATGTCTCGACTGACTGAGGGTCATGAGGCTTGGATTGAAGGACATTGGCCACTCGGGGTACAAATTCCATTTTCCCCTTTATATAGCCCATCAAGAAATGTGCTTGAGATCAAAGCTTGGGGTGATGAGGCCCCCAAGACATTCTCCTACTTGAAATAATTTTTTATGGTGTTGATTTTAATCCCCAAGATCATTCTTAGGATTTGTGATGGGAGAACATATATGCAACACCACACCTTGAGGTGTACAAATAGATTGCAAGTTAGTGATGCTTTTGATTTCCAAGATCGCACCAAGCACAAGAAAAGATCATATGCAACACTAACCTACCAAATACATCAAAGAATTCATTTTAGTTGCACTAAAAAGAAAATGTGAGATTTATCTTGTTTAATTTTAGGTACACCGAATGAAAATGAGATTTGTATTTTTCAATTTTAAGCCCAAAACTAAGTGTGCAAGTTGTTTGTTCATTTTAGGTACATGAAAGGAAAATAATAGTTTTAGTTCATTTTAGGTACACCAAGGGAAAATAAGATTTGTAGGTTCCTTTTAGGTACACCAAAAAAAATTTGAAGTTAATTTTAAGTACACCAAAAGTAAATGTGAATCCTAGATTAAATCAAAAACCTTGACATATGAGCTTTAATGCCTCAGTCAATAGAGTGTATAGTTGGATGTGCTATAAATGATGAGAGGTGTTGTAGTTGTGAAAATATGTTGTAGAGATGTTAGTAGTGTTGTTGATGTAGTTGGTTCACTTGGTTTCCAAGTGCTTTTAAGAAATTTTGAATAAAAAAGAGTTTGAAATGTGATAGAGTGGTGTTCAGTGTTCTACTATGCATTTCTTCATGGTTGAAGATATTCCCACATGGTTTGGATATGATGATCAGAGGTTCTCAAAGGTCCTATATCTAGAGTTTTAGGTTCTAGACCATTTTGCAACTTAAAAGATGTGTTTGACAGTATGTCTATCTGGTGAAACAAGGTGTCTAGGAGAAATGATCTTGCTTGAAATTTCTCCGTAGTGAAGGTTCTTGTCTTGTGGATCTAGGAACGTGCTTATATTGACTATATCTACCTATCCTTGAATTTTTAGGTTACGTGGTATTCTATAGGGCTGGTTAGTGAGTTGTGTTCTATGGCAATGTGTTTGGTTGCTCAAAATAATGGTGTTATCAATTTCAGGTGGTTGTGGAAGAGTTGCAAAATATTCTAATAGTGCTTGAATATTCTAAGATGTTGTGTGAATGTTTTGAAGTGTTTTTGTATGGTCCATGTGACCTGGATAAGCGTGTATGTGGTTGCTTGTAGTGTTAGTTCAAGTTTGGTTGACCTAGCATTCTAGCACTATTTGTGGAGGTACCTCATGGATTGTGAATGTGTTGAGTAGCATAGAGATGTATATTTGGGTCCTAGTTAACCCTTGGTGTGGTTTTCCTTCACTTATTTCCACCACAAAGGTGTTTGGTATCGACCTATTTTTGTGTTGCATGTTTTAGGTGCATGCGTTTCGTTAAGGCCGACCTAATTGAGATTGTTTAGATCAAAGATGGTATATATGCAAGGTAAATTGTTGAAGATGGGTGTGGACCTATATAAGTTGTGTGAAGGATGCAAATTTGAATAAGTGTGGTGTTCTGAGTGCAAGCTTAATTCCTATAACTCCAAAGCAGTGAGAAAAAGGGTCTACATTTATAGTGTGCTTGAAGTTACTAGAAGTAGTGAGCCGAAGGTTGTGGATGGCATGAAGTTTCAATGGTGGATTTCTCCTATTGCTCTGAGATGGATTTCTCTTTGTAATAGTTCCTTTCTTTCTTATTTCTAATTTAGTAGTGAGCCCTTCGAAGGCAGTGAGCCTATTGTATTCAGTGTTGCAATTCATTTATATAGTGAGTTGATCCTCACCGTGGTTTTCCCTTCTTAGGTTTTCCACATAAATTCGGTGTTCTATTATGCATGGTGTTTTGATGTGTTGTTGTTTTACTTGTTTATTTTCACAAGGGTTTAAGGGTTAATGAAGATTTGAATGTGTACCATAGAAAAATGGATCTTTGACATTTTCATGGTCATTTTAAAGGTCTTTTTCCTGTGATCCTTGACTTATTTTGCTTAGATTTAGTGTTGCAATGTAACTTAAACATTCACATTAGGTCCTAAATATTTAAATTATGATGTCTTGTGAAGGTGTTGTGAAGTGCTGTAACACATTTCTACACTTTTCTAGGCTCTTCTTATTATAATTCATCTAATTATCCCTTATCAAGTCCTATTTCAAAGTGTTGTAAAGTCTTGTAACAAGATTTCACACTTTTTTAGGCTTATCACCACTAATTACACCTTTCTTATGCTTTATTTGGCCCCTTTATGCACTTATAGTCCTTATTTAAGTGTGTTTTTGAATATAAACCCGGAAAACAACATTAAAAGCAACTTAATTCCTGACACCCACTTGTAAGCCTTGAGTGGGACCCATTCGCCATGGGTGGCGAATGAGTCCCTCTTGGAACAAAATTCAAAATAAATTCAAATTTCTTTCAGGTTTTTATTCATTAAGACCTTATGTCAGCCTATGATGTTGTGTTATTGGGTTGTTAGGGAATAAGTGTGTATAAATAAGCGTTATTCCATCCATTTTAACCCCCATTCATCTCACTCACTCATTCAACATCAATTAGCATTCTTGCATTCAAAGCATCATTGCATCATTTGATCGAGCAATTATCAAGCATCTTGGAGTAGCCATTGACATATCTTCAGACTTCAACAATAAGGTTTTGGTGAGTTTAGGACACTTTCATATTGTTTATTCATCATTCCTTTCTTGTTTTCATTTCATTTATTTATCAAGGGTTTGATTACCAAAGTGGGATTTGACCAAGTCAAAATCCCTATACTCTAACCCTTAACCATTTTCCCCATCTTTGCATGTGTGTTTTGAGGTCTTGTAAGCATATTTGTCAAAGAAATAAGTGTTGAAAAGTGGTCAACAAGTCATCAAAGTGATTCAAGCCAATTAAACCCTAATTCAAGCTTGGAGACAACATTCAACTGTGCAGATTTGACTCCAACCCGACAAGAAGACAAGTGCAGAGACCCACAAAATTGACCCCTAAATTTATAGAATTTTGGGAGGAATGATTCACCATTAGTGGCGAATGAGTCCCACCTACAGGCTAGAAAATTTGATTTCATTAGAATTCAGTTCTCGATAGCTGGAAACCAGTTTCAGGTCATTTTACCAGAAGTAGGACTAATTAGCCATTAGTGACGAATGAGTCCCACTAGTGATCAACAATGAATTTTGCTATATTCCATAATCTTCCAGCATCATCATTTCATCTCCAGGTGCACTCTGTTCAGTCTCATTCAATTCTATTTACATTTATTTATGTTTTTAATTCATTTCTACATATCACACTGTGTTTTCAAATACTTCATATTTCATTAGTTTTGCATAAATAATCAATCAATTTTAACATTTTACTGCATCTAGATCATTGAATTTAGGCTTAATTCCATCTTGCATACATTATATTGAGTGAACCACCTCAGGTTTTGGGTCTATCTCTCTCCTTTTAGGTGAAAAATCCTAAGAGTGCAAGAGAAGTACATAGCCCACCCAAAAATTGATGGTTTAGAATGTTAATGAGGGTTTTGGTGTTTTAATGTACAACTGATTCACCCCCCAATTGTCTTATGCATCTAACAATCAGCATCAGAGCAAGGTTCCTTGGAAGAAGCTTAACCACTTGAGGAAGATCTAGATGGCACACAAAAAAGAGTCTCCCTTGTTTGATGGGACAAATTATACATTTTGGAAAACCATATGGAAGGTTTCCTTATTTCCCTATGGTTTGGAGTTTGAAAGTTAATTGAAGATGGATATACCTTTCTCACTAATGTTCTAACAACTGACAATGAAATCAAGGCATATGAGAAAAATGGTAAAGCAAGGAATGCTCTTCTGAGTGGTCTTGCTGATTCAGAACTTGTGAAGGTTATGAGCTACAAATCTACTAAAAAAATCTGGAAGAAGTTGGAAAGTATCTATGAAGGAGATGATAAGGTCAAGCAAGAAAAGATACAAAATTTGAAGACAGTTTGAAACCCTAAGGATGACATAAGATGAAGATATTGCAAGCTACATGCATAGAGTGGATGAAGTTGTCAATACCACAATGGCCTTGGTGGAAAACTGGAAGAAGATGAGGTGGTAAAGAATGCATTAATAACTCTTCCTAAATATTATAGTTCTAAAGTTTATGCTATTGAGGAAGCTCAATATTTAGATCATTATTCTAGAGATCAATCATTTGGTGCTTTAACTACCTTTAAATTGAGAGATTTGGTCAAAATGATTCAAGAAAAGAGACTGCTTTTAAAGCTAGCAAAACAAAGAAGGATGATGGATCAGATCTAGATGATCTTGATGAGATAGAAGCAAATTTTGTTAGGAGATTGAAAAAGGGGACTGGAAAATATAGAGGTAAGTTACCTTTCAAATGTTTCAATTGTGGAAAGACAAGCTATTATGCTTCAAGATGTCCAACTAGAGTTTCAAATGACAAATACATGAATAATAAAAGTAAATATGTCAAGAGAAGTTATTATGTTAAAGGAGATGCTAGCATATCTGATGATGAATCTAACTACCTAGATGATGAAAATGATGAATGCTTGTTCATGGCTCTGAATGTTGGAAATAATTCTACTAACTCTAAAAGATGTATGAAGGAAATTGCTCAAGAAATTATAGGTCACAACATCAAAGGGACTATAGTGACTGCTTTTCATGCTAGAGAGGAGAAAATCACTGGATAATTGACAGCGAATGCTCAAATCATATGATAGGTGATAAGAGTAAGTTTGTTATACTTGAGAAGTTTGAAGGTGGTTTTGTTAATTTTGGTGATGATACGTCTGCTAAGATATGTGAAAAAGATTCAATTAGTTTTGATGGAAAGCATAATACAAATGATGTTCTTTATGTCAAGGGTCTCCAACATAATCTTTTGAGTGTAGGACAAATGTGTAACAAATAATATAATCTTGTACTTTAGGATGGTGGTTATGAAATTAGAAAAGGAAGATCTGAAACTGTGGTTGTTGTAGGAAAAAGGACATCTATAGGAATGTTTATCAACTCAAAGTTGCTAATGGTAAGTTATTTGTGACTCAAATCAATGAAAGTTGGCTATGGCATAGAAGAATGTGTCACATTAATTTTGATAGTCTAGTGAGGATCAACTCTACTCAAGTTGTGGGAGATCTGCCAAGAATTACAAAGCCTATCAATGCAGTTTGTAAGGAATGTCAAGTTGGAGAGCAAACAAGATTTAAGAGGTTCAATATCAAAGAATATTCTATTGTAGGATCTTTGGAGTTGGTGCATATAGACCTATGTGGAACTATAAGAATAGGAAGCTTTCAAGGTGATAGGTACCTCATGTTGTTAATTGATGATTACTCTAAAATGACTTAGGTAACTTTTCTCAAAGAAAAACCAGAAGCTCTAGAAAAATTTAAAGCTATGGTTGAGAATGAAATGGATATGAAAATCAAGTTCTTAAGTCTAATAGAGGTGAAGAATTCACCTCCAATGAGTTTAACAATTTTTATGAAGATCGTGGAATAAAAAGGTATTTTTCAACTCCTGGAACTCCTCGACAGAATGGAGTGGTGGAGAGAAAGAATAGGATAGTTCAAGAAGTAGCAAGGACAATGATGAAGGAATAAAATCTACCAGATGCCTATTGGAGATAATTTATTCATACTGCAGTATACATACTCAACAAAGTACAAGCAAGAGTAAACAGTTCAAAGACTCCCTATGAACTATAGTATGGAAGAACTCCACTGTCAAATATTTCAAAGTGTTTGGAAGCAAATGTTATATCAGGAGAGATGAAGAAAACTTGAGAAATTTGGATGCAAGGTCAGATGAAGGAATGTTCCTTGGATATTCTACAAGAAGCAAGGCTTACCAATGCTATAACTATTAGTGTAATGTAGGTTTTTTATTTTCCTTATGTTAGGGGGTATTTCTTTTTCCTACACATTATTATTTAAACTTGCTTAGGTTTATTAAATGTGGTAATATGATGACATGTGGCTAAATACAGCAACTACATGTGTCACTCTCTCCCCACACATGGGCAGTTGAGTTACACACACTCTTTTGGCTTGTTATGCCACCTCTCATAACCACTATTTTTTATTTACTTGAGTAGTTTATGGGGTAGTTGGGTTTCTCACCCTTTGTTGGCTTTATGTGCCACCTCCTCTTTATCTTCACTTGGAGAGGTTATGCCACATGTTTTGGAATTTCCCAAGTAGGTAAAACCTCCCATCTTTAATAGGTAGTAGGAGTTAATGTGCCTCTTGGTTGTATTTGCCCTTATTTTTCTATATATTGAGCACTCTCCTCTCACCTTCACTAGTTTGGCTAGTTCAGTGATTGTTTGGTGAGAGTCACGAGACTATTCTCAAAATTCTCTTGCTTTGTCTATATTGTTCTCTCATTTTAGATTTTCTCTTCATTCTGCTATTTTGATCTTTGATCATCTGTTGAGTGAAGTTGCATGTGATCTACAACCGACATCAAATCTTGGCTCAGTTCGCACTTCTCATAAAATATAACAATAACAAGAGGTTGAAGAAGATAGTTGAAAATGTAAGTGTCAAAGTAGATGAAGAACCTCGTAAAAGCTCAATATTGATAAAAGGATATGAATCTGATAAGTCCTCTTGCAAAGAAGAAGAAAAAGAAGAAGAGAAGGGAAAGGAGATGTAGGTTGAAGAAGAAGATGCTCTGAAAAGAATTCCTAAGACTCATAAGTATGTGCAGAAGAATCATTCTAAAGATCATATCATTGGTGATAAGAGCAAAGGCGTGTTGACAAGAAGAAAAGTTATGACAAAAGAAAAGGTAAATTTGTCTCTACTTTCTATAGTAGAACCTAAGACAGTGATCGAGGCATGTAGGGATGAGAATTGGATCAAATCTATGGAAGAAGAATTGATGCAGGTTGAGAAGAATCAAACTTGGGAACTAGTCCCAAGACCAACAAACAAGAATGTAATAGGAACTAAATGGGTATTCTGAAATAAGCTGAATGAGAATGGAGAAGTTGTCAGAAATAAGGCTAAACTTGTTTGTAATGGCTACTCACAAGTGGAAGGAACAAATTTTGAGGAGAAATTTGCTTGAGTGATAAGAATGCCAAAGGTCATTAGGATGTTTTTGGCGTTCGCAACACATAAGGATTTCAAGGTTTATCAGATGAATGTGAAGTCTGCATTCTTGAATGGTGAGTTGGAAGAAGAGGTATACATTGAACAACCATAAGGCTTTTAGTTATCAGATAATCTTAACATGGTTTACAGATTGAAGAAAGCATTGTATGGACTCAAGCAAGCTCCCAGAGCTTGGTATGCAAGATTGGATAGGTACTTGTTGCAGTAGGGATTCAATAAAGGTACCACATATAACAATATTTACTTTAAAGTTGAGAAGGATCAAATATTGATTATGGTTGTGTATTTTGATGATATAATTTTTGGAGGAAATGAGGAAATATGCAAAAATTTAGTAAAAGAGATGTAGAATGAATTTGAGATGCAATATTTGGGGAGATGAATTTCTTCAATGGGCTACAAATCAGTCAAATAGAAAAATAAATATTCATTTCATAGTCAAAATATGTCAAGGAAATGTTGAAGAAGTTTGGAATGAAAGACTCTAAACCGATATGTACTCCTATGGTTACTGGTGCAAGTTGAGCAAGAATGATGAATCTCCTAAGATTGATTGGAGCAAGTACAGATCAATAATTGGTGGACTTCTATATCTAACTGCTACTAGACTGGATATCATGCATGCAATTTATCTTTTGGCCATATTTCAAGAAGATCTTAGAGAATCACATGTGGCAGTAGTAAAGAGGATATTTAGATATTTTTAGGGCACTCTATACTATGGTCTATGGTATCCAAAGGATACTAATTTCTCTTTAAGTGCCTATGCAGATGCAAATTGGGTAGGTTGTGTGGATGAAAAATACATACAAGTGGAAGTGATTCCTTTCTTGGAAGCAAGTTGGTTTCTTGGCTAAACAAAAAGTAGGATTCAGTATCTTTATCTATTGCAGAGACAGAGTATATTGTTGCAGCATCTTGTTGCACACAGGTGTTTTGGATGAGGCAAACATTGAAGGATATAAGAATATCATATAATGAACCTATTTCTATCTTATGTGATAATACAAGTGCTATCAATATATCAAAGAATTTGGTAATGCATTCAAGGATAAAACATATTTCAATCCGGTATCACTTTCTAAGAGAGAAGGTTACAAAAAAGAAGTAAAGTTGGAGTATGTACCTACAAAGGATCAAGTTGAAAATATTTTTACAAAGGCTCTTCCTAAAGATAATTTTGAGTATCTCCGACAAAAGTTAAGGGTTATTGCCCCTCCTTCCTTCAATTAGATGCATAAGTGTGTGCATCTATCCAAGAAACATTTTTGGTCATGGACTGATGAAGGATACCTCTCAAGGGAGAGTAGGTAATATTGTTGTTTGGTGAAATCAGATGGAGCATATTTTGTGTACCTAAGGGGGAGAGTGTAGAAAAGTGAGTACAATGCAGTTGCTTATCGATGTTCCAATTGGTGTATGCAAATGTCAAAAGGGACAATAGAAAAGAAAAATCCTATGCAGATGATGTGTGAAAGGTGCAGGTGTTTCCCTATGAATTTTTTCAAAGGGGGGGAGCAAAAGGGGGAGTCAGATGATTCTATGGCCCTTTGCCATTGATGTCAAAGGGGGAGAGAGTTGATTGAAAAACCATAGTGCAAAAGAGAATAAGGTCTGAAGACCATAGGGGGAAAGAGTGTTCAAGGTCAAGAGAATGAGAATATGAAGAGTGAGAGATGCCCTAGTCATGGGGGGTATAACTTGTTGCAGAGTTACTGTTGATACTTTTTCAAAGCCAATGTTGCCATCAATGACAAAGGGGGAGATTGTTGGAAGCTTGAGTTGTTTGTGAGTTGTTTGGGTGTTGTCATTGATGTCAACCCCTTGTATGAAGAGTGTTGGAATGTTTTTGGTGTTGATGATGTCAACCCTAGCATTGGAGTTGTTGGAAGCCTGTTGGTATTGATGTCAACACAATATTGTTGGTGTTGTCATTGATGTCTTACTCCAGTATAGTTACATAAGTTATGTTTGAAGAGATTGTTGGATGTACTATAATTGATGAGAGGTGTTGCAGTTGCTACAGATGTGTTGCAGAGATGTTAGTAGTATTGCTGATGTAGTTGGGTTACTTGGTTTCCAAGTGCTTTTGAGAAAATTTGAATAAAAAAGAGTTAAATGTGATAGAGTGATGTTCAGTGTTTTGCTCTGTATTTATTCATGGTTGAATATTCCCATGTGGTTTGGATATGATGATCAAAGGTGTTCAAAGGTCCTATATTCAGAGTTTTAGGTTTTGGACCGTTTTGCAATAAAAGATGTGTTTGATAGTATGTTTGTCTGGTGAAACAAGTTGTTTTAGAGAAATGAGATTGCTCTGCATTTCTCTGTAGTGAAGGTTCTTGTCTTGTGGATTTGGGAACGTGCTTATATTGATTGTATCTACCTATATTTGAAGTTTCAAGTTATGTGGTGTTTTTTTGGGCTAGTTAATGAGTTGTGTTCTATAGTAGTGTCTGGTTGCTTGGAATAATGGTGTTCTTAGTATTAAGTGGTTGTGGAAAAGTTGTAGAATATTCGAATGGTGCTTGAATATTCTAAGATGTTGTGTATATGTTGTGAAGTGTTTTTGCGTGGTCCACATGACCTGGATAAGCGTGTATGTGGTTGCTTGTAGTGTTAGTTCAGGTTTGGCTGAGCTAGTGTGCTAGCACTATTTGTGGAGGTATCTCATGGATTGTGAATGTGTTGAGTAGCGTGGTGATGTATATTTGGGTCCTAGTTAACCCTTGGTGTGGTTTTCCTTCACTTCTTTCCACCGTAGAGGTGTTTGGTGTTGACCTATTTTTGTGTTGCACATTTTAGGTACATATGTTTCATTAAGGCTGACCTAATTGAGATTGTTTAGGTTGAGTGTGGATCTATAGAAGGTGTGCAAAGGTTGCAAATTTGAATAATTGTGGTGTTATAAGTGCGAGCTTAATGCCTATGACTCCAAAGCAGTGATTGGAAATAGTGAGCCGAAGGTTGCAGATGGCATAAGGTTTCAGTGGTGGATTTCTCCTATTGCTTTAAGATGGATTTCTCTTTATAATAGTTCCTTTCTTTATTCTTTCTAATTTGGATGTGAGCCCTTCTTTCTTTTAGGCAGTGAGCCCTTCGGTAGTGAGCCTACTATATTCAATGTTGCAATTTATTTATATAATGAGCTAATCCTCACCATGGTTTTTCCCTTCTTGGGTTTTCCACTTAAATCTGGTGTTCTATTGTGCATGGTGTTTTGATGTGTTATTGTTTTACTTCTTTACTTTCATAAGGGTTTAAGGGATAATAAAGATTTGAATGTTAATGAGGATTTTGATGTTTTAATGTAAAACTAATTCAACTCCCCTCTTAGTTGTCCTATACATCTAACACATAGGTCTTTCTTCTTCTAGCTCTTGATTTATTTTTAGTTTTTCTTTATATA